>SJXQ01010147.1:0-24745 GCA_006408695.1 Aepyceros melampus | reverse complement strand
GCGTCGCAGCCCGCCGGCTGTGCGCTCCTGCCGGGCCGCGGAGTGGCAGGGCTTAGCGGGGAACGGGGACGGGGAGGGGAGCAGAAATATTTAAAGTGGGGCGGGGAGGCGGGGGCACTGTAAACGAGGGTAGCGAGGTTGGCAGAGGGCAACCAAGGGCGGGAGAGGGCCTGTGCGCTGGATGGCCAAGCGCGGGGGTGGGGCAGGGAGAGGCAGAAATGCATTAGACAGTTAGCAAGAGAGACGAAGGAGAAGGAGCAAGGATAGCAGAGGAGGGGCGCGCTGTGGGAGAGGAATGGGGTCAGAAGCGAGGCCCAGGAAGGACACGCCGGGGGAGGCAGGGAGGAACGGGGGAGGGGGACAGGGGGACCCGGCAGAAGCAGTTGGGAGGAGAGTAGAGGGCTCAACTCTTGAGAAGTTGCCTAAGTTGAGCATCTGTGGCGCACACTCCACGACAGAAACATGGAAAGAAAGTCAAGACTTTCTGTTTTAAAAGCCTCGCAGTAGGACCACAAGTTTTTTCTTTTTTTGAAGTGTGTACATGTTTGTAGATGTAAATGCATTTTAAAATTATTTTTATTTTTTTGTAGTGTGTGCTGTTTTCTAGTACACACACTCTGAAGCCTCAATTTGTGCCTTCAGAATACAAAGTTTAAGCCTGGAGGTTTGGAACAGACTATGTAATGAGGTCCTGACCTTGAAGTCTGAGCTTCATTAGCTTCTTTTTGCCTCTGTGTGACTTTGGGCCGTTAGCCCCCGTGCCTTGGTTTTCTCAGCTGTAAAATGGAACTAATACAGGAACCTACCTCATAAAGCAGTTGTGAGACACCTAACAGTCTTAGAACCTTGGCTGGTAAGTTCTCAGGAAATGTTGGGTGATGTTATTTTTCACATATTATTTGTGATGAAAATAAATTTTTTAAATGTATAAAGGGAGAGGGGAGGAAGAAAGGGAAAGAAATGGGCAAAGCCTTGGAAATAGCGGTTTTCCTAATATGTAGAGGATTAATGAGTGGCAAAGTGACTCTTTTCACCTTCCAGGGAATTGGAGGGGTGGCCAGGCTGGAGCCCAAGCCTTGCCAGTGCAGCTCCAGTCCCTCATCTGCAAGGGGACCATTGTAGCAGTACATCTGCCCCTCATGGACAAGTTACTTCTTACCCAGTAGTGGGAGGAAGAAAACTCCTGGTGCAGGGCAGGTCTCTTCCTCCTCGGTCTCCAGTGGCGCCCCTAAAGAGGATGAGGCGCCCCTAAAACCCCTGGTCATAGTCCCAGTCTGTTCAGGCAGGGGCTTGGGAGACAGGAACTAGAAAGTCAGAGCCAGAGGGAGGTCACATTTATCAGGCACCCACCACGTGCCCAGCACTGAGCCAGGTACTCTCACATCTATTCCCTGATTTAATCTTTAAAACTTTCCTTTTTATCATTGTTTGACAGATGTGGAAACTGAGGCACAGAGAGATTAAGTATCCAGCCCAATATATTTAATACCACAGCTAGAAAGCAGCAACCACAGGTATTTTAACACAGGTGTTCTATCTCACCTGTGCGCTGTGAGCATTAGTCCCTCAGTCTTATCTAACTCTTTCTGACCCCATGGACTGTAGTCCACCACATTTCTCCGTCCATGGGATTCTCCAGGCAAGAATACTGGAGTGAGTAGCCACTGACTTCTCTAGAGGATTTTCCCACCCAGTGATCAAACCCACGTCTCCTGCATTGCAGGCAGATTTTTTACTGTTTGAGCCAACTTCACTTGAGTATAAGAGAAAAGGAAACTTCCCAATGATTTGAGCCCTCCAGTAAAGGTGTGAGTTGGTTTTGAGAAAGAGAGGCAATTCCTACAATGGGGAAGAGGTGCTGGTTATCTATTGCTGCATAAAAAGTCACCCCAAAACTCAGTAGCTTAAAAACATTCATTATCTTACCCAGTTTCTTAGAGTTAGAAATCCAAGAGCAGCTTATAGGGGTGGTTCTAGCTCAGTGCCTTTCATGGGTCTAGAGCATCTGCTTTCAAACTTATTCACATTTTGGTCAGAGGCTTCATTTCTTATAGTATGGATTGCTCCACAGATCTCCTCATGACAAGAAGCTGGCTTCTCCTGAAGCTGAGCAGGGAGGGGAAGATGGGACAGGGGGAGGGAGCAGGGAGAGAAATGAGAGAGAAGACAAGCAGGAAGCCACAGTGTCTTTTATGGCTCCACCTCCTCAGAAGGGGAATTTGGTTTAATTTCTTGAAGTGAGTAGTATCAAAGAATGTGTAGGCATTTCAAAACCACAGCAGAAGGGGTGTGTTTGGGAGGCAAATTCAAGAGAAGGAATCAGGACTCAATATATTGAAGACATAGGTCGAAAGACTTTGGATGAGAAGAGCTGAATTTATTTGTTTGTTGTGAAGTTGATGCACCATCCTAAAAGATGATGCTGTGAAAGTGCTGCACTCAATATGCCAGCAAATTTGGAAAACTCAGCAGTAGCCACAGGACTGGAAAAGGTCAGTTTTCATTCCAATCCCAAAGAAAGGCAATGCCAAAGAATGATCTAACTACCACACAGTTGCACTCATCTCACATGCTAGTAAAGTAATGCTCAAAATTCTCCAAGCCAGGTTTCAATAGTATGTGAACCGAGACCTTCCAGATGTTCAAGCTGGATTTAGAAAAGGCAGCAGAACCAGAGATCAAATTGCCAACATCTGATGGATCATAGAGAAAGCAAGAGAGTTCCAGAAAAACATCTACTTCTGCTTTATTGACTACACCAAAGCCTTTGATTGTGTGGATCACAACAAACTGTGAAAAATTCTTCAAGAGGTGGAAATACCAGACCACCTTCCCTGCCTCTAGAGAAATCTGTATGCAGGTCAAGAAGCAACAGTTAGAACTAGACAAGTAACAACGGACTGGTTCCAAATTGGGAAAGGAGTATGTTAAGGCTGTATATTGTTACTCTGCTTATTTAACTTATATGCAGAGTACATCATGAGAAATGCCAGGCTGGATGAAGCACAAGCTGGAATCAAGATTGCTGGGAGAAATATCAATAACCCCAGATATGCAGATGACACCCCCTTATGGCAGAAAGTGAAGAAGAACCTCTTGATGAAAGTGAAAGAGGAGAGTGAAAAAGTTAGCTTAAAACTCAACATTCAGAAAACTAAGATCATGGCATCTGGTCCCATCAGTTCAGTTCAGTTCAGTTCATTTCAGTCGCTCAGTCATGTCCGACTCTTTGCAACCCCATGAACTTTAGGACGCCAGGCCTCCCTGTCCATCACCAACTCCTGGAGTTCACCCAAACTCATGTCCATCGAGTCGGTGATGCCATCCAGCCATCTCATCCTCTGTCATCCCGTTTTCCTCCTGCCCCCAATCCCTCAGCATCAGAGTCTTGACCAATGAGTCAACTCTTCGCATGAGGTGGCCAAAGTACTGGAGTTTCAGCTTTAGCATCAGTCCTTCCAAAGAACACCCAGGACTGATCTCCTTTGGAATGGACTGGTTGGATCTCCTTGCAGTCCAAGGGACTCTCAAGAGTCTTCTCCAACACCACAGTTCAAAAGCATCAATTCTTCAGTGCTCAGCTTTCTTCACAGTCCAACTTTCACATCCATACATGACCACTGGAAAAACTATAACCTTGACTAGACCTTTGTCGGCAAAGTAATGTCTCTGCTTTTGAATATGCTATCTAGGTTGATCATAACTTTTCTTCCAAGGAGTAAGTGTCTTTTAATTTCATGGCTGCAATCACCATCTGCAGTGATTTTGGAGCCAAAAAAATAAAGCCTGACACTGTTTCCCCATCTATTTCCCATGAAATGATGGGACCAGATGCCATGATCTTAGTTTTCTGAATATTGAGCTTTAAGCCAACTTTTTCAGTCTCCTCTTTTACTTTCATCAAGAGGCTTTTTAGTTCCTCTTCACTTTCTGCCATAAGGGTAGTATCATCTGCATATCTGAGGTTATTGATATTTCTCCCAGCAATCTTCTTCCAGTCCAGCATTTCTCATGATGTACTCTGCATATAAGTTAAATAAGCAGGGTGACAATATACAGCCTTGACGTACTCCTTTTCCTATTTGGAACCAGTCTGTTGGTACATGTCCAGTTCTAACTGTTGCTTCCTGACCTGCATACAGGTTTCTCAAGAGGCAGGTCAGTTGGTCTGGTGTTCCCATCTCTTTCAGAATTTTCCACAGTTTATTGTGATCCACACAGTTGAAGGCTTTGGCATAGTCAATAAAGCAGAAATAGATGTTTTTCTGGAACTCTCTTGCTTTTTCGAAGATCCAGAGGATGTTGGCAATTTGATCTCTGGTTCCTCTGCCTTTTCTAAAACCAGCTTGAACATCAGGAAGTTCACGGTTCACATATTGCTGAAGCCTGGCTTGGAGAATTTTGAGCATTACTTTACTAGCATGTGAGATGAGTGCAACTGTGTGGTAGTTTGAGCATTCTTTGGCATTGCCTTTCTTTGGGATTGGAATAAAAACTGACCTTTTCTAGACCTGTGGCCATTGCTGAGTTTTCCAAATTTGCTGGCATATTGAGTGCAGGACTTCCACAGCATCATCTTCCAGGATTTGAAATAGCTCAACTGGTCCCGTCACTTCATGGGAAATAGATGGGGAAACAGACCATCTGTAAATATTTCCTTTATTTTCTTGGGCTCCAAAATCACTGCAGATGGTGACTGCAGCCATGAAATTAAAAGATGCTCCTTGAAAGAAAAGGTATGATCAACCTAGACAGCATATTAAAAAGCAGAGACATTACTTTGCCAACAAAGGTCTGTCTAGTCAAGGCTATGGTTTTTCCAATAGTCATGTACTGATGTGCGAGTTGGACTATAAAGAAAGCTGAGCACCAAAGAATTGATGCTTTTGCACTGTGGATTGGAAAGACTCTTGAGAGTCCCTTGGTCTGCAAGGAGATCCAACCAGGCCTTCCTAAAGGAAATCAGTCCTGAATTATTCATTGGAAGGACTGATGCTGAAGTTGAAACTCCAATACTTTGGCCACCTGATGTGAAGAACTAACTCATTGGAAAAGACTCTGATGCTGGGAAAGATTGAAGGCAGAATGAGATGGAGACAACAGAGGATGAGATAGTTAGATGGCATCACTGACTTGATGGACATGAGTTCGAGCAAGCTCCGGGAGTTGGTGATGGACAGGGAGGTCTGCCGTGCTGCAGTCCATGGGGTCACAGAGTCAGACACGACTGAGCAACTGAACTGAACTGAAATGGCTGCAAGAGGGGAAACTTTTCTAGAACTGTTTTCAAGTCTTTGGTCATGGATGTAAGAGCAGTCACCACTTTACAGGGCTCTCCTGGAGGCTGAGTAAGATTATGGCTGTCAGAGCTCTTTGTAAATTTAACACTGCTAGGCAATGATGCCTGGAGGTGAATGTAGCCTGGGAGAGAGCTCTGCTATATCAGAGTCCCTACCAGGCCAGGTGCCCTTCCCTTAGACTGTGTCCTGGGGCCTGGGGCAGTGCTCTGATTCTAGCTCCCCATCTCTCTTTCCATCCTAGTCCAGCCTACCATGTTTCACCTTCATCATTGCTTTTTCCCTTAGGCCAGCCAGGATAAGACCTAGGAGTCCCAACACTGCAAAGTGTCCGCCTGCAGCCCACTCCTGCTGTGTTGGCGCTGATCCCATGGATAGGGAATAAAGAGTTTTCCTTGCAGATCCAGTGAGGGATTCCCTTGGAGACAAGAGCCATTAACCTTGCTTGCAATTCAATTGCTTTTCTAGCCAACAGGCTGAGTCACCTAAGTCCTGGGAAGGAGAGGCGAAAGGGGATATGTGGGACTTAGAATTGTTAAAACCACTGGAGTTTCTTCTTTCTCTCTCCAAGAGTGGGTGCTACCACTAGTCGGTCCTCCACCTTCGTTCCAGATTCCGTATAGCAAAACCACCTACCTGGGCAAAGTGAGGTTCCCAGGAGTTCTTGTCCCCAAAAGTCTTCCCAAGAGCCTGCTGGGATGCCTGAAACCCCCCATGATTGCTTCCACCTTTAAATCAGTTTTGCCTTCTGAAAATAAGGTTATACTCCTAATTTCAAAGTGGAGATTGATTAAAAAAACGAATGAGTCAGGATATTTGAGAACCTTGGCATAGGAGGAAGGTATAGAGCTGATAAGGTTTAGCAATAGTTAGCAATTATAGCTGATGTTTACTTAGCCAGTTACTAGGTGCCAGACACATGTATTAACTCATTTCATACAACAATGAAGCCACTACCCACTTCATAAGTGAGGTAGAGCTAGGTCAATAGTCAGTCTGGCTCCAGAGTCTGCTTTTTTTTTTTTTTTTAATAATTTAATTAATTCATTTTGGTTGTGCTGGGTCTTCATTGCAGCACGGGCTTTTCTCTAATTGTGGCAAGTGAGGACTCCTCTCTAGATGCAGTGTGAGGGCTTCTCATCATGGTGGCATCTCTTGTTTCAGAGCACAGGCTCTAGGGCCTGGAGTCTTCAGTAGCTGCAACGGGTAGGCTCAGGAGTTGCCATTCCCGGGCTCCAGAGCACAGATTCAATAGATGCTCCACAGCATGCGGGACCTTCCTGGATCAGGGATCAAACCTGTGTCTCCTGAATTGGCAGGTGGTTTCTTTCCTACTGAGCCACCAGGAAAGCCCCCAGAGTCTGTTCTTAATCATGGAACTAGACCATCTACAGGAGGAAGAGGAAGCAGGATGGAAAGCCACCAGCTCTAGGCCTCCTCAGGTACCACAGTGAAGGTTCTGAAACTCCAGGGTAGAATTCTGCTCTGTCAGGTGCTTGCCTGGGATGAGGGTGAGGGTGGGGGCACCAGGGCCACTCTTCCTCCTCCCACTGATACCTGGGGCACAGCTAGGGTGCTTGGTTTATGCTCTCCCAGAATTTTAACTATCCTTCAGGGATGCGCTGAGTTTCTCTATAGCTTACAAAATGCTTTCTATCTAATAGCCAGGAGCAGCTAGTGGAGTGGTTAAGAGCATGGACTCTGGAGCCCAGCTGCCTGGGTTTGAATCTCAGCTCTGCGACTTGTGAGCTGTGCCCTTGGTCAAGCTATGGGAATCTCTTTGTGCCTCAGTTTCCCCTAGTGTAAAATGGAATCTATGAGGATGGTAATAGGACTTTTTGGAATTGTCTCTTCTTATCTCCTCTAGTACTTCCATGGGATCATCACCTCTCGCTTTGCAGATATAGGCTAACTCTCTTGCCCAGAGACTCAGCTACTGAGCACTGAGGCTTGTAGGCAAACTTGGAGGGTGAGGTTAAAAAAAAAAGAGAGAGAGAGGAAGGGCAAAATCAGCCCCCATGGGGCGCCCAGAGCCGCTGGGCCCCAGCTGTTTGTTGACAAGCAGGAATGCAGAGCCAGTGGTTTTGTTTTGCTTGTGTGTGAATGAACATTTTCTGCTTCATTTCAATGAAGAGTGTCTGTATCAGCTTTTCTGAATGTTGCATACATAGATCCCTTCCTCCATCACATTCTGTCAGAGTCAGGCTTATAATAAACAGTATAATTTTGTTGCTGTAGAGGCCCCTAGGATTGGAACACTGGGGAGAAGCCAGAAAATAGTTTCTTCTTCCCTGGACAGTCTTCCTGGCAATTGTTCCTTCCCCACCTCCCGGTGGTGGAGAGAGTAGAAATAGCTTTTTCATATAATGCCCCTGTCCCCCCAACCCAACCCCTAGCCTACTGGTCCAGAACAGAGCCCCAAATCAAGTTGGGTGAATTAGGCTTCATCTCAGTGCAAGAAACTGCTTGGTCAAATCCTGTTTATGTCCACGAGGCTCTCCTGTCACCACCAGGTAATTAATTGTCTTCCTTTCTCTTGAGCAAAAATGCAATTAGCCAAGTGTGCTTGCCCTCTATTGTTCTGAAGTAAATCACAGGGAGCCTTGTGCATACTGTTCCAGAAGATAAATTTTACATATTTCAACAAGGGTTAAGAGTATATTTTGTTTGCTAATTCCTGGGAGAACTGTCTCTCTGCCCAGAAATCATGCATGCTGCTGCTGCTGCTGCTAAGTCGCTTCAGTTGTGTCTGACTCTGTGCAACCCCATAGATGGCAGCCCACCAGGCTCCCCGTTCCTGGGATTCTCCAGGCAAGAACACTGGAGTGGATTGCATACTTGCTGATTAATGACCTGACCAGTGTACCTGCTTGGGGAAAGATAATAGTTGTGATTGGGTGTTACTAGCTCCCATCATTTCTGCCTCCAGGGAAGCCATGGTAACGAGCAGAGCTCCTCTCCTCCCTGAAGCAGTTGTTGTACACAAAGATCTTCACTCTGAAATATGGGCACCCCTTTCAGATTCTGCCTTAAAGTTTAAGTGAGCAACACAGGTCCAGTGTTTTCCAAAAACAGGCCCCAAATTTCATATTTTTGTATGATAATAGGTATTTATTTATTTTCATTTTTTAAAAATTCTCTGGCTGTGCTGTGTGGCATGTGGTCTCTTTGTTCCCCGACCAGGGATTGAATGTGTGTCTCTTGTTTTGGAGGTGCAGAATCTTAACCACTGGACCACCAGGGAAGGCCAGTTTAGGTTTTTAAATGTTGCCAGTTCACTTCAGTTGCTCAGTCCTGTCAGATTCTTTGTGACTCCATGGACTGCAGGCAGCACACCAGGCTTCCCTGTCTATCACCAACCCCTGGAGCTTGCTCAAACTCATGTTCATCAAGTCAGTGATGTCATCTAACCATCTCATCCTCTGTTGTCCCCTTCTCCTTCTGCTTTCAATTTTTCCTGGCATCAGGGTATTTTACAATGAGGCAGTTCTTCACATCAGGTGGCTAAAGTATTGGGAGTTTCAGCTTCAGCATCAGTCCTTCCAATGAATAATTCAGGACTGATTTCCTTTAGGAAGGCCCGGTTGGATCTCCTTGCAGTCCAAGGGACTCTCAAGAGTCTTCTCCAACACCACAGTTCAAAAGCATCAAGTCTTTGGTGCTCAGCTTTCTTTATAGTCCAACTCTCACATCCTACCTGACTGCTAGAAAAACCATAGCTTTGACTGGATGGACCTTTGTTGGCAAAGTAATGTCTCTGTCTAGGTTGGTCATACCTTTACTTTCAAGGAGCAAGCGTCTTTTAATTTCATGGCTGCAGTCACCATCTGCAGTGATTTTGGAGCCCAAGAAAATAATGTCTGTTACTGTTTCCATTGTTTCCCCATTTATTTGCCATGAAGTGATGGGACCAGATGCCATGATCTTCATTTTCTGAATGTTGAGTGTTAAGCCAACTTTTCCACTCTCGTCTTTCACTTTCATCAAGAGGGTCTTCTTCACTTTCTGCCATAAGGGTGGTGTCATCTGCATATCTGAGGTCATTGATGTTTTTCCTGGCAATCTTGATTCCAGCTTGTGCTTTATCTAGCCTGGTATTTCTCACGATGTACTCTGTGTATAAGTTAAATAAGCAGGGTAACAATATAGAGCCTTGACATACTCCTTTCCCAATTTGGAACCAGTCCGTTGTTACATGTCTGGTTCTAACTGTTGCTTCTTGACCTGCATACAGATTTCTCAGGAGGCAGGGAAGATGGTCTGGCATTTTCACCTCTTGAAGAATTTTCCACAGTTTGTTGTGATCCACACAGTCAAAGGCTTTGGTGTAGTCAGTGAAGCAGAAGTAAATGTTTTTCTGGAACTCTCTTGCTTTCTCTATGATCCATCAGATGTTGGCAATTTGATCTTTGGTTCCTCTGCCTTTTCTAAATCCAGCTTGAACATCTGGAAGTTCTCAGTTCACGTACTGTTGAAACCTGGCTTGGAGAATTGCGAGCATTACTTTGCTAACGTGTTAGATGAGTGCAATTGTGCAGTAGTTTGAACATTCTTTGGCACTGCCCTTCTTTGGGATTGGAATGAAAACTGACCTTTTCCAGTCCTGTGGCCACTGCTGAGTTTTCCAAATTTGGTGGCATATTGAGTGCAGCACTTCCACAGCATCATCTTTTAGGATTTGAAATAGCTCAACTGGAATTAACAGTCAATAGTTGCTGCTAACAAATCGCCTTGAAGTTTAGTGGTTAAAAATAGCAGTGATTTATTGTTTCTGATGCTTCTGTGTTTTGGCTGGGTGCAGCTGGCAGTTCTGCTCCAAATGGTGTCAGCTGGGGTCACTCACTCGAAGGCATTCAGCGGGGCTGGATGCTTTCGCTCACATGTCTGGTGCCTCAGATGGAATGGCTGGCGATGCTGGCCAGGTCTCTCTCCACATGGTCTCTACCCCAAGCTTATTTTTTGAGTGGCTTGATCCTGAAAAGGTGAAAATGGGGTCTTCAAAGACTCTTAGGGTCTAGGCCCAGAAATTACACATTATTACTTCTTCTGAATTCTACTGGTCAAACCAAGATGCATATCTAGCCCAGATTCAAGGTGCAGGAAAAGAAATTGGTGGAAGGTCTAACATGTGTACACAGGCATGGGAGCCATCTCTCTGGCTGTGTACACATATCTTATGTATACATATAACCGATTCACTTTACTGCAGAAACCAATACAACATTGTAAGTTAACTATACTCCAATAAAAATTAATTTCACACACACATATCTGCAGGTCATAGTGGCCCATAGATGTAACTTCTACTTGAAACTTTTAAGAAATTCACCTGGAAATCCTCCATGACCATGGGTCTTTTTATACTTGCTACTCCAAGCAAGGGGTGTATCAAGAGAGGGAGACTCTTGGGCTTTTTCTGGTGTTCCTGAGACCTTTGTTCATTGGAGGAAAAGAAGTCAGAAGCTAGGTACTGCCCCTGTCTATAATTACTTCTTTCATATTAACCTCTTTTGGGACTACTTCCATCCATGAGCCTGAATCCCAAAGCTGCCCATTTATAACCTGGAGGGAAGATGACAAGATGATTGATGAGATTTCTTTTAATACTCTAGTCGGTGCATCAGCTTTAGCTAAGAAATCATTGTAGGGTTTTAATCAGGCCTGTTTTGATTAGGTTGGGTGTTCCCAAGTGGCACTAGTGGTAAAGAACCCACCTGCCAATGCAGCAGATGTAAGAGCATGGGTTCGATCCCTGGGTGGGGAAGATCTCCTGAAGGAGGGCGTGGCAACCCACTTCAGTTTTCTGGCCTGGAGAATCCCATGGACAGAGGAGCCTGGTGGACTGCAGTCCACAGAGTCACAGAGTTGGACATGACTGAAGCGACTTAGCATGCATGGATACACGCACATTTTGATTAGATTAGGATTTGGAAATGCTCACTTAGGATGCTAAGAGGCCTCTGTTCGTTACCAACTGACAAATTATCCACAATTGAGTTCTGTAAAGTGGTAATTTATTATGCTCACAGATTCAGTAGGACAGGAATTTAGGCAGGGCACAGTGAGGACGGTTTGTTTCTTTCTTACCATGTCTGTGGTTTCAGCTAGAAGACTTATATGAATGCTAGGGCTGGAATAATCTGAAAGCTTGTTTACTTGCATGTCTGTTGGTTCTTTTGATTGTCGTTGGTTCTTGCAAGCTGTCAAATGAAAGCTTCAGATTTCTATGTGGTCTTTCTGTCTGGGTTTGTTTGAGCTTCCTCACAGAATGAGGGCTGGATTCCAAGGTTAGCGTCCAGTGACAGAGAGAGCCAGGCATAAACCATATTGCTTTTTATGAACTTGGGTGTCATACAGGGTCACTTTTGCCACATTCTGTTTATCAAGGAAGTCACTAAGCCTTTTCCCAGGCTTGTGGGCAAAGGAAGTAGACTCCATTTCTACATGGGGAATGGCAAAGTTCTGGAAGAGTATGTTGGACTGGAAATATCGCTGTGGCTGTTTTTAGAGAATATAATCTTCCATGGCCTTGAAGAGACATTAATTTGGTGAAATAACTATTACACCCAAAATCTGTTCTTCTGCCTCCTCTGACCTGTCTCTCCCTCTCACTCATTCCATTCAAGCCTCACCAGCTTCCTTGTGTGTGTGTTAGTCACTTAGTCGTGTCCAATTCCTTTTGACCCCATGGACTGTAGCCCACCAGGTTCCTCTGTCCATGGGATTCACCAGGCAAGAACACTGGAGTGGACTGCCATTTCTTCTCCAGGGCATCTTCCTAACCCAGGGATCAAACCCTGATCTCCTGCACTGCAGGCAGATTCTTTACCATCTGAGCTATAGGGAAGTTCACCAGCTTCCTTGCTTTCCCTCAGACACAATGAACACACTTCTATTTCAGGGCCTTTGTACTTGCTGCTCCTTCTGCATGGAATGCTGTCCCTCTGATATCCTCTATGTCTCTCCCTCTTATCCTTCAGTACCTGCTCAAATGTCACCTCTGAGAGGCTTCCCTGACCGTCCTAATAAAACAAACAAACAAGCCAACAAACACTCGTTCCCCTATTTCAATCTCTATTCCATTGTTTGGCTTTATTTATTTTTTTGACAGCATTTATTGCCTAACATAATTATATTTTTAGAATTGTCTATTACCTGTCTCCTCCCACTAGAATGCAGGCTCTGAGGGGACAAGGACATTGTTTTATTCTCATGTGCATCTCTAGCACCCAGAACGGTATTTGATACTCAGATGGTGGTCAGTATTTGTAGAGTGATAGGGTTCTTTGGACATGAAAAAAGAAGCAGCTCACTTCCAGGATGTGGTCTAAAACAGTGGTTCCTACACTGTGATCCAGGCATCTTTGGAGGTCCTTGGACCTTGGTGGGAGATTGCCGGGAGGGAGGATCTGTGAGGTGAAACATGTTTGTAACACTACTGAGACATTATTTGCCTTTTTCATTCTTATTCTCTCATGAATATACAGTGGAATTTTCCAAAGATTGAATGGCGTGATATTGCTGAAATTAAATGCAGAAGCAGACATGGGACTCCAGCTGCCTTCTATTTAGCCAGACACTAAAGAGGTCTGCAGAATTGCCAAACAATGCCTTCTGCTCTTCACCGAGTGGGGACACAGTGAGAAAGCTGCAGTCTACCAGCAGGAAGTGGGTCCTAATCAGAACGTGACCGTGCTGGCACCCTGATCTCAGAATTCCCAGTCTCCAGAACTGTGAGAAGTAAATCTGTTGTTTAAGCCAAAGCGAAACAAGTAAAACACATGCCACCCTTCTCACTACTTTTTTAATGTGTGTTTTGGAAAATATAATTAACTTAAATAAAATTGTGTTTTTTTTATGTTAACATGCAATTTATTTTCATTATCTTGAATGAATGAACACATAAATATTTTTAAATGTTTACGTTGTAACAGTACATATTGGTAAATAATCCACATTTTCAAAGTTCTATGAGATTAATAATTTTTAAGAACGTAAAGTGGTTCTGAGATTAAAATGTTCAAGACAGTGGGAAGCAGAGAAGCGAAATTGTTTTCGGTATTGCAAAACTAGAGATTGTGGAGCTGATCAGCAACAGTTGATCAGCAACAGTTCTACAGAGAGAGGAGGGTTGGGAGGAGGTAAGGGGTTTGGATTCAGGCAAGAGTTAATGTATGCAAAAGAGCTGAGCATCTCAGTGACCCATGCACCCAAGGAGTTTGAACAAGGCCAAGGCAACAGGGTCTGAGTTCAGGAATGACCAAAAGTATTCTGTGTGCTGTGTGCTTAGCTGTGTCCAACTCTTGCGACCCCACAGACTGTAACCTGCCAGGCTCCTCTGTCCATGGGATTCTCCAGGCAAGAATACTGGAGTGAGTTGCCATTTCCTTCTCCAAAAGTATTGCAGGGATAGTCATGTATGATATTGACTGTTTATTATTGGTCTAAAAGGTTTAATTTGTTTGGAGAAATACACATAAAATACTTTTGTTTTCATAGTCATTTACATACATAACAAAAGAATAAAGCAGCCAGATCTTTGAAATCAAAGAGTAAAACATTGGTTCAAATTAGCTTCAGTTTCTAAAATTAAAAACCAAGCAAGGAAAGTAATAATATATGTCGTCTTATATAATGAGCAGCCATAAAATGATCAATTCACGAAAAGAAGGCTGACTTGATAACAAACTAGCTCACAAGAGACATGAATAAATCAGACACAAATTGTCAAGGAACTGGCAGTCACATCCTCTAATAATCACACTCGTTGAAAATGCCCACGGGAGGCCGGGTAATGACCGCTGTATAGTTGATGGGTCGTGAATCAGAGAAAGGAGTTTGTCTTATGACTTATCTGATACATTTCTAATGAATACCTTTTCTGCTCACATTAGCCAGAGTTGGCTTCTTTGGTTGACAGCCAAAAGCCCTTGGTTGTCTTGTAATCTTCAAGATTGATCAAGGAATCAATGTTGACTGTTCGATCAAGGAATCTTCAGCATGCAGGAGATATTTACTGCCTTGGGAGTGGCTGAAATCACCCAGGAATATGAGTTAAACAATAGTTTGAGTGGACAATAGAGGAATAACAATTTTGCTTTTTCTTTAGGGAGATGTTTGAAGGATAAATATAAGAAAGAAGTTGAGAGCACTGAAGAAAGAGGACAATTGATGGATTAAAAATCCCTGAGGAGGGACTTCTCTGGTGGTCCAGTGGTTTAAGACTCCAAGCTTCTACTGCAGGGGCCACCAGTTTGATTCTTGGTTGGGGAAAAGATCCTGAAAGCTGTGTAGAGTGGCAAAAAAAAAAAAAAAAAAATCCCTGAGGCGATAAAAAGGGTGGAAATCAGAGTAAAGTTGGGGAGGGGGAGTTGGCCTTAGCCCGGAGAGGATGGGGAGACATCTGTCTCAGTCCCTTAGTTTTGCTACAACGAAATACCACAGACTCAGCAGCTTATAAACAACAAAAATTTATTTCTCACTTTTCTGGAAGCTGGAGGTCCAAGGTCACACACAGTTGGGTGTGTATGTGGGTCTTCTGGGATGCAGACATTTATTGTACCCTTACAATGGTGGAAGGGGCTAGGGAGCTCTTTGGGGGTCTCTTTCATAAGATGACTAATCCCTGGTTTCTTCCCCCAAACCTCACCTCCTAATAATATCACATCACGGGTCAGGATTCAACATATCGATTTGAAGGGGACCCCAATATTCAGCCTATAGCAGCATCTCTTCCTCTGGGAACAAGTAGGAAAGAGAAAAGGATAGAGGGGCATCTTAGTTAACTTTTCCCCCTGAAAGAGTAGAGGTTAACCGCTGGGACTAACGGAGTGGGCACTATTGGGAGGAATTATCCCCAGTAGTGGAGGAGGGCATGGCAACCCACTCAAGTATTCTTGCCTGGAGAATCCCCATGGACTGAGGAGCCTGGCAGGCTACAGTCCATAGGGATGCAAAGAGTCGGATGCCACTTAGCACTTAGCGACCTAGCACGCACATCCCCAGTGGGCTTTTGCAGGTTCCACTTTCGAGGATATCAGCTGATAGGAATTTATTGAGAGGAGACCTAGGAAAGAAAGCAACACTATTATTGATCATTCATTAATTCCAAATATGTATGGAGTTTCTGCTATGTGACAGACACTGATGTTGGTGCTGGGTATATGGCA
Organism: Aepyceros melampus; assembly: GCA_006408695.1. Taxonomy (NCBI): domain Eukaryota; kingdom Metazoa; phylum Chordata; class Mammalia; order Artiodactyla; family Bovidae; genus Aepyceros; species Aepyceros melampus. The sequence continues at coordinate 9,279 of SJXQ01010147.1, read as the reverse complement.
ATGAACAACACAAGAACTGTCCTTGCTCAGTGGAGCTGGCATTCTAGTGAAATAAAAATAGCCCAGTAAATGTGCTCATCACCATCTCCATGGCACTGAGTCAGCAAATGAGCCAAGCCCCATTGCCTCAGCACACAGAATGAAGCGCATGGCCCCTGAAGGCGCCTAGTTGACAGCAGGCCACTCTCTAGTAGGGCAGACAGTGCTGGTACCCTCCTCAGTATCTGTTCTCCCAGTCTTCTTTACTAATACAACCTTGGTTTTACTGGCAGATACAAGGTGACCAGTTAAAAAGCCAAAATGTGTCACATAGTCACTTCTGTGCCAAACAGGAGTGATTATGTGACAGATGGTGACTGCAGCCATGAAATTAAAAGACTCTTACTCCTTGGAAGGAAAGTTATGACCAACATAGCATATTGAAAAGCAGAGACATTACTTTGCCAACAAAGGTCTGTCTAGTGAAGGCTATGGTTTTTCCTGTGATCGTGTATGGATGTGAGAGTTGGACTGTGAAGAAAGCTGAGCACCGAAGACTTGATGCTTTTGAACTGTAGTGTTGGAGAAGACTCTTGAGAGTCCCTGGGACTGCAAGGAGATCCAACCAGTCCATTCTGAAGGAGATCAGCCCTGGGATTTCTTTGGAGGGAATGATGCTGAGGCTGAAACTCCAGTACTTGCCACCTCATGTGAAGAGTTGACTCATTGGAAAAGACTCTGACGCTGGGAGGGATTGGGGGCAGGAGGAGAAGGGAACGACAGAGGATGAGATGGCTGGATGGCATCACCGACTCGATGGACGTGGGTTTGAATGAACTCCAGGAGATGGTGATGGACAGGGAGGCCTGGCGTGCTGCAATTTATGGGGTCGCAAAGAGTCGGACACGACTGAGCGACTGAACTGAACTGAACTGAATGTGACAGTTTACGACAAAGAAAGATAAATGAAAATTGTTGGGTAGGGCTTTCCGGAAAGCTCATTAAATGGGCGTGCAGACTCGGCTGGCATGCCCATTGCTCCGTGCCCTTCTACCTTTCAGCTGTCTGCAGTGCAACCATGATGGCTGAGGTTGGGGAGACATTGCAAAAGTCTGAGGAAATGGCCAAGAGATTTGCAGATATTTCTACCCTGAATCTTTTTATTTTTTTTCCAAATTGAAGTATAGTTGATTTACAATATTGTGTTAATTTCTGTGGTACAGTCAAGTGACTCAGTTATACATATATGGGGCTTCCTTGTTGGCTCAGGTGGTAAAGAATCCACCTGCAATGCAGAAAACCTGGGTTTGATCCCTGGGTTGGGAAGATCCCCTGAAGAAGGGAATGGCTACCTAAGCCAGTTACTTTGCTGGAGAATTCCATGAGCAGAGGATCCTGGTGGCTCCAATCTACGGGGGTCACAAAAAATCAGACATGACTGAACAACTAACACTTACTTATACACATACACATTCCTTTTTTTTTTGGCCTTGCCAATTGGTTTGTGGGATCTCAGTTATCTGATCAAGGATTGAACCTGGGCCATGGCAGTGAAAGCCTAGAATCCTAACCACTAGGCAACAGGGGAACTCTCTACACATTCTTTTTCATTATGGTTTGTTATAGGATATTGAATATAGTTCCCTGTGCTACACAGTAGGACCTTATTCTATATATATATATATTCTATACATACTGGTTTGCAGCTGCTCATTCAAATTCTAATCCAGCCCTCATTCACCCCCTTGGCAACCACATGTCTGTTTTCTTTGTCTGTTGAGTCTGTTTCCATTTCACAGATAAGTTCATTTGAGTCATATTTTGGATTCCACATATAAGTGATATCACGTGATATTTGTCTTTCTCTTCCTCTTTTCTCTTTGGCTGTGCCCTGTGGTATATGGGATCTTTTTTCCCTGACCAGGGATCGAGCCCATTCCCCCTGCAGTGAAAGCATGGAGTTTTAACCACTGGACCACCAGGGTAGTCTCTGTCTTTCTCTTTCTGACTCACTTCACTTAGTGTGATAATCTCTAGGTCTCTCTGTGTTGCTGCAAATAGCATTCTTTTGTTCCTTTTTAAGGCTGAGTAGTATTCCATTGTTCTTGCCTAGAGAATCCCAGGGACGGGGGAGCCTGGTGGGCTGCCATCTATGGGGTCGCACAGAGTCGGACACGACTGAAGTGACTTAGCAGTAGTAGTAGTATTCCATTGTATGTATGCACCACATCTTCTTTATCCATTCATCTGTCAACAGACATTTAGGTGGTTTTCATGTTTTAGCTATTGTGAATAGTGCTGCTATGAACACAGGAGAGCATGTATCTCTCTGAATTACAGTTTATTCTGGATAAGTCCCCAGATTGCTGGATCATATGGCAACTCTATTTTTAGTTTTTTGAGGAAATTCCATACTGTTTTCCATAATGGCTGCATCAACTTACATTCCTATCAACAGTGTGGGAGGATTCTCTTTTCTCTACACCTTCTCTAGCATTTGTTGTTTGTAGACTTCTTAATGATGGTCATTCTGATCAGTGTGAAGTGGTATCTCATTGTAGTTTTGATTTACATTTCTCTAATAATTAATGATGTTGAGCAACTTTTCATTTGCCTATTGACCGTCTTGGTTTTCATCATTTTTGAGCCTTATGAGTTCTTTGTATATTTCAGAAATTAGTCCCTTGTCAGCTACTTTGTTGCAAATATTTTCTCCTATTCTATAGGTTGTTTTTCCTTTTTGTTATGGTTTCCTTTCCTATACAAAAGCTAAGTTAGATCAGGTCCCATGTATTTATTTTTTGCTTTTATTTCTATTGCCTTGGAGGACTGATCTAAGAAAACATTGGTGTATCACATATAGAACACAGGCAATACTTTCCCTGTGTTCTCTTCTAGGAATTTTATGGTGTCATGTCTTATATTTAAGTCTTTAAGCCATTTTCTGTTTATTTTTGTGTATGGTATGAAGGTGTGTTCTAACTTCATTGATTTACATGCAGCTGTCCAGCTTTCCCAACACCATTTGATAAAGAGACTGTCTTTTCCCCAGTGTATGTTCTTGTCTCTTTTACCTAAGATTAATTGGCCATAGGCATGTGGGTTTATTTCTGGGTTCTCTCTTCTGTTCCATTGATCCATATGTCTGTTTTTGTGCCAGTGTCATACAATTTCGATTATTGTAGCTTTGTGGTATTGTCTGAAGTCTGGGAGGGTTATGCCTCCTACTTCATTTTTTTTCACCCTCAAGATTGCTTTGGCAATTCTGGGTCTTTTATGGTTGGCCACAAATTTCAATATTTTTTGTCCTATTTCTGTGAAGAATATCATGGGTAATTTGATAGGGATCACATTAAATCTGTATATTGCTTTGAGTAGTATGGCTGTTTTAAACAATATTAACTCTTCCAATCCAAGAGCAATTAATTTATTGTTTTGTAGTTCTCAGCCAAAATTTTTTTGCTTCCTTAGTCAGGTCTATTTCTAAGCATTTTTTGGGGGGGGGGTAGGGTGTGGTTTTAAAAAGGATTGTCTTTCTTGCATTCCTTTTCTGATATTTCATTATTAGTATAAAGAAATGCAACTGATTTCTATAAGTTGATCTTGAATCCTGCTACCTTGCTAAATTCATTTATCAGTTCTGGTAGTTTTTCTGTGGAGTCTTTAGGGTTTTCTGTATATATTATCATGTCATCTGCATATAAGGACAATTTTACCTCTTATCTTCCAATTTGGAATCACTTTATTTCTTTTTCTGTCTGATAGCATGACTAGACTCCCAAAACTACATTGAATAGAAGTGATGAGGGTAGGCATCCTTGTCTTATTCCAGATTTTAGTTGGAAAGCTTCTAGCTTTTCACTGCTGAGTATTATATTGGCTATGGTTTTGTCATAAATAGCTTTTATTATGTTGAAATATGTTCCCTCTATACCCACTTTGTCTACCCTGAATCTTCAAGTCGCTGAGCCAACTCAATTATTCTCAGACTTTTCATTATGTAAGGAAAAGACCTATCTTGTTGCAATCACTGTTATTTGAGTTTTCTGTTACATGTAGCCAAGCTAAATCTATACATGATACACCAAGAATCGTGTGCTTGTTACCTGTGGTGGCCATGAGAATGACTTCTTACGTCTTTGATGACAGGGAGTACAATTGACCAAGGGACCTAGCTGCTGCATTCTGAAACCCATCACTGTGTTCGTGCCAGGGCCAAATTTCCCATGGGCTGTTCCTGGCTAATGAATGAGCACAGATAGGATATTAAGGCAGGCCCATTCCTTGGAGATAGATGGATAATGGGTGGCTTTGGCTGGAAAACTCCCCAATAGTGTTGCTGAACTTTCCTTAGAACTGTAGTGAAGTCTAGGAAGCTTCCACCCAACTTCCTTCTTCCCTCTCTCCTGCACTCAGGCTCAGACTTGTAGTGTGGTCTGATGTTTCTCCTAGGCTCACCTGGCTCCCTCTTCATTTTCTCTAACAAATCAATCTGAAAGGTTGTTATGTTGTAGCCACGCGTTCCGGGAAACAAACTCACTCAGATGGACAATGCAGATAGTGGAGTGCAGTTTATTACACCAGCGGGCCCAAGGCAGAATCTCCTCTTAGCCAAGGACCCAGACCAGTTTTTGTGAAAACCTTATATACCCTAAGTGTATGTGCCCAAACCCACCTCACCAAATTCCCTGAAGCTAGTCTGAACAAAGGAAAAGAAAGATACAATCAAAGTTAACCTGTGATTCATATGCCTTAAGCCTAGGTAGTTAACAGTGGACAATTATCAATGGCCTGTGGTCATACTCCAATAAGCATAATAGAATTTATGATTCTATTCAGTTACACAGATAATTAGGGTATTCTTTTAGGCTATGGAGAGTCTAGGTATGAGCTCTGGGGCTCTTCCATCTGGAGGGTCTGATTTTCCAGGTGGTATGCTATGTCCATAGATAGTGGGCATACAGCTCAAAGTCCAAAGTCCGGCCCAAGATGGAGTCCTGCTTTCAAGATGGAGCCTGTTCTGTCTGTTTTCTCCTTCAGTTGCTGAACAATGAAAGACGCCAGGATTCTTGGCCTCTGGAGGAGAAGAATTCAATCTGCGGCCAGAGATGAGGCTTGATCGCTCAGAGCTTTTGTGTAATAAAGTTTTATTAAAGTATAAAAGAGATAGAGAAAGCTTCTGACCGAGACCTCAGAAGGGGGCAGAAAGAGTACTCCCCTGCTAGTCTTCAGCCGGATATTACATAGCTACTAGCAGTCTGCTAACTGGAGAAAGGAAATGTCTCAAACCCGGAGAACAGCCCCAGGCCCCTCACCCACAACATGCACTGAGATAACATTGGCACCAGGTGCGTCATCCCAGGCCATAAAACAGTCAATATGGATCTTGACAAAAGGCATTTTATCTTACATTTCTTTTTTTTTTTAAACCACAATGAAAAATAAAATTTAAAAAAAGCTTTCGGTTTTGGCTTGGGGAAATCACTGTAAAAGATTTGCGAAACTATAAAAACTCGAGTCTTCACTCACATTACTTTGCAAGTGTCCTAAAGCTCTTATCTGTGTTATAGAATGTGGAAGTCTAGACAATTTGCTATACGTATGTTCTACAAGAAATGTGGAATTCCATTCAGCAGACCCATACTCAAAGAAAAAGCCTCAGCATTACATCAGAGGATTGTTTTTAGTGAACAACTTGACGAAATGATTGGATGGGGCCTCCCAAGTGGCGCTAGTGGTAAAGAACCTGCCTGCCAGTGATGTAATGTAATGTAAAGTCACTCAGTCGTGTCCGACTCTTTGTGACCCCAGGACTGCCGCCCACCAGGCTCCTCAGTCCATGAGATTCTCCAAGCAAGAATACTGGAGTGGTTTGCCATTTCCTTCTCCAGGTGATCTTCCCGACCCAGGGATAGAACCCGGGTCTCCGGCATTGGAGGCAGACGCTTTAACCTCTGAGCCACCAGGGAAGTGAAGGAGACATAAAAGACACAGGTTCGATCCCTGGGTCAGGAAGATCTCCTGAAGGGCACAGCAACCCACTCTAGTATTCTTGCCTGGAGACTCTCATGGACAGAGGAACCTGGCAGGCTACAGTCCATAGGGTCAGACATAACTGAAGCAACTTAGCTTGCATTATATCAAAAGATTGGCAAGTTTAAGTTTTAACTCAAAACACATTTATATGTTTTAAGTTAAAACATGCATAAATACAAATCATTTTTTATGATACTTCTTTTAAACTGACTTTTTCTGTTGAACTGAGAAAGTCCTGGTTTCAGTTGCATCAGATAAGAGGGCTTCTACTGAAATAATGATAGTATATGTGAATTGCTTTATTGCACAATAATTATATGCCCAGTGTAAAAGGCTTGAGTATAGCTTCAGCAGAATTATGAGCAGAGAGGAGGGATATTTCCGGCATCATGAAGAGGCTGATGAACAGGGCTCTGGGAATACCATCCTTCAAGAGTGAAGGATCTGTTTGGTAGCGCTGAGAGGACTGGAAGAAGAGAAGGCTGTAGTCCAAGAGGCAAGAGGGGAGAATGAGATTCTTGGGCAAAACTGTTCTGGTGATGGATGAAAAGTCCCATGGTGAGGCCATGGGAACAGGGTGGTGGCTGAAGGAGAGACAAAGGTCACTGGAGTGAGGAGGTCAGCTATAGAGACAAGGCCAGGGTAGGTGGGCCATCCAATGAGCTAGAAAGTCTTCTACACTGGCAGCAAGATTGGGCCTGGAGGAGAGGTTAGGGGCCAGTGATGTGCTGGAAGCAGCTTGTACTGGCTCATGAGAGCCAAATGTTAAATTTTCAGTTTTATGATCTGGTTGTTAACACAGCCGTTATTAAAAATTTAATTATATGGCCTGTAATGAAGTCAACTATATTAAAACAAAGATAATAAATATTTAAAACTAATCACTTTTTAATAACTTTATGACATTTTACTGCTCATGTTCTTAAAATTATTTACGTTTCTTATCTCTGTGTGGTGGAAATACTATACAATGGTGTGCTATGGTACATCTTTGCCCAACTCTATCTCCAGTGACATCACAGTGATAACTCAAAATCAGCCACTATGGAGGTATTTACATCACAGGAATTTGAAATTCTATGGTTGCAGAGCTTAATTTATCGTTTTATTGATTATCTGCACTCACTCATCAATTGCAGCTGTAGGTTGGCTGTAGATACACAAGTTAAAGAAAAACCAAAGAAAGCATTCTGTGGGAATCAATTGGCTATATGAAATTTACAATGAGTACTGTATATTTTATTATGTGTTGTTTATGTCATATACATATCAGTAAAACATAATAAATATATGTGTATATTTATGAGTATATTTCTCATAAAGAGCCAGTTGTTAACATTTAGCAAATGTACCTCTGAACTAAGGTCTATCCTCTCCCTGAGCCTGGCACGGGGATGATGGTGAGCAATTCGAATGGGGCTCTGCTCCTTCCCCACAGCCCCAGAACTCACAGGCTCATGAGGAGTCAAGATATCTACGTAACAACCCAGCACTGAGTGGCAGAGAGAGAAGCAGCAAGATGAGGTATCTAGTCTAGGCAGCCATCCAGAGGCATGAGACTCATGTGGGCACTCAAAGGACGAGTAGGAATCAACCAGCCAGACGGACCACACGAGCTAAACCCAGTTGTTGACAGAAACAATGAAGGACAGAAGGCAGGAAGTCGAGGGACGCAGGGCATGGTGCATCTGCCAGAGAGAAACCAGCAGGCTCTGGGGTGCTCCACGTGGCCTCGTGGTACCCAGAGGATGGAGAAAGGGCAGCTTCTACTAGCGAGGGTCCTCTGGACCCCAGCCTTTGAAAGAGTAGAATTTCTGGCAAAGGGGTGGGGATGGGAGTCAGGTGAGGGGGAGAGAGGATGGACCAGCATGTGCAAAGGCAAAGAGGTAAGAGGAATCTGAATTCTTAGAGCTGCAGGCAGTGCTGGGTGCCAGCAGCAGTGGAGAGCCTCGGGAGGGTTCTCAGCGGGAGAGTGATGCAGCTGAGATCCCTGCAACTGCTTGGAGGAGAATGGTTTGAGAGAGTCTCAGGTGAGGAAGCGGTAAAGAATGCAATGTCTTTGAGGAGACTATCACGGAAGTGATGGAACAGGGTAGTGGGTATGGGAAAGCAGAACTGATGGGACTTAATTTTCAGGGTCTGGCTTGGGTAACTGAGGTCTGACAGTCATTTTTTAAAGAGTACCCACCAGTTATTGTGTAGAATATTCTTTAAATTGGATTTGTCTGATGTTTTCCTTGTGATTAAATTGAGGCTATGCATTTTGGAGGTAAGAATATCACAGTCAGTGAAGCATATCAGAAGGTACACAATGTCAGTGTGTCTTATCACTGATGATAGAGCCAATTTTGGAGGCAGCATCACAGGAGGAGGCACAAATAAAGGGGAAAATATCTGGGGTTCCAGCTTGGGATGGGACTGGAATGCAGAAGAGAATTCAGACCAGAGACGGAGCTCTGGGAGCCTAGGGCACTGAAGAGGTAGCAGAGGACTTTGCAGGGGGCAAGGTTGCCAGGGAATAAGGTATCAGGCTGAGGAGGGGGAAGGGAGACGATGGAGGTAAAAGCCAGACTGGCTTTGCAATATATTAATATCTAACTTTTCAGGCAGATGAAGACTGGAACGTGACCTGTGGATTTGGGATCTAGGGACTCAGTCAGTGACCACAGCCAGCGCTTACCAGGCCAGGCCCAGGCTGGGATCTGTGAAGAGTACTTTCTCTCTGGACAGTTAGCTGAAGCATGCTGGGAGGAGCACTCCTGTTCTAATTCGATGAGTGTGAGCAGTGGGTGTTGCATGTTCAGAGCTGCTGGCAAGGCTGCAAGGGGTGGTGGTGATGAAATGAGCTGTGTATAGGCCAGCAGGCTACCCAACACCCAGCACTTTTAGCTGCCAGCAAAGCAACCTAGCTGATGGAGAATTAGCCCTAAAAGTGTTAGTGGATGCCAAGTGCAAGTGCAGCCGTGGCCGCCCCCAAGTGGTCTATTGGAGGCACTGCCTGTAGAAGAGAAGCAATGAGGGGTGGTCCTTGACCTGGGTTTCACATGTAGGCAAGAGGTTGGAGGTGTGGAATCATCTTTGTTCACCAGATTCAGGCTGCCTTTTTTTTTTTTCTTTTTTAACACAAACAGTCCTTTCAGTTCAGCTCAGTTCAGTCGCTCAGTCGTGTCTGACTCTTTACTGAGTTATATTCAGTAAGTTTTCAGTTTGGTAAGTTTTGGTACTTTTATATACCTTATAACTATCACAAGATAGACCTATAAG
>SJXQ01010146.1:265924-313023 GCA_006408695.1 Aepyceros melampus | reverse complement strand
CTCTGATGCTGGGAGGGATTAGGGGCAGGAGGAGAAGGGGACGACCAAGGATGAGATGGCTGGATGGCATCACCGACTCAATGGAAGTGAGTCTGAGTGAACTTCGGGAGTTGGTGATGGACAGGGATGCCTGGCATGCTGCGATTCTTGGGGTCACAAGGAATCAGACATGAGTGAGCGACTGAACTGAACTGATAATGGGGAGATTAATGAAGTACTTTCTAGGGTTGTTGTGGATGTGAAGATACTAAAACTAAGTTATGTAACAGATGGTGGTTATTATTAGTACTATGAGCAAGCTCCAGCATCCTCATTGGAATTCCTACACAAGCCATACTGGTCCACCCCTAACTCAAGGCCTTGGCCCAGAGTGCCCTCCTCTTTTGTCAACTGGTCTTCCCTTTTCAGAATGCCTTGTATATTTAACCCTTTCAGAGAAGGTTCCCTACTGCTCCCAAGCAGAGTTTATCCTTATTCTTGTGTTATCACTGGTATCTGGTATGTACTTCAGCATTGCTTCTCAGCCTGTATTGTGACTATCTTTTTTGTTGTTATTAGCCTGATCATGCCTTGAGGGCTAGGATCTTATCTTTTTTTTTGTTCCTGAGTTCCTGAGGACAGTGCCTGACACCTGGTAGCTGATCAAAACTATTTAAAAAAAAAAGAAAAAGAAGAAAAAAAAAACACCAACAATAAACAAATGAGTAATAAGACACAGAAGGATATTTTGGCATAATCCAAACTGCATTTTTGACAAAATTTCCAAGTAATTTCCCATCAAATCTTTTCTTTTAGGAGAGATGCCAAGAAGAGGATGCCTAATGTTTATTTCACTTACTTGTGCTTGGAAAGTCTTCCAGAATGGTGGTGATGGTTGGAATGGGGAGAGGAAAAAGGCACCCCTGTTCAGAGAGTGGCCTGAACATATAATACAGGGCTGACAGCAGACATGATAGATACATTCTAATGAGGAGGGGAGACTGGTATTGTAGAAAGAACGCAAATTATCTCTGGAGTTGACTCAGAGTTGGGCAGGCCTGGTTTTGAATTCTGACCATGTCACCAGGTAGGTGACCTTGGAGATGCTACTTGAGTTTGGCCAGTTTCCCCTCTCATTCCTGTCATAAACTGTCCAAATCCATCTCTCTTTCTGGCTTCTGCTCCTCCATCTGTAACAGCAGGGAAAGGGGCAGGGCACAGTTTTGAAAGAATGACATAGTCCATCACTTCATGGCAAATAGATGGGGAAACAATGGAAACAGTGAGAGACTTTATTTTCTTCGGCTCCAAAATCACTGCAGATGGTGATTGCAGCCATGAAATTAAAAGACACTCCTTGAAAGAAAAGCCACAACCAACCTAGACAGCATATTGAAAAGCAGAGACATTACTTTGCCAACAAGGGTCCATCTAGTCAAAGCTATGGTTTTTCCAGTAGTCATGAATGGATATGAGAGTTGGACCATAAAGAAAGCTCAGTGCCGAAGAACTGATGCAACTCCTTGAAAGAAAAGCCACAACCAACCTAGACAGCATATTGAAAAGCAGAGACATTACTTTGCCAACAAGGGTCCATCTAGTCAAAGCTATGGTTTTTCCAGTAGTCATGAATGGATATGAGAGTTGGACCATAAAGAAAGCTCAGTGCCGAAGAACTGATGCTTTTGAACTGTGGTGTTGGAATAGACTCCTGAGAGTCCCTTGGACTGCAAGGAGGTCAAACCAGTCAGTGTTAAAGGAAATCAGTCCTGAATATTCATTGGAAGGACTGATGCCGAAGCTGAAGCTCCTATACTTTGACCACCTGATGCAAAGAACTGACTCATTAGAAAAGACCCCGATCGGGGTAAAGATTGAGGGCAGGAGAAGAGGATGACAGAGAATGAGATGGTTGGATGGCATCACTGACTCGATGGGCATGAGTTTAAGCAAGCTCTGGAAGTTGGTGATGGACAGGGAAGCCTGGGGTGCTGCAGTCCATTGGGTCACAAAGAGCTGGACTCAACTGAGCAAATGAACTGAACTGAAGGACACAACATAGGCCAGGTAGAACCAAATGGGACCAAGATGGCAGACAAGACCAGACCTTGTTCCTCTAATGAACAAGTGAAATGACAGACCCAGAGGTTCCATGACAGTTCCATGCACTGTCCAAAGATCAAGGAATGGGTGGTGGCCCAAATCCTGGAAATCTCCACCTTTCCCCCAAAATAGTTGGAATAATCCTCCCACTGATTAGCATATGAAATCACTTAGCCTATAAAAACTAACCAGGCCACATTTCATGGCTGCACTTGCCCTCCGCGATGGCCCACACTCTGTCTGTGGAGTGTGCTTCTCTCTAAATCTGAATAAATAAATTTCTTACCTGTCACTTTGTCTCTCACTGAATTCTTTCTGTGATGAGACATCAAGAACCTGAGCTTTATTAGGCCCTAAAACCAGGTACCATGGATTTTGGCTGGGTTTGAGTCCCAGCCATGTGGGTTCAAGTCCCAAACTGGGTTTTGACTGGGTTCAGTCCCAAGCAGGGTTTTGGCAGAGTTTGAGTTCCAGCTACTGGGTTTGAGTCCCCAAATGGGTTTTGGCTGGGCTTGAGTCCCTGTCTGAGATAAATGGTTTCACATCTCCCTAAGACTGGGACATTTCTTCCCTAGTACACAAAGGAAGTAGAAACCACTAGATGAGAACTCTCTCAGGAGGGGGGAAAAAAAAACCTAAACACAAAGATGAAAGTTTCAATTTTGGAGCCCAATTCTTTCACTTTCAACATTAGCCAAATCTGGACCCATCCTGGGCTTTCCCCTGTCTAGGCTAACCATAAAAATTATCTCCCACACTGTCACAGTGTGAAGTGTGAAAGAGGTACTGTTAACCATTACAGTGGGACAGCAGGTATAAACCAGAGCTGTAAGAAGAGATGGCAAGAATACACAGAAGAATTGTACAAAAAGGATCTTCACAACCCGGATAATCATGATGGTGTGATCACTCATCTAGAGCCAGACATCCTGGAATGTGAAGTCAAGTGGGCCTNTGCCAGCAAATTTGGAAAACTCAGCAGTGGCCACAGGACTGGAAAAGGTCAGTTTTCATTCCAATCCCAAAGAAAGGCAATGCCAAAGAATGCTCAAACTACTGCACAATTGCACTCATCTCACATGCTAGTAAAGTAATGCTCAAAATTCTCCAAGCCAGGCTTCAGAAATACGTGAACCGTGAACTTCCTGATGTTCAAGCTGGTTTTAGAAAAGGCAGAGGAACCAGAGATCAAATTGCCAACATCCGCTGGATCATGGAAAAAGCAAGAGAGTTCCAGGAAAACATCTACTTCTGCTTTATGGACTATGCCAAAGCCTTTGACTGTGTGGAATCACAATAAACTGTGGAAAATTCTGAAAGAGATGGGAATACCAAACCACCTGACCTGCCTCTTCAGAAATCTGTATGCAGGCCAGGAAGCAACAGTTAGAACTGGACATGGAACAACAGACTGGTTCCAAAGAGGAAAAGGAATACGTCAAGGCTGTATATTGTCACTCTGCTTATTTAACTTCTATGCAGAGTACATCATGAGAAACACTGGACTGGAAGAAACACAAGCTGGAATCAAGATTGCCGGGATCAATAACCTCAGATATGCAGATGACACCACCCTTATGGCAGAAAGTGAAGAGGAACTAAAAAGCCTCTTGATGAAAGTAAAAGAGGAGAGTGAAAAAGTTGGCTTAAAGCTCAACATTCAGAAAATGAAGATCATGGCATCTGGTCCCATCACTTCATGGGAAATAGATGGAGAAACAGTGGAAAGAGTGACAGACTTTACTTTTTTGGGCTCCAAAATCACTGATGGTTATTGCAGCCATGAAATTAAAAGACGCTTACTCCTTGGAAATAAAACTATGAGCAACCTAGATAGCATAATCAAAAGCTTAGACATTACTTTGCCGACTAAGGTCCGTCGAGTCAAGGCTATGGTTTTTCCAGTAGTCATGTATGGATGTGAGAGTTGGACTGTGAAGAAGGCTGAGCACAGAAGAATTGATGGTTTTGAACTGTGGTGTTGGAGAAGAGTCTTGAGAGTCCCTTGGACTGTAAGGAGATCCACCCAGTCCATTCTGAGGGAGATCAACCCAGGGATTTCTTTGGAAGGAATGATGCTAAAGCTGAAGCTCCAGTACTTTGGCCACCTTATGCGAAGAGTTGACTCATTGGAAAAGACCCTGATGCTGGGAGGGATTGGGGGCAGGAGGAGAAGGGGACGACCAAGGATGAGATGGCTGGATGGCATCACAGACTCAGTGGACATGAGTCTGAGTGAACTCCGGGAGTTGGTGATGGACAGGGAGGCCTGGCGTACTGCGATTCATGGGGTCGCAAAGAGTCGGACACGACTGCGCGACTGAACTGAACTGAACTGAATTTTGTTCAGTATAATATATTTGAGATTCATCAATGTCGCTGTGTGTATAAGTAGTTTATTCCTTTTATTGTTGGAGAAGACTCTTGAGAGTCCCTTGGACTGCAAGAGATCAAACCAGTCCATCCTANGCGACTGAACTGAACTGAACTGAATTTTGTTCAGTATAATATATTTGAGATTCATCAATGTCGCTGTGTGTATAAGTAGTTTATTCCTTTTATTGTTGGAGAAGACTCTTGAGAGTCCCTTGGACTGCAAGAGATCAAACCAGTCCATCCTAAAGGAAATCAGCCTTGAATATTCATTGGATGTACTGATGCTGAAGATGAAACTCCAAAATTTGGCCACTTGATGCAAAGAACTGACTCATTGGAAAAGACCCTGATGCTGGGAAAGATTGAAGGTGAGAGAAGGGGACAACAGAGGATAAGATGGTTGGATGGCATCAACGACTCAGTGGACATAGGTTTGGGTGGACTCGGGGAGTTGGTGATGGACAGGGAAGCCTGGCGTGCTGCCATCCATGGGGTCACAAAGAGTTGGATGCTACTGAGCAACTGAATTGAACTGAACTGATTGTTGAGTCTCCTGTACAATGTCATGAACCTCATCCCATAGTTCCTCAGGCATTCTATCAGATCTAGTCCCTTAAATCTATTTCTCACTTCCACTGTATAATTATAAGGGATTTGATTTAGGTCATACCTGAATGGTCTAGTGGTTTCCCCTACTTTCTTCAATTTAAGTCTGAATTTGGCAATAAGGAGCTCATGATCTGAGCCACAGTCAGCTCCTGGTCTTGTTTTTGCTGACTGTATAGAGTTTCTCCATCTTTGGCTGCAAAGAATATAATCAATCTGATTTCGATGTTGACCATCTGGTGATGTCCATGTGTAGAGTCTTCTCTTGTGTTGTTGGAAGAGGGTGTTTGCTATGACCAGTGCATTTTCTTGGCAAAACTCTATTAGTCTTTGCCCTGCTTCATTCTGCATTCCAAGGCCAAATTTGCCTGTTACTCCAGGTGTTTCTTGACTCCCTACTTTTGCATTCCAGTCCCCTATAATGAAAAGGACATCTTTTTTGGGTGTTAGTTATAAAAGATCTTGTAGGTCTTCATAGAATTGTTCAACTTCAGCTTCTTCAGCATTACTGGTTGGGGTGTAGACTTGGATTACCGTGATATTGAATGGTTTGCCTTGGAAATGAACAGAGATCATTCTGTCATTTTTGAAATTGCATCCAAGTACTGCATTTCAGACTCTTTTGTTGACCATGATGGCCACTCCATTTCTTCTGAGGGATTCCTGCCCACAGTAGTAGATATGATGGTCATCTGAGTTAAATTCACCCATTCCAGTCCATTTTAGTTCTCTGATTCCTAGAATGTCGATGTTCACTCTTGCTATCTCCTGTTTGACCACTTCGAATTTGCCTTGATTCATGGACCTGACATTCCAGGTTCTTATGCAATATCTGCATTTCAGACTCTTTTGTTGACCATGATGGCTACTCCATTTCTTCTGAGGAATTCCTGCCCACAGTAGTAGATATATATACACATAGATTGAAAGTCAAAATAATCCCGACTGTTTTGAGTTTTCCTCTCCTTCTCCCTTCAACTCAGGAAGAATGCCTTCTCATTACCTTCTGGACTGAACTTCATGTACACGGAAGTAAAGGTCATAGGATATTCTAGCATGCCTTCTCTGTAGCTTCTAAAGAATTGGGTAAATAAAATAATGAGGCAAGAAACGCAATGAGAATAGTTTAGATAGTGAAGGAACAGTGATAGAACCAGTTTTCAGCTCAGTGCAATAGTATATCCCACACAGCCTCTAGCCTCTAATATCACATCTATCTACAAGTACTGAAATCATTTATATATCCATGTTTATTGACGGAGGCTTAGTGTAAAACAAAGGGAGAGTTAATTTGCTCTGCATAAAAAATAACCAAGTTTTTCTTTTCTGATTTCCTGGAGCATCCTAAGAGCCAGAAGGCTGAGTACCCTGAACCTGGGAAAATAGGAGAGAGGCGATTATATAGCTTAGAATGAAAAATTATCTAGCAGCAATCAGGGAACAAAAGGAAAGCTGGTCTAGGAAAGAGTCTTAGCTATGGAGAATACCCAGAAACTTCAAGTCAATTATGCTCACCACATTTACTTAACATAGTTATTTATCTGTGCAGTGATGAAATACTCCTCAGGCTCCCCAAAACCTCCCATCAAAAGCTATGACTTGTAATACCTTTTACTGATGGTGTTTTGGTGTGACACTTTTGTTTCCTGCTTAGAGTAATGTGGGCTTGACAGAAAACAGAAGCTTCAGGATGCAAAACACTGGATGGGAACAGAGTCAAGTAGAGGCAAGAATTTGAAGCAAGAGGTGACAGAAGCTCTCTCCCTTGGGAGAGCCCTAAAGACACTGTTTGAGACAGCATAGGGGCTTCTCTGGTAGCTCAGATGGTAAAGAATTCACCTGCAATGCAGGAGACTGGGTCCAATCCCTGGGTTAGGAAGATCCCCTGGAGAAGGGAACAGTTACCCACTCCAATATTCTGGCCTGGAGAATTCCATGGACTGTATAGTCCTTGGGGTAGCAAAGAGTCAGACACAAGTGAATGACTTTCACTTCACAAGTTGACTGTGCCACAAGAAGTTTACAGTCTTATCAAGGAAATTGTATGTGTCCACATGAAATAGGGACTTCCCTGGTGGTCTAAAGGTTAAGACTCTGCATTCCAATGCAGAGACACAGGTTTGATCCTTGGTCGGGGAACTGAGATCCCACATGCCATGGAGCAACTAAGCCCACATACTCTGGAGCCCATGAGCTGTATTTAGAGAAGCCAGTGCACTGCAATGAAGAGCCTGCACAGTCAAAAATATTTAAAAAAGAAGGAAGGAAAGAAACAGTAACATAAGAGAGGATATTGTGTACTAATTTGAAAGGCAAATTGCTCTTGTTATGGAAGTTACATAAAGCAGATGGCAGTACTGACTGAAAAGTATTTAGTAGGTTAGAAAACAGAATAAGCTTCACTTTCATGATGTCTTTATCAGAAATTATTGTTTACAATTAAAGAGAATAACAGCACTGAAAAAGCAGGATACTTCCTCAGACACTGTCCCTACCATTGTTATCACTCTAAAAGAGGCGTGATATGCATAGATAATTGCTACTGTGACAAATTTGGATACATTTTCCATATTGATTTTTGCTCTAAAAGTTTACCAATATTTGAAATGGACATAAAGAATAGAAAGTATTCCAATATGTATGAATAAAGAAAGTGCAATTCCCTGGGCCCAAGAGGCACATGGTCATTACTCATATTCTTTGGATTCTACAATGCATGTCCTGACAGGAAGCACAGTTCCTTTGTCACTGTCCACTCTCTCTGCAATGGCCCATGGTGGCCTCTTCCATGGTGCTATGGCTTCAGTGTCCAGTAGGGCAGAGATCCATGTAAAATGGCTCTATACGGATCCTGCCTGACATGGTCCAGAAATACACTGAAAACATCTGTGGAAATGAACAGTTCTCAAGATTCACAAATTCCTTAAAAGATAAAAATTTAAACACTCTATTCTGCACATGTGTATTGACAAAAAATAAAATGAGAAAGTCAAAAGAAGTGTCCAGTGCAAATCCTTGGGTAAGTCTGCCCACTTCATCGCTGTCACACACTTCAAGTAATTATTACTTACTGCAGGAAAGGAAAATGGTTTTCTCCAACCATTCTCCCCAACCCATCTGCTGTCAGAAAGGTCATTATGATGGAAGATTTGTCTACAGAACTGCACAGGACCAAACAAAACACGGCACTACTACCAAAGGCAATTGTGCATTCATGTAACAGGATATGAAGTCCCTGTTTGCCATCCTAGTGATATGCCTTAGGTTATTTTACACACGTTTGTAAGATGGAATGAGAGATAAACTGTATGGACACCTGCTGTGTCCTTCACATACATGCACACATTTATTTTAAATGAAAAGGTCTAAAAGTCATGTTTTAGCCCATATTTCCCTGTTTCCTTCATGGTCCTGGTTTTGAATTCTACCTTCAACATGCTATGTTTATCATTCTTAAAAGATAGGGGATATAGAGCTGACAATAACACTAAGTCATTTGAAGCATGCATTATAAGTTACAGACAAAATAGAGGCTCTGGTTTATTATGCTGAAGCTATAAAGCCACAAATACAAAATACAGCTAGCAGTCACCTTACTTTATTCTTCTTTTAACAACTTACTAACAGTGTGTAAATATAAAAGGAAACTTTGATTTTTCCATCAGAGCTCTCTGACATGGATACTAGAGTGCATTTAACATTGTGACCAGAAATATTGAAATTTGACAGCTGAGAGGTTAAAGGTCTCAAATTTATACATCGAGGTGTTTGTTCCTGTCATCGTCCCAGCAGCTTGCTCAGAATAACCCCTTTTGCTTATTGAACCTTTGAGAAACAGAGAACATTAAGTAATACATCTTGGCATACATCCTGGGATTCTACTTTCATCAGGAAGCAACCATCCTAAGCTCACTGAAAGATTCTAGGAATGGTAAAGACTATCTGTGCAAGCTTGGTATTTAAATATATTGGGTAGAAAAAGCTCCTATTGTTCAGACCCCACTCTAAATATGTCAGCCTAAAATTCGGGACTTTGTGCTTAGTTTTCTACTTACCTCTCATCTGACATTTCCTTCTGCCAAAATTATATTTGCTGAAAACAGAAAAATGACTGCTCAAATTTCTTCCTGAGAAAGTGGGAATATCACCTTTTACTCAAGCAAAAATTATCTTCAGCACAAGCATTTCCTTACATTTTACTGCCCATTTCAAGGCCTACTTCCCCTTTTAGGTAAGTAACAGCCCATCCTCCACTCCCACTCCCCAGGTATCCAGATTGCCCTGTCCTACCCACTGCCCATTCAAACTAGCCAGTTGATCAGAAAACAAACTGTTGCTATCAAGAAGATCTGGATCCACCTCAACATCTTGATCCGTCAAATGTATAAATCCAGTAGCCAATCTGCAAAATCGATAGCAATAATTTCTCCAAATAGAACAGTAATAAGCCATAATAAGAGTTCATATTAAAGGAAGAAGGAGATGACTGTCACAATAGCTCACATGTTTTAAGTATTTATCTGGCCTTCTTATAGTCACATGTATTAATTCATTTAATCTTTCCAACAATTGCATTAGTCTTATGCCATTTTATTGCCTCCTCTCCCCTTTTTCTTACAGTAAAAACAAAATGGCCAAGATTCTTTTTTCAAAACTGTCTTAAGATAAAGATTATGGGTAGTCTTTAGGTTTACCCATAAGGGAAGGATAGGACTGACTCCCACTGCAAAATACACAGTTGCTATTAATACATTATGAATCTTCAAGATCACTAGTATATCATTGAAGCGTAGAATGTTAAATACTGGAATACTGAGATTCTGCCACGACCCATTCTTAATAAAATATATTTCAGTAAGTAGTTTGGAGAAGGAAATGGCAACCCACTCCAGTGTTCTTGCCTGGAGAATCCCAGGGACGGGGAGCCTGGTGGGCTGGCGTCTATGGGGTCGCACAGAGTCGGACACGACTGAAGTGACTTAGCAGCAGCAGCAGTAATATGTTATCCCTCCCAGGGATATTTGTCATCTAAACCAAAGGGATTAATAGTCAAAGACTGAACATCAGAAATGACCTTCCTGCAAAACAAAAAAAGAGAGAGATTTTTGCATCCTTTCAAATTATGCTAAACCAAATAACTATTTTTCCATCCATATACAAGGACTTATCTGGTTGAAATAAGATAAAACAGGCAGGCCACATTCAACACTGCTGGACCCCTGCTTCCAGGTTTTTCAGAGGGAAAAGGACATAAAAACTATAATTCTATTAGGAAATGGACCATAATTATTTGTTTTTCACACATTGATGATACTTGTGAATTGTTCCATTAATGCTGTGCTGATAAGAAAAAACTTGAAACATTCCCTTCAATCTTGAGCCTACATTAGAATGATCTGGAGGGGCTGTTAAAACACAGATTGCTGGGCCCCAAATCAGAGTTTCTGATTAACAAGTTCCCAAGTAATACTGATGCTGCTGATATAGGAACCATACTCGGAGAAGTAATACTTCTTGCCAGGGAAGGGAAAGCAGGTGCTGAGCTTCCCCAGGTATTTCGGGATAGACGAGTGAGCTAATAGAAGTATTTCTCCGGCAGTGACATCAGAGTAGCTTTCAGCATCAAATAGGTACTGAGCTCTTATAATGTGCCAAACACTATGCGAGGCATTGAGGAAGACATAGGGAGGGAGCCAGACATCAGTGCATTGTGCTCAAAGAAATGAGCAAATGAGGCTGGAACTGAGATCTGCAGGACAGATGGGAGTCAGTGCAACCAAGTAGTCTGGGGAAGAGCTTTCCACCAGGAAAATGTCAGACAGACTGACACTGTAGAGTCAGACTGGGCAAGCCTACCAAGAAGGCTGAGCAAGAGGCTCCCAAGGATGTGGACAGTCAGATAGGCTTCAGGACAGGGAGAGAACTCTACTGCTTTCTGTTGCCAGAAAGGACCTTCGTCAGGATCCTCAAGGTTGTGTGGAGGGAGCAGTGCACACAAACACACTCCTCAAAAACTACACAAAGCAGAGGAGGCAGATGAAAATGATCCCTTTGGCTAAGCCCAGACTAAGGTGGTCAGTTTATTTCAGTCCAAAGAAACTGATATTGATATGAACTCCCCCAACCCTAGAGGCATAGAGTGAAAAGGCGGGGAAAAATGCTACAAACAAAAAGGGATTTTATGTGTCTGCCATGAAACACCTGCATAAAAGAGAAAAGGCAGGAAAATCTATTTTACACCTCAAATCTAAAGATTTTACATTCCCTTCAAGTTTTTATATTAGGGACCAGACATGGCATTTTATACATGAAGCCCACTCTTTATAGCTCTGATAGAATAAATGTGAGAGAAAAAAAAATCAAGCTAGATAAGTTACCAGATTGCCCCTTCCTCATATTTTGTGAAAATTATCTTTTCTGAGACTCACAATAGCCTCAAACTGCATGATTTACTAGGAAGGCTTTAGAAGCCAAAGCTTTTGTAGACCATTCAGCCATGGCATATGGGCTCAAGATTTTCTTATCTCATCTTCAGGTAGATTTATCACCTCTCACAGTCAGAAAAACACAGCTATGCTATGTGAAGTTTCGAATGACCTGGGATCACTCTTTTGCCCCAATTAGATCCTCTAAAATTTGAATTAAACTGCACAAACATTTCAGAAGCCACAAAACCTGTTTCCTAGCTCCCATCTAAGAACAAGCCAACAAGTTAACATCAACTGTTTCCGATTCTTGGCAGGAAAGCTCATCTGCTAGATCCCCTCCCAAAAAGGCACATTCTCTGCTAATGCCCACATACCGTGCTTCTTTGAGTAATATTTCCCTCAAGCTTTAAAACTTGTTATTAAGGCACCTATAGCACATTTTAAGCAGCTTGGAAGCAAGCTTCTCACCAATGAATATTAAATCTCTTGGGTGAATGAAGTCCTCCTGCCCCCTCTGCAGACAAAGTAAGAAAATAGCCATTTTTTTCCTTGGCTACTAATGAATCTCTAACTGCTGATTTGTTTCCATTTTCAGTCTAGCATAAACAAAAAGGCCTGCATCCCCCTTTTGTGGTTGCCTGAGCTCACCAACCACCATGCAAAGGCACCAATTTTTCATTATTGATAAAATGTAATGTCATAATGTCATGGCCTTTCAGGTCATCATCTTGGTAAGTCAGCAATGACATTATCACATTTTATAATGATAACAAACGACCATAATGTTTGCATGTAATTTTCATTGGCTCCTTCAGAATTCTAATTTGACCCCATCAACAGATAGAACTCAGTAGCAACTTCAGATGCTTACTTTCTTAGATCTGCTCAAAGCTAATAGCAAAATCTGCATGAATCAAAGATGCAAGAGCCACTCCCCACCCCACACTCTTTGACTAAATGTTTTACTTTTAGAAAGAAGATTTTTCGCAGAATGTATCTGCACTGTTGAATTTGGGCATGTGAATGCATTAAATACATCTACTTGCTATTCATTCATGAACTCTCACTAACCCCTTTCTGTCCTGTTCTTGCCTGTATTTCTCAAATCTGTCTAGTGATTTCTGAGTGCTATGTCCTGCCTGTTTCACAGTAATCATAGAACACTAATTGGTCTAAATGATAAGAATCATTCATGGGGCACTTATTTCCATATATTAGCCTTCTGACTCCTCTCCTCACTCAGAAAATGGAAATGTTTCATTGTCTAAGACCAGAAGTAAACCCAGCAATCTTTCTTAATTTTTTTCTGAAGTACAGTTGATTTGATTCACAATGTCATGTGTATAGCACAGTGATTCAGTTATATACATTTATAAATATTCCTTTTCAGTTTCTTTTCCCTTATAGGTTATTATAAAATTTTGAGTATAGTTCCCTGTCAGAGAAGGCAATGGCACCCCACTCCAGTACTCTTGCCTGGAAAATCCCATGGACGGAGGAGCCTGGAGGGCTACAGTCCATGGAGTCGCTAAGGATCAGACATAACTGAGCAACTTCATTTCACTTTTCACTTTTATGCATTGGAGAAGGAAATGACAACCCACTCCAGTGTTCTTGCCTGGAGAATCCCAAGGACAGAGGAGCCTGGTGGGCTGCCGTCTATGGGGTCATACAGAGTCGGACATGACTGAAGCGATTTTTCCCTTATAGGTTATTATAAAATTTTGAGTATAGTTCCCTGTCAGAGAAGGCAATGGCACCCCACTCCAGTACTCTTGCCTGGAAAATCCCATGGACGGAGGAGCCTGGAGGGCTACAGTCCATGGAGTCGCTAAGGATCAGACATAACTGAGCAACTTCACTTTCACTTTTCACTTTTATGCATTGGAGAAGGAAATGACAACCCACTCCAGTGTTCTTGCCTGGAGAATCCCAAGGACAGAGGAGCCTGGTGGGCTGCCGTCTATGGGGTCATACAGAGTCGGACATGACTGAAGCGACTCAGAAGCAGCAGCATAGTACTCTGTGCTATACAGTAGGTCTTTGTTTGTTATTTATTTTATATATAATAGCATCATACGTTAATCCCAGTCTCCCAATGTATCCCTCTTCCTCCCCCCTTTCCCCTTCTGTAACTGTAAGTTCGCTTTCTATGTCTGTCAGTCTGTTTATGTTCTGTAAATACTCTTTTGTATCATTTTTTAGGTGCCACATACAAGTGATACATGATATTTGTCTGAACTTCTTTTACTATGATAATCTCTAGGTCCATCCATGTTCCTGCAAATGGCATTATTTCATTCTTTCTATGGTTGAATAATATTCTATTGTGTATATGTACCACATCTTGGCTTCCCTGGTAGCTCAGTGGTAAAGAATTCTCCTGCCAATGCAGGAGACACAAGTTCAATCCCTGATCTGGGAAGATCCCTTGGAGAAGGACATGTCAACCCACTCCAATATTCTTGCCTGGAAATCCCCATGAACAGAGGAGCCTGGCATGCTATAGTCCATGGGGTTGCAAAGAGTCAGACATGACTTAGCAGCTGAATGCACACATGCTATATCTTTAACCATTCCTCTGTTGATAGACTTTTAGGTCACTTCCACATTCTGGCTATTGTAAATTGTGCTGCTATGAACATTGGAGCGCATGTATCTTTTGGAATTATGGTTTTCTCCAGATATATGCCCAGGGATTGCAGGATCATTTGGTAGTTCTTTTCTTAGTTTAAGGAAACTCCATACTGTTCTTCATAATGGCTGCACCAATTTACATTCTCATAAACAATGTAGAATGGTTCTTTTTTCTCCATACCCTCTTCAGCATTTATTGTTTGTAGATTTTTTTTATGATGGCCATTTTGACTGGTGTGAGCTGATATCTCACTGTAGTTTTGATTTGCATTTCTCTAAACCCAGTATTCTTTAGAAAGCCTTTTCTTTTAATTCATTGAAACAAAGAGAGACAGAGAGTAGAGATTCCTACTAGAACAGATTCACATTCCAGTCCTAAATAAACTAAGGCTAAAGTACACTTGGTAGATCTCCAGAAATATTTTACAACTTATATAGCACTTCATGAAGAGGGAGGGGAAGGAGATGACAAGGAGAACTGTCATTCACTGAACTCTGGGCTAGGATACGCCTACATGTATCATCTCATCTAAACTTCACAACTCTCAAAAGATTAAGAATCATTCTCTGCTTCTAACAGAGGAGAAAACTGAAGTTCAGGAAGTTTATACAGTTAAGGAGTCAGTCAGACTTAGCAGTTCTAACGCCAAAAAAATCTATATATGTTTCTCGACCAAGGTTTTGAACCAGTGTCTTTTATGTCTCCTGCATTGGCAGGAAGGTTCCTTACCTTTAGTGCTACCTGGGAAGCCTGGGAAGTTCTCATGTTAACATCATTATATACTCTTTACATGCTTTTATTGTCTCAGTTAAAGGGCTTCTGATCTACAAATCTGACAAAACTACCTAATTTGGCCACATTTTCAATGACAATAGTGAAATCTACTGAATAATGTGGAAAGAACATCAATGAAGAATAACACAGATACATTGAAAGCATTAACTCAATTATATGTGCCTGCTCTGAGAATATGGTACCAATAACACCATAAATGGATGTAATAATGCCAAATTGAAGAATTTATGAAACTGAAATATATTAATATCTCTTGATTCTCTGAATGTATGATGATTTTACTTGGGCTGGCTGGATGATCTGATTCTTTCTTCTACAGTGGAATACATGCTTTTGGGAATTTAGCATTTAAAGAAAGTGACTTCTAAAAGCAATGCACCAGTATTCAGGGAAAGATTAGCTCTCCATCTGAGAAGCAAGCCAGGCAAATGTCAGGAACTCACAGACACTGAAGCCTTCTGGAAATGTTGCAGGGAGGAGGCCAATTCTAACTCCATGCTTTTCACTGCTTTTGTTATTATAATCATACAGAACGGTTTGCCTCAGGAATGCTTTCCCTCTGTTTGACTGTTAAAGTGCCTTTGTTCAGAACCCTGTCCACCTGTGGATGGCAAGAAGGAAGAAATTAACATATACCCTGCGTGAAGTTTGCCATTCTAGGAGATGTTTACAAGATGAATGGGCTTTTTTACTTTGTTTCCTCACCTCCCCTCATCTCTGATATATAAAAGGACCTGGCATCCAGACCACATAAGATGGATATTTTGAGGTGCTAGCCTGCCATCTTCTCGATCTGCCAGCTTCCTCAACACCTCGTCTCTTGGATTCATTGGACTATTGTGTGGTGAGCAGAGTGTGCTTGGTACTTGGTAACAGAAATGAAATGCTGCTATGGGGAATGTAGAGGAAAGACATTCAGAGAGTGAATTTAACAAGCTATTTAATTAGCTGTGTTAATCCAATAAATTATAAGCACATGTTGGAGAATGGGAAAGACTTCCTTTCACTCCTCTTCATTCATTCAACATATCCTGGGGTTTCCTCTCTATTCATTCAACTGTTCATTCATTCAGTGCGCATTACTGAACACCTCGTCTGGGCAACATTATGCTAAGCACTGAGGATACAACAGGGAAAAAGGTATACATGGAACTGCTCTCACCTGTGAACATGTGGACCACACATTTGTGTAGATGAGACTGTCATTAAACAAGGGATGTCATGATAAACTATCTCACTAACAGTGATATAAGTGAAGGCCAATTGTGAGGATGGAAAGTTAGGAGGATTTGACCAGTCCTGTGGAGGTAAGGAAGACCTCTCTAAGGATAAGATGTTTATTTTCTTTGTTTGTTTTCTGGAGTTGGGGAGGTCTTTTTTTAATTTTTATAGGAGTATAGTATAGGCTCTCACTAGATATCTACTTTATCAGTTCAGTTCAGTTCAGTCGCTCAGTCATGTCCTACTTTTTGCAAACCCATGAATCACAGCATGCCAGGCTGCCCTGTCCATCACCAACACCCAGAGTTCACTCACACTCACGTCCATTGAGTCCATGATGCCATCCACCATCTCATCCTTGGTCGTCCCCTTCTCCTCCTGTCCCCAATGCCTCCCAGGATCAGAGTCTGTTCCANGTGCATTTTCTTGGCAAAACTCTATTAGTCTTTGCCCTGCTTCATTCTGTATTCCAAGGCCAAATTTGCCTGTTACTCCAGGTGTTTCTTGACTTCCTACTTTTGCATTCCAGTCCCCTATAATGAAAAGGACATCTTTTTTGGGTGTTCGTTCTAAAAGGTCTTGTAGGTCTTCATAGTATGGTTCAACTTCAGCTTCTGCATACATAGTATCAGTAGTGTATATATGGCAATCCAAACTGCCCAATTCATCCACCCCTACCCACATTTGTTTTCTACATATGTGTCTCTATTTCTGCTTTGTAAATAAGACTGTCTATAACAATTTTTTTCAGATTCTACATATATACATTAATATTCACTATTTCCTTTTCTTTCTGACTTACTTCGCTCTGTATGACAGTCTCTAGGTCCATCTACATCTCTACAAAGAGTCTTTTCCAATGAGTCAACTCTTCACATGAGGTGGCCAAAGTACTGGAGTTTCAGCTTCAACATCATTCCCTCCAAAGAAATCCTAGGGCTGATCTCCTTCAGAATGGACTGGTTGGATCTCCCTGCAGTCCAAGGGACTCTCAAGAGTCTTCTCCAACACCACAGTTCAAAACCATCAATTCTTCGGTGCTCAGCTTTCTTTATAGTCCAACTCTCACATCCATACATGACCACTGGAAAAACCATAGCCTTGACTAGACAGACCTTAGTCAGCAAAGTAATGTCTCTGCTTTTCAATATGCTGTCTAGGTTGGTCATAACTTTTCTTCCAAGGAGTAAGCGTCTTTTAATTTCATGGCTGCATTCACCATCTGCAGTGATTTTGGAGCCCAAAAAGATAAAGTCTGACACTGTTTCCACTGTTTCCCCATCTATTTCCCATGAAGTGATGGGACCAGATACCATTATCTTCGTTCTCTGAATGTTGTAGTAATAGTCCATTGTATACATGTGCGTGCATGCATGCTAAGTCACTCCAGTCGTGTCTGGCTCTTTGCAACCCTATGGACTGTAGCCTGCCAGGCTCCTCTGTCCATGGATTCTCCAGGCAAGAATACTAGAGTGGGTTGCCATGCCTGCCTCCAAGGGATCCCCCTGACCCAGGGATGGAACCCATGTCTCTTACATTCCTGCATTGGCAGGCAGGTTCTGTACCACTAGCACCACCTGGGAAGCCCTGTATATATGTGCCACGTCTTCTTTATCTAGTCCTCTACTGATGGACATTTAGGTTGTTTCCATGTCCTGCCTATTGTAAACAGTGGTGCAAAGAACACTGGGGTGCATGTATCTTTTTGAATTACGGTTTTCTATGGGTATATAGGATGAGATGTTAAAATTTAGATTTGAAGCATGAGTGAGTAGGACTCACAAGACAAAACACTAGGGAACCAAGGGAATTTTTCATTCTTGTCTCCCTCCTTTAGCTCCTTCCTGTTTGGTTTCTCTTGCTTTATTAACCACGTTTCATGACTACCATAATGACTTACCTGGTCTAACACACTGAGATTTGGAGAACTGTAGATAATAAGACTTTGACAGGTTAGAGGCAGCCTTACTGATATGCCTGATGATTTTCTGCCAAGTCTGATTCTATCACAGCTAGCCTGGCAGTTGCTACACTGATCATCACTCCTCTCCTTTCTTCTCTCTGTGTACAACTCCTCACACTGAGTCAGACACACCCCTCTGCACACTAAGCCACACAAAACTCCACATTCCTTTATTTCTGGGTCTTTTCCTTT
This sequence comes from Aepyceros melampus, assembly GCA_006408695.1. Classification (NCBI taxonomy): domain Eukaryota; kingdom Metazoa; phylum Chordata; class Mammalia; order Artiodactyla; family Bovidae; genus Aepyceros; species Aepyceros melampus. Next base: position 294,722 of record SJXQ01010146.1, on the reverse strand, counting down.
TACCATTTTTCTGTACTTAGATATTGCCGTGAACTGACTCGTATTCTCTCAAAATTCACACGATGAAATCCTACCCCCTAATGTGGCAAATTTAGAGATAAGGCCTTTAGGGAGGTAATTAATGTTAAATGAGGTCATAAGTCAAAAAACATGACACTGAAAGATGTACTCCCCAGGTCAGCAGGTGCCCAATATGCTACTGGAGAAGAGTGGAGAAATAACTACAGAAACAATGAAGAGAAGGAGCCAAAGCAAAAACAATGCCCAGTTGTGGATGTGCCTGATGATGGAAATAAAGTCCAATGCTGTAAAGAACAATATTGTATAGGAACGTGGAATGTTAGGTCCATGAATCAAGGTAAATTGAAAGTGCTCAAACTGGAGATGGCAAGAGTGAACATTGACTTTTAGGAATCAGTGAACTAAAATGGACTGGGATGGGCCAATTTAACCTAGATGACCATTATATCTACCACTGTGGGCAAAAATCCCTTAGAAGAAATGGAGTAGTCCTCTTAGTCAACAAAAGAGTTCAAAATGCAGTACTTGGGTACAATCTCAAAAATGAAAGAAGGATTTCTGTTCATTTCCAAGGCAAACCATTTAATATCCCAGTAATCTAAGTCTATGTCCCAACCAGTAATGCTGAAAAAGCTGATGTTGAATGAAGACCTACAAGACCTTCTAGAACTAACACCCAAAAAAGATGTCCTTCTCATCACAGGGGACTGGAATGCAAAATTAGGAAGTCAAGAGATACCTGGAGTAATAGGCAAATTTGGCCTTGGAGTATAAAATGAAGCAGGGCAAAGGCTAACAGAGTTTGGCCAAGAGAACGCACTGGTCATAGCACACACCTTCTTCCAACAGCACAAACAATGACTCTATGCATGGACATCACCAGATGGTCAATACCAAAATCAGATAGATTATATTGTTTGCAGCCAAAGATGGAGAAGCTCTATACAATCAGCAAAAACAAGACCAGGAGCTGACCGTGGCTCAAATCACCAACTCCTTATTGTCAAATTCAGACTTAAATTGAAGAAAGTAGGGAAAACCACTAGACCATTCAGGTATGACCTAAATCAAATCCCTTACATTATACAGTAGAAGTGACAAATAGATTCAGGGGACTAATTCTGATAGACAGAATGCCTGAAGAACTATGGATGGAGGTTCATGACATTATACAGGAGGCACTGATCAAGACCATCCCCAAGAAAAAGAAATGCAAAAAGGCCAAAATAGTTGTCTAAGGAGGCCTTACAAATAGCTGCAAAAAAAAGAGAAGCTAAAGGCAAAGGAAAAAAGGAAAGATATACCCATTTGAATGCAGAGTTCCAAAGACTAGCAAGGAGAGATGAGAAAGCCTTCTTCAGCGATCAATGCAAAGAAATAGAGGAAAGCAAGAGAATGGGAAAGACAGATATCTCTTCAAGAATATTAGAGATACCGAGGGGACATTTCATGCAAAGATGGGCTCGATAAAGGACAGAAATGGTATGGACCTAACAGAGGCAGAAGATATTAAGAAGATGTGGCAAGAATACACAGAAGAACTGTACAAAAAAGACCTTCATGACCCAGATAATCACGATGGTGTGATCACTCACCTAGAGCCAGACATCCTGGAATGTGAAGTCAAGTGGGCCTTAGGAAACTTCATTACAAACAAAGCTAGTGGAGGTGATGGAAACCCAGTTGAGCTGTTTCAAATCCTAAAAGATGATGTGGTGAGAGTGCTGCACTCAATATGCCAGCAAATTTGGAAAACTCAGCAGTGGCCCCAGGACTGGAAAAGGTCAGTTTTCATTCCAACCCCAAAGAATGGCAACACCAAAGAAAGCTCAAACCAACATCTGCTGGATCATCAAAAAAGCAAGAGAGTTTCAGAAAAACATCTACTTCTGCTTTATTGACTATGCCAAAGCCTCTGACTGTGTGGATCACAATCCATGCTGTGGAAAATTCTTCAAGAGATGAGAATACTAGACCACTTGATCTGCCTCTTGAGAAGTCTGTATGCAAGTCAAGAAGCAACAGTTAGAACTCAGACACAGAACAACAGAATGCCTGATTGGTTCCAAATCAGGAAAGGAGTACCTCAAGGCTGTATATTGTCACCCTCCTTATTTAGCTTATGTGCAGAATACATCATGAGAAATGCTGTGCTGGATGAAGCACAAGCTAGAATCAAGACTGCCCAGAGAAATATCAATAACCTCAGATACACAGATGACACCACCGTTATGGCAGAAAGTGAAAAAGAAATAAAGAGCCTCTTGGTGAAAGTGAAAGAGGAGAGTGAAAAAATTGGCTTAAAACTCAACATTCAGAAAACTAAGATCATGGCATCTGGTCCCATCACTTCATGTCAAATAGATGGGGAAACAGTGGAAACAGTGAGAGACTTTATTTTGGGGGAGGGGCCCCAAAATCACTGCAGTGGTGACTGCAGCCATGAAATTAAAAGAAGCTTAATCTTTGGAAGAAAAGTTATGACCAACCTAGACAGCATACTAAAAAGCAGAGACATTATTTCACCAAAAAAAGTCTGTCTAGTCAAAGCTATGGTTTTTCCAGAGTAAACTCTGGGAGTTGGTGATGGATAGGGAGGCCTGGCATGCTGCAGTCCGTGGGACTGAGGTCCAACTGAACTGAGAGTAACAGTCCTAACAATAAGGTGTTAACCCCAACAGTACTGGTGTCCTTAAGAGAAGAGGAAGGGTTGCCAGAAAGCTCTCTCTTTCTCCCTCTGTAAATCTACAGAGGAAAGACCATATGAGGATACAGTGAGATGGCAACCACCTGCAAGCTAGGAAGAGAGCCCTCACCAGAAACCAACCTTGCCAGCATCTTGATCTTGGACTTCAAGCCTCCAGAACTGTGATAAAATTAATTTCTGTTGTATAAGCCCCCCAGTCTGCAGTATTATGTCAAGGCAGTCCACAGTCTAATACAGAAGTGAATACAGAAATCTTCAGGTGTAGCACACATAAGTGGCGTTCATGTGGGGCTGTCTATGAGCATTACAGAGTAACTGCACAACTTGTGCTCCTAGCCCTAGCGCCTGGGAAGAGGAAGTGACATGATTACGGGAAAAACATAACTGTGGGAACTGTCCAGGTAGAAAGGCTATGAGCTTGCAAAACCACCACTGCATCATTGCAGGTAAATGACGATAATTTCACATGTCTGTTCTAAAACCTAGTTTTTAAGTTATCTTCACCATATTCTTTAATTATGTATCCCAAGCAACAACTATAGAGCTTTCCCAAAAGAATTTTGGAATGGTTTCTATCAGAAAGAGCAGGCAGCCATCTAGTTATTACGAGGAAACTCCTTGACTAAAGACCAAGATAGTAAATCCATTGTTTTCCGTTAAGGGATTGATCTGGAGAGGAGAAAAGTTTAAAGAAAAGCAAAGACTTTGATAAGGCTTTTCAGGTTTGGTAAACTAAATCTCATGAACTTTCTGTTCTTGGTGGCCATACCATATATAACTTTTCCCTTATGCAATGGTAGGAACCATAGAGGAAAAGGACCCGAACTTTCCAAGTGGATCCATAATTCTAGGAAGAAAATAGGATTCTTCTCTTTGATTAACTTGGAAGCAGACAGAATGCTTTACTTAGGATGAAGTAGCCATCTTACAGGATTTACAACATTGAGTAACCTGCAGGAAAAAGGCATTGTATCAGTGGGTTAGACCCACTAATACTGTGTAACAGACCACCCTAAAATTAAGTGATAGTCAGTGGGGGCTTCCCTTGTAGCTCAGTCGGTAAAGAATCTCCCTGCAGTGCAGGAGACTTGGTTTCGATCCCTTGGTTGGGAAGATCCCCTGGAGAAGGAAATGGCAACCCACTCCAGTATCCTTGCCTGGAAAATCTCATGGACAGAGAAGCCTGGTAGGCTGTAGTCCATGGGGTCACAAAGAGTCGGGCACGACTGAGCAACTAACACGAACACTTAAGGTTGGTCCAGTGGTTTGTGTCAATAATAAACACTTATTTCTCACTCATCAATCAGTGGGATAGTTGCGGTTTGGCTGATCTAAGTTGGACTCGACTGCAGGTTGAGTTCATGTCTGTCCCACCTGTCTCTCATCCTCCTCGGCCTAGGAGCTATATAGCAATATTATTCTCATGGCAAACCACAGAAGCATAAGAAGGGAAGTACAACTCCAAAAGGACATCTTAACCCTTTTCTTTAAGCCTTGATCAAAGCAAATCATATAACCAGGCCCCAAATAAAAATACAGGGAAGTACATTCCATCCACCATGAGGCCAAAACAAGTTACACTTGCCAAGCCCAACATCAGTGGGGTGACAAAGTATACTCTTCCCTTGGTGGGAGAGGGAGAAAGAGAAGGTGAATATTTGCTTGTATGCTCAGTCATTTCAGTCATGTCCAACTCCTTGCAGCCCCATGGATTATAGCCCATCAGGCTTTTCTGTCCATAGAATTTTCCAGGCAAAGATACTGGGTGGGTGGGGAGCCTCCCAACCCAGGGATCAAACCTGCATCTCCTGCATTGCAGGCAGAGGTCACTTACCCAAACTGTAGAGCTAGGATTTGAATTTAAGCCTATATTTTTCCAAATTTCACATTCTTTTCACTCATCTGCTATCTTCCAGGTAATAGAAGGAAAAATTTAAGGGAGCAATGGAGTTTACCTAAACTCCCCCCCAAAATTCTCAGCTATCAAGCCCCTGTGCTCAGCTGCTCAGCTGTGTCCAGCTCTTTGGGACGCCCATGGACTGTAATCCAACAGGCTCTTCTGTCCATGTAACTTTGCAGGAAAGAATACTGGAGTGGATTGCCATTTCCTTCTCCAGAGGAACTTCCCAACCCAGGGATCGAACCTGTGTCTCTTGTGTCTCCTGCATTGGCACATGGATTCTTTACCACTGTACCATCTGGGAATCCAGCTCCCACTGCCTCCTTTTATCTTATCTTTCTTTTCCCTCTATCCATTTGTTCTGTTGGTGCTCTGAGGCCCATTCAATGAACCAGGCACCTTCCAGCCTCAGGGTCTTGGCTTGGCTATTTTCTCTGCCCTGAAATACTCTCCACAAAGATGTCCACTTGGTTCATGCTTAAATCCCCTTCAGGCCTTTGCTCAAATACCACCTTCACTGTGAGACTCTCAGACCATGCCAGATAAAACTGCATGTTCCCCTGGCCCTGTCACAACTTCCACCTCTAATCCTTCTCCTCTTTCTCTAGTTCCACTATTTCAACCATTTGAATATATATATATATATTCTTACTTCTTTATCTTCTGACTCCCTCACTAGCGTGCAGGCTCCATCAAGGCAGGAACTGTTGCCTATTTGGTTCACTGCTCTATCCCCAGCACAATGTCTGGTACATAGTGGCCCTTCAAAAATACATATTCACCCATTATTCTTCTGCATAATAAAGGTCCAAAAAGAAATTGGCAAAATCGAGGGTGGTGAGGGAAAAGAAGAAGAGGCAAGCTGTGACTACTCAGCATGTAATATCTTTCTATTCTTCACTCTGTCACACTGTAGCATTGTCCTTGGTCTGACTCAGCCCCAAGATCGTCCCACCTGTAGCCATCCTATAACCATTCTGTGTTCCTTCCTTCCCCCACATTCTCCCCTGTGACCTGCACATGTTCTGTTTCACCCTCTCAGGAAGAAGTTATTGTTTTGTTCACTTTCAGTGCATTAAGTCACAGTCCCAATGATTCTTCACACCACAATGTGGTATTTTCTGGGGTTATCCTTAAAGGATGTCCCCTAGAGACAAGAACTTATCCTACTAGGATAAATCTAATGCTTAGAGATTGGGGCCTGTAAACCAAGATATATGCCTGAGATACCATCAGCCATAGTTCCTCTGGAGAAAAGCACCACATCTGCATGCCATATGAGAGCATTTATTCTGTCACAGAAACGAGATCACCAAATAAACAACAGGATCACTGATCTCTGTGATATGGCCATAGAGATACAACTAGAGTACTAGGCCCTCAAACTGTAATGCCATTAGAATGTTTCTGAGCATAGACATGTTCTGAAATATGATTGGGGGATTATCAGGGGATGGATAAGCTCATCCATATTTTTTCTACTTTCCATTTACCATAGATAATTAGGAATTGACTAAATCAGATGGACAATGAATAGGCTAGTAATTTATTTCTAAGAAAATTAAATCACCTGCTTATACTCCTCTCATTCCCCATCCTTCCTTTATACTAATAGTTAAAATGTAACATATATATATATATATATATATATATTCCCTTCATGGATTGCAGGCTTGTCATGGTGAACAGGTTTGCATAACTCAATTAAGCTATGAGCCATGCCAAGTAGGGCCACTCAACAGACTGGTCATGGTGAAGAGTTCTGACAAAATGTGGTCCACTGGAAGACAAAATTGAAAACCATTCCAGTCATTCTTACTGCAAGACCACAAACAGTATGAAAAGTTAAAAAGATATGACACCAGAAGATGAGTGCCCCACAAGGTCAGAAGGTGTCCAATATGCTACTGGGAAGAATGGAGGGCGATTACTAATAACTCTAGAAGAAAGAAGTGGCTGGGCCAAAGCAGGAATGATGCACACTTATGGATGTGTCTGGTAGTGCCAGTGAAGTCCAATGCTGTAAAGAACAGTATTGCATAGGAACTTAGAATGTTAGGTCCATGAATCAAGGTAAATTGGACATGGTCAAGCAGGAGAAGGCAAGAATGAACATAAACATTTTAGGAATCAGTGAACTAAAATGGACTGGAATGGGCAAATTTAACTCAGATGACCCTTATATCTACTACTGTAGACAAGAATCCCTTAGAAGAAATGGGGTAGCCCTCATAGTCAACAAAAGACCCCAAAATGCAGTACTTGGGTGCAATCTCAAAAATGACAGAATGATCTTGGTACATTTCCAAGGCAAATCATCCAGTATCACAGTAATCCAAGTCTATGCCTCAACAACTAATGCTGAAGAAGCTAAAGTCGAATGGTTCCATGAAGACCTACAATACCTTCTACAACCAATACCAAAAAATGCCCTTTACATCACAGGGGACTGGAATGCAAAAGTAGAGTGTCAAGAGATAGCTGGAGTAACAGGCAAGTTTGGCCTTTGAGTGCAAAATGAAGCAGTACAAAGGCTAACAGTTTTGTCAAGAGAACACACTGGTCATAGTAAATACCCTTTTCTAGCAACACAAGAGATGACCCTACACATGGACATCACCAAAAGGTCAATATTGAAATCAGATTGATTATATTCTTTGCAGCTGAAGATGGAGAAACTATACAGTAAACAAAAATAAGACCTGGAGTTGACTGTGGCTCAGATCATGAATTGTTATTGCAAAATTCAGGCTTAAATTGAAGCAAGTAGGGAAAACCTAAATCAGGTATGACCTAATTTAGGTCATTAGGGTATGACCTAAATCAAATCCCTCATGATTATACAGTGGAGGTGATGAACAGATTCAAGAGATTAGATTTGGTAGACAGAGTGCCTGAACAACTAAGGATGGAGGTTCATAACATTGTACAGAGGCAGTGACCAAAACCATCCCAAAGAAAAAGAAATGTAAGAAGATAAATTGGTTGTCTGAGAAGGCTTTACAAATAGCTGAGGAAAGAAGAGAAGTGAAAGGCAAAGGAGAAATGGAAATATATATCCAATGGAATCCAGAGTTCCAGAGAATATCAGGGAGAGAGAAGACCCTATTAAGTAAACAATGCAAAGGAATAGAGGAAAACAACAGAAGGGAAAAGAGTAGAGATCTCTTCAAGAAAATTGGAAATATCAAGGGAACATTTCATGCAAGAATGGGCACCATAAAGGACAGAAATGGTAAGGACCTAACAGAAGCAGAAGAGATTAGGTACAAGTGGCAAATGAGCTCAGTCTTGTGCTGTGTGATGCCCTAGAGGGATGGGATCAGGGGAGAAGAGGATCGGGGGAGGAGAGGGAAGCTAGGGAGGGAGGGGATGTATATATAATTATGGCTGATTTGAGTTGTTGTATGGAAGAAACCAACACAATGCTGGAAAATTTTTTTAATATATATTTAAATTTTAAAAAGAGAGAAAAAAAGAACAGGTGGCAAGAATACACAGAACTATACTATACCAAAAAAAGAGGTCTTAATGACCCAGATAACCATGATGGTGTGGTCACATCACCTACAGCCAGACATCCTGGAGTATGAAATCAAGTGGGCCTTCACTTCAGTTCAATTCAGTTCAGTCGCTCAGTCGTGTCCGACTCTTTGTGACCCCATAAATCACAGCACGCCAGGCCTCCCTGTCCATCACCAACTCCCAGAGTTCACCCAAACCCATGTGCATTGAGTCGGTGACGCCATCCAGCCATCTCATCCTCTGTGGTCCCCTTCTCCTCCTGCCCCCAATTCCCTGCCATAGGAAGCATTAATACAGTGGAGGTGATGGAATTTCAGCTGAGCTATTTCAAATCCTTGTAAAGCAAAACAAACTAAAAAAATAAAAAATTTAAAAAAAAAAAAGCCAAAAAAAAAAAAAGAACATTAAAAAAAACAAAACAAAAAAAAAATCCTTAAAGATGATGCTGTTAAAGTGCTGCACTCAATATGTCAGCAAAGTTGGAAAACTCGGCAATGACCACAGAACTGGAAAAGGTCAGTTTCCATTCCAATACCAAAGAAGGGCAGTGCCAAAGAACGTTCAAACTACGGCTCCTTTCACATGCTAGCAAGGTAATGCTCAAAATTCTTCAAGCCAGGCTTCAGCAGTATATGAACTGAGAACTTTCAGATGTACTTCCTAAATGCAACTTCTCACCACCAGAGATAAGATGGCATAGTAGAAGGACTTGAGATCATTTCCTCTCATGAAAACTCCAAACTCAGTTAACTGCTGAATGACCATCAACAAAGAAGACTAAAACTTGCCAAAAAAGGTATTCTACATCCAAAGACAAAGAAGAAGCCACAATAAGTAAGTAGGAGGGGAGTTTTCATGATATAATCAAATCTCATACTCACTTGGTGAGCAACCCACAAGTGGGAAAATAATTATATCACAGAGGTTCTTCCACTAGTGAGTTCTGAGTCCCACATTAGGCACCCCAACCTGAGGGTCTGACATTGGAAGTAGGAGCCCCAGAGCATTTGGCTTTGAAGGCCAGAGGGGCTTGAGTGCAAGAGCTCCAGAGGACCAGGGAAAACAGAGACTTCACTCTTGGTGGGTGCAGACAATGTTTCTCACGCACTGGGATCCAAGACAAAACAGAGATTCCATAAGACATGAGTCAGACCTACCTCCATGTCTTAGTGGATCTCCTGGGAAGGGAGGGATCAGATATGGCTTACAGTGGGGCAAGGACACTGATGGCAGATGCTCCAGGGAATATTCATTGACATGAGCTCTCCCAGAGGTCACTATTATGGCACCAAGATCTGGCCCCACCCAACAGCCTGCAGGCTCCAATGCTGGGACACCTTAGGCCAAATAACCCAGATGGGAATAGAGCCATATCCATCAGCAGACAGGCTTCCTAAAGTTGTCCTGAGGACACAGCGTCTTTAAATATACCCTAGACATGGCCCTGCTACCACAGGGACAAGACCGAATTCCATCCACTGGTGGACAGGTGTCAGGGGACGTTCAGCTTTAAGGGATCCAATACGTTCTTCTTTTGTGTGCTGTTTCTCAAGGACTCTCTATTCCTTATCAGTTCCTGGGAAACAGGAGCAAGCAGAGCTGCATGCAATTCTCAGGACTGAGATCATGAGAAGGGGCACCTGCTTGGATTCCTTTCAGTGACTCCCGTAAATGACTCCCTTCAGTGACCTTTTACTTAAAAGTAATCTATTAAGTTATGCCCCTCTTACTCAGGATATGGAATGCTTTCTGGCCCTTTGAAGATTGTTATTCGCTTGGCTTTGTTTTTGCTCAATATTTTTTAACTGCCTAAAGCAGCCTTGTATGAAGATATATAAACATGCGTTTCTGAAAATAAAACACCCTTGTTTCACTCAAGACTTGGGTATCCTGCATCCCTCTTCTCATCAACTCCAGTCCCCAGATCCCGGTCTGTAAAGATCATAACAGGCAGGCACCAGTCCCTTCCCCTAGGAAGCATGTACAAGCCCCTTGACCAACCTCATCCACAAGGGTGGCATACACCAGAAGCAAGAGGAACTAAACACTTGCAGCATGAGAAACAGAGACCACATACACACAGAAAGTTAGACAAAATGAGATTGCAGAGAAATATGTCCCAGATAAAGGCACAAGATAAAACTCCAGAAGAACAACTAAGGTGATGTGGAGATAGGCAATCTCTCTAAAAAAGAATTTAGAGTAATGATAAAGATGGTCCAAGTTTTTGAAAAAAAAAAAAAATGGAGGCATATATTGAGAAGATACAAGAAATGTTTAACAAAGAGCTAGAAGATTTAAAGAACAAACAATAATGATGAACAATATGATAACTAAAATGAAAAATACAGGAGAAGGAATGAACAGCAGAATAAATGAGGGAGAAGAATGAGTAAGTGAGCTGAAAGACAGATTAATGGAAATCACTACTGGGGAACAGAATAACAACAACAAGAAAAGAATGAAAAGAAAGAGGACAGCCTAAGAGACCTCTGTGTACGCACACACACACACACACTCAGTTGCTAAGTTATGTCCAACTCTTTGTGACCTCATGGACTGTAGTCTGCCAGGCTCCTTTGTCCATAGGATTATCTAGGCAAGAATACTGGAGGAGGTTGCCATTTCCTTCTCCAAGAGATCTTCCCGACCCAGGGATCAAAGCCTTGTCTCCTGCATCTCCTGCATTGTCAGGTGGGCTCGTTACCACTGAGCCATCTGGGAAGCCCAAGAGACCTCCAGGACAACATTAAATACACCAACATTCACATTATAGGGACTCCAGAAGAAGAAAAAAGAGAGAAAAGGCCTGAGAAATACTTGAAAATATAATAGTCAAAAACTTCCCTAACATGGGAAAGGAAATATTCACTCAAAATCAGGAAGTGCAGAGAGTCCCCATACAGGTTAAACCCAAGGAGGAACATTCCAAGATCCACATTAATCAAACTGACTAAAATTAAAGATAAAAAGAAAATACTAAAAGCAATGAGGAAAAAGCATCAAATAATATACAAGGAAATTCCCATTAGCTAATTTTTCAGCAGAAACTCTGCAGGCCATGAAGGAGTGTCATGATATATTTATACTACTGAAAAGGAAAAACCTACAACCAAGAACACTCTACCAAATAAGTCTCTCAGAGAGATTTGACAGAGAAATCAAAATATTTACAAACAAACAAAAGCTAAGAGAATTCAGCACCACCAAACCAGCTTCATAACAAATGCTAAATTCTCTAGGCAGAAAAGAAAAAGCCACAATTAGAAACAAGAAAATTATAAATGGGAAAGCTCCCCAATAAAGGCAAACATCCAGTAAACGGAGAAAATCATCCACATACAAACAAGATATCAAAAACAGCAATCATGAAAAGAAGAGAGTACAAACGCATGATATCAGAAATGCATTTGAAATCAAGAGACACAGCAACTTATCTTATACATATCTTATACATATATAAGACTTATACATGATAAGACAGTTTCTCTTATCTTAAGATAAGACAACTTATCTTATACATATATAGACTTTTGTACCCAAACCTCATGGTAACTAGCAAACTGAATCCAACAATACATTAAAAGGATCATACACTATGATCAAGTGGGATTTATCCCGGGTACAGAAGGATTTTTCAGTATCTGCAAATCAATTAGTGTGGTAAACCACTTTAACAAGCAGAAGAATAAAAACCATCTGATCATCTCAATTAGTACAGAAAAAGCTTCTTACAAAATTCAACAATCATTTATGATAAAATCTCTTCAGAAAGTAAGCATAGAAGGAAGCTTCATCAACATATTAAAGGCTATGTATAACAAAGCCATAGCTCACACCATATTCAATGGTGAAAAGTGGAAAGCATCTCCTCTAAGATTGATTGGGAACAAAACAAGGACATCTACTCCTGCCACCTTTACTCAACATAGTTTTCAAAGTCCTAACCACAGAAATCAGAAAAGAAAAAGAAATAAAAGGAATCAAAATTGGAAAATAAGTAGTAAAACTGTCACCAATTGTGGATGACATGATACTATACATAGAAAAAACTAAAGATGCTGCCAGAAAACTACTAGAGCTCATCAATGGATTAGGTAAGGTTAAGGATACAAAATTAATACACAGAAATCTCTTACTGTTCTATATACTAACAATGAAAGATCAGAAAGAGAAATTAAGAAAACAATCTGACCTACCATTGCATCAAAAAGAATAAAATATTTAGGAATCAGTTCAGTTCAGTCACTCAGTCATGTCCAACTCTTTGCAACCCCATAGACTGCGGCGTGCCAGGCCTCCCTGTCCATCACCAACTCCCAGAGTTTACTCAGACTCATGTCCATTGAGTCGGTAATGCCATCCAACCATCTCATCCTCTGTCGTCCCCTTCTCCTCCTGCCTTCAATCTTTTCCAACATCAGGGTCTTTTCCAGTGAGTCAGTTCTTCAGCTGGCCAAGTATTGGAGTTTCAGCCTCAACATCAGTCCTTCCAATGAATATTCAGGACTGATTTCTTTAGGATGGACTGGTTGGATCTCCTTGCAGTCCAAGGGACTCTCAAGAGTCTTTTCCAACACCACAATCCAAAAGCATCAATTCTTCGGCACTCAAGCTTTCTTTATAGTCCAACTCTCACATCCATACATGACTACTGGAAAACCATAGCCTTGACTAGATGGACCTTTGCTGAAAAAGTAACGTCTCTGCTTTTTAAAATGCTGTCTAGGTTGATTATAACTTTTTTTCAAAGGAGTAAATGTCTATAATTTCATGGCTGCAATCACCATCTGCAGTGATTTTGGACCCTCCTCTCCCAAAAAAGTCTCTTACTGTTTCCATTGTTTCCCCATCTATTTGCCATGAAGTAATGGGACCAGATGCCATGATCTTAGTTTTCTGAATGTTGAGTTTTGAGCCCAGTTTTCACTCTTTTCTTTCACTTTCATCAAGAGGCTCTTTAGTTCTTCTTCACTTCCTGCCATAAAGGTGGTGTCATCTGCATGTCTGAGGTTATTGATATTTCTCCTGGCAATCTTGATTCCAGCTTGTGCTTCTTCCAGCCCAGCGTTTCTCATGATGTACCCTGCATATAAGTTAAATAAGCAGAGTGACAATATACAGCCTTGACGTATTTCTTTCCCTATCTGGAACCGGTCTGTTGTTTCATGTCCAGTTCTAACTGTTGCTTCCTGACCTGCATACAGGTTTCTCACGAGCCAGGTCAGGTGGACTGGTATTCCCATATCTTTAAGAATTTTTCATCTCTTTAGATTTTGTTGTGATCCACACAATCAAAGGCTTTGGTATAGTCAATAAAGCAGAAATAGATGTTTTTCTGGAACTCTCTTGATTTTTCAATGATTCAGTGCATGTTGGCAATTAGATCTCTGGTTCCTCTGCCTTTTCTAAATCTAGCTTGAACATTTGGAAGTTCTTGATTCACGTACTGTTGAAGCCTGGCTTGGAGAATTTTGAGCATTACCTTGCTAGCGTATGAGATGAGTGCAATTGTGTGGTAGTTTGAGCATTCTTTGGACTGCCTTTCTTTGGGATTGGAATTAAAACTGACCTTTTCCAGTCCTGTGGCCACTGCTGAGTTTTCCAAATTTGCTGGCATATTGAGTGCAGCACTTTCACAGCATCATCTTTTAGAATTTGAAATAGCTCAACTGGAATTCTATCACTGCCACAAGCTTTGTTCATAGGGATACTTCCTAAATCCCACTTGACTTCACATTCTAGGATGTCTGGCTCTAGGTGAGTGATCATACCATTGTGATTATCCGGGTCATGAAGATCTTTCTGTATAGTTCTTCTGTGTATTCCTGCCACTTCTTCTTAATATCTTCTGCTTCTGTTAGGTCTCTACCATTTCTGTCCTTTATTGAGCCCAGTTTTGCATGAAATGTTCCCTTGGTATCTCTGATTTTCTTGAAGATATCTCTAGTGTTTCCCATTCTCTTGCTTTCCTCTATTTCTTTGCACTGATCACTGAGGAAGTTGATCTTATCTCTCCTTACTATTCTTAGGAACTCTGCATTCAAATGGGTATATCTTCCCTTTTCTCCTTTGCTTTTCAGTTCTCTTCTTTTCATAACCATTTGTGGCAGACAGCCATTTTGCTTTTTTGCATATTTTTTTCTTGGGGATGGCCTTGATCCCTGACTCCTGTACAATTTCACAAACATCTGTCCATAGTTTATCAGGCATTCTTTCTATCAGATCTAATCCCTTGAGTCTATTTCTTGCTTCCACTGTATAGTTGTAAGGGATTTGATTTAGGTCACACCTGAATGGTCTAATGGTTTTCCCTACTTTCTTCAATTTAAGTCTGAATTTGGCAATAAGGAGTTGGTGATCTGAGCCACAGTCAACTCCCGGTCTTGTTTTTGATGGCTGTATAGAGCTTCTCCATCTTTGGCTGCAAAGAATATAATCAATCCTATATTTAGAATATAATCAATTCCTCTATTTAGGAATAAACCCACCTAATGAAGCAAAAGACCTGTACTCCAAAAACTATAAGATGCTGATGACAGAAACCAATGGCAATGCAACAGATGGCAAGATCCACCATGTTCTTTGATTAGAAGAATTAATATTATCAACATCACTATACTACCCAAGGCAATCTACAGATTCAGTGCAATCCCTATCAAAGTACCAATGGCATTTTTCACAGAACTAGAAACAAAATTTTTGTTAGCATGTATGGAAACACAAAAGACACTGAGTAGCCAAAGCAATGCTGACAAAGAAAAACAGTGCTGGAGGAATCAGGCTCCCAGACTTCAACCTATGCTACAAATCTACTGTAATCAAAACAGTATGGTACTGGCACAAAAACAGAAATACAAATCAATTAAGCAGGATAGAAATCCCAGAGAAAAACCCACACACCTATGGTGAATTAATCTACAATAAAAGAGTTAAGAAAATACTGTGAAGAAAAGGCATTCTCTTCAATAAATGGTGTGAAAAAACTGCACAACTACATGTAAAAATATGAAATTAGAGCATTCATTAATACCACAAACAAAAATAAATTCAAAAGAGACTAAAGACCTAAATATAATACTTGAAACGTTTAGAGGAAAACAGGCAGAACACTCTGACGTTAATCACAGCAATGTCTTTTTCAATCTGTCTTCTAGAGTAATGGAAATAAAAACAAAAATTAAAAAATGAGACCCAATTAAACTCAAAAGCTTCTGTACAGTCAAGTAAATCATAAACAAAATGAAAAGACAATCCACAGGATGGGAGAAAATATTTGCAAAAGACACGATCAACAAAAGATGAATCTCCAAAATTTACAAACCACTCATGTGGTTTGGAGCTTCCCTGGTGGCTCAGACAGTAAAGCGTCTGTCTGCAATGTAGGAGACCCAGGTTTGATCCCTGGGTTGGGAAGATCCCCTGGAGAAGGAAATGGCAGCCCACTCCAGTATTCTTGCCTGGAAAATCCCATGGATGGCAGAGCCTGGTAGGCTACTGTCCATGGGGTCACAAAGAGTTGGACACGACTGAGAGACTTCACTTCACTTCATGTGGCTTGATACCAAACAAACAAACAAACACCCAATCAAAAAATGGCCAGAAAACCTAAGTAGACATTTCTCCAAAGAAGACATATAGATGGCCAAGGGGCACATTAAAAGACACACAACATCACTAATTATTAGAAAAATGTAAATCAAAACAACGAGATATAATCTCACACCAGTCAGAATGGCCATCAACAAAAAGTCTACAAACAATAAATGCTGGAGAGGGTGTGGAGAAAGAGAACCCTCCTACCTTGTTGGTGGGAATGCAAATTGGTACAGACACAATGGCAATTCCTTAAGAAACCAAAGATAAAAAATTTATATAGATAATAAAAACTTTAATTTCTATTTTAAGAAACTAAAAATAGAGCTACCATATGAGGGCTTCCCTGGTGGCTAAGACAGTAAAGAATCTGCCTGCAATACAGGAGACCCAGTTTCAATAACTAGATTGGGAAGATCCCCTGGAGAAGGGAATGGAAGCCCACTCCAGTATTCCTGCCTGGAGAATTCCACAGACAGACGATGGGGTCCCAAAGAGTTGGACACAACTGAGTAACTAACACTTTCACTTTTCTTTCATGATCCATTAGTCCCACTTCTGGGATATATCTGGAGAAAAACATGGTTTGAAAGGATACATGCACCCCAGTATTCATTGCAATACTGTTTCAAATAGCCAAGATGTGGAAGCAACCCAAATGTTCATTGACAGATGAATGGATAAAGAAGATATGGTTCTTGGAATATTATTCAGCCATTTAAAAAGGTGAAATAATGCCATTTGCAGCAATATGGATGGACCTTGAGATTACCTTACAAACAAGGAAGTCAGACAAAGGCAAATATCATATGATATCACTTATATGTAGCATTTTTTAATGATACCAATGAACTTATTTACAAAAGAGAAATAGACTCATAGACTTAGAGAACAAGTTTATGGTTACCAGGGGGAAGTGTAGGCAGGAGGGATTAGTGACAGAAAGTGTTAATCATTCAGTCGTGTCCAACTCTTTGTGACCCCATGGACTGTAGCCTGCCAGTCTTCCTGTCCATGGGATTCTCTTGGCAAAAATACTGGAGTGGTCTGCCATTCCCTTCTCTAGAGGATCTTCCCAAAACAGGGACTGAACCCAGGTCTTCTGCATTACAGGCAGATTCTTTACTATCTGAGCCACCAGGAGGGATAGATTGAGAGTTTGGGATTGACAAGTACTCACTGCTCATCTATTTTAAATAGATAACAACAAGGAACTACCATATAGCACAGGGAACTCTGTTCAATACTCTTTAATCACCTAATGGAAAAAAATTTGAAAAGGAATAGATAACATGCTTATGTATAACTGAATCACTTTGCTGTACACCTGAAACCAATGCAATATTGTTAATCAATTATCAGTTCAGTTCAGTTCAGTCACTCAGTCATGTCCTACTCTTTGCGACCCCATGAATCGCAGCACACCAGGCCTCCCTGTCCATCACCAACTCCTGGAGTTCATTCAGACTCACGTCCATCGAGTCAGTGATACCATCCAGCCATCTCATCCTCTATCGTCCCCTTCTCCTCCTGCCCCCAAGCCCTCCCAGCATCAGAGTCTTTTCCAATGAGTTGACTCTTCATGTGAGGTGGCCAAAGTGCTTGAGCTTCAGTTTTAGCATCATTCCTTCCAAAGAAATCCCAGGGCTGATCTCCTTCAGAATGGACTGGTTGGATCAGTCCAAGGGACTCTCAAGAGTCTTCTCCAACACCACAGTTCAAAAGCATCAATTCTTCAGTGCTCAGCCTTCTTCACAGTCCAACTCTCACATCCATATATGACCACTGGAAACACCACAGCCTTGACTAGATGGACCTTAATCGGCAAAGTAATGTCTCTGCTTTTGAATATGCTATCTAGGTTGCCCATAACTTTTCTTCCAAGGAGTAAGCATCTTTTAATTTCATGGCTGCAATCACCATCTGCAGTGATTTTGGAGCCCAAAACATTTCCAATGTAAAGTAAAAATTAAAAAGTAAGCAAATATATATAACTATTATTTGCATCAATGAGGGAAAAAATCTAATATTCTTATATATAGAGTTCCTGCAAATCAATAAGAAAGGTATGAGTACCCTATTTAAAAAAAGTAAAATCATGAACAGTCAATGAATAAAAAAAGAAAATACAAAATCATGAATAAGCTCACCATGATATATATGTATATAATAACAAGATAATGGGCTCTGCCTATCAATTTATCCAAAGTATTTTTATCCTCATACTCAGTGTTGAAGGATATAGAAAAGTAAACATGTTTATATAATGCTACTGGAAAACTGGTATCATCTTTCTGGAGGGCAACTGTTGATTTATACATATTCTTATTTTTTTAATAAATTTATCTTTAGTAATTTATCCTAAGAAAATTATCAGAGATTTATACAAATATTTACTTACAGTGATGTTTGTTCTCTAAAAAGCTTTCTGGAAACTCTAAATGCTTAATAATAAAGAAAGGCTAAGTAAATGACAGTCACCCAGTAAAATACTATGCAACCACTGAAATTATTTAATTGTGGCAGACTGTACTTCCCCAAAATGACTAAAACAATATGTCTGGTCACCTGTGCTCCTCCAGAGCTTGTCATTTCCCACTGTGGTAGTTTGAATAACAGCCCCCCAAAGGTGTCCATGTCTAATTCCTGATACTTGTGAACATGTTACCTTATATGATAAAAGTTAACTTTGAAGACATGATTAAGCTAAAGATCTTGAGATAGAGAGATAATCCTAAATGATACAGGTGAGCCCAGTATAATCACAAGGGTCCTTATAAGAGGGAGACAGAGGATCAGATTCAGAAGAAAATGGAATAACAGAGCAGAAGGTCATAGCCCAGAGAAATTTGAAGACGCTAGACTTCTGGTCTAGCATGAGAGCCAAGGAATGCAGGCAGCCTCTGGAAGCCAGAAAAGGCAAGGAAATGGATTCTCCCCTAGAGCCTCCTAGGCGTGTAGCCCTGCCAACACCTTGATTTTGGCCAAATGAAACCCATTTTAGACTTCTTACTTCCGAAACCATAAGATAAATCTATACTGTTCTGAATTTTCTCAGCAGTGATAGGAAACTAACAAATTATTCAAGAAGTCTGTGTGTTGAGAGGAAAGCTTCTGTGGGCTTTTGCATTGGTGTTTATGACTGCGTTAGTGAAAAGCATGTGGCAGAAGTCATAAAACAGGAGCTGGTTTCAGCCAGGCCTTTCTCTATGGAAATGCATCCATGGGGCCTTGAGCCACCATGTAAGGAGCATGGCTACCCCAAGGGCCATCACGTAAGAGCAATACATTTGAGACTGGGAGAAATGCCCAGGAAACCCAGCTGTTCCAGCCTCCAGCTGTTTGAACCTTTCTAGTCAAGGCTATGGTTTTTCCAGTAGTCATGTATGGATGTGAGAGTTGGACTGTGAAGAAGGCTGAGTGCCAAAGAATTGATGCTTTTGAACTGTGGTGTTGGAGAAGACTCTTCAGGGTCCCTTGGACTGCAAGGAGATCCACCCAGTCCATTCTGAAGGAGATCAGCCCTGGGATTTCTTTGGAAGGAATGATGCTAAAGCTGAAACTCCAGTACTTTGGCCACATCATGTGAAGAGTTGACTCATTGGAAAAGACTCTGATGCTGGGAGGGCTTGGGGCAGGAGGAGAAGGGGACGACAGAGGATGAGATGGCTGGATGGCATCACTGACCCGATGGGCATGAGTCTGAATGAACTCCAGGAGTTGGTGATGGACAGGGAGGCCTGGTGTGCTGTGATTCATGGGGTTGCAAAGAGTCAGACACAACTGAGCTACTGAACTGAACTGAACTGAATCAGGCACTAGACATGAGTAAGCAAAGCTCAGATAATGAGCTCAAGCCACCACCTGCCCTCACCTGCATGAAAGACTTTGAGCAAGACCTGCTTAGCTGAGCCTAGTCAACTTCCAGAACCACAAGGAAAGGAATAATATCCCTCTATTTTTTTATGCCACTAGATTTTAAGTGGTTTATTATGCATGAGTAAGTAACTAATACATTAATGATAAAGGGATATGTTCCAAATATAATCTTAAGTGAAAAAATAGTCCATAGGTATATGTGTGTATGTGCACAGAGAAAAAATTTGGAGTCACCAAAACAAGCAGCATATTTTACATGTTATTTATTTGTATGTTATTTATTTATATGTTATTATGGTGTGCTAGGTGAGGAAATCCTTTCTATTTTTCTATATTTCCAAATCTATACAATAAACACACATTACTTTGTAATCAGGGAAAAATACATTTAAACTCTTTAGACACTATTACTTCTAAACATATCATAACTGCAAGAAACACATGAGTGTATCCCATTTGGGAACACATACACACAGGCACATATGTGCATGTTGAAGATAAAGAGAACAGGGGCAGAGGCCACTCAGTTAATCTGAGTGAGAACATGAACCTTTAAATCCTACTTTTATTCCTCCCTTTCCTACAGTAGACATGGCAGCAAGTACCTTATAATATGGGGTCAAATACCTAATCCTTTTAGCCACTCCCAACTCAACTGTAATTGACTGATGTAACTGGGTTTGGATTCTTTTCTGTGACACAGGTAAAAGATTATCTATAGCTTCCCCTGGAAGGAGGAAAGTAAGCTATCTCTTTGAAAATCAACTCTTTCTCTGGGCACAGAGCCTAAAACATACCCATTTCTGCAGTTTCCCATCAGCACCTCTGAAAGATGGGGACCTGGAGAAGAGTCAGGGGAAAAATGAGAGAGTGAAAAGGAGGTGGAGATATTTGGTCCCAGGATTCTATTGCATCCCACTTAATTCTAATGATACCCCTGGGGGAGAAGTTAACAATCCCTGTTTTACAGATGAGACATTTAATATCAGAAAGATTAAGTGATTTACCCAAGTTAAGAGCTAATAAGTGACAGAACTGACTTTTAATACAAAGCTTCTTATCATGGCAAGATAGTACTCACTTTTTCTTTGCCTCAGTTTCCTAGTTGCCATTTTCAGAGTAGCAGTGAAAATTACATTTTTGAACACACATATCCTATAATATTGGGCTTCCCTGGTGGCTCAGCTGGTAAAGAACCCACCTTCCAATACAAGAGTGCAAGGGACACAGGTTCAATCCCTGGGTTGGGAAGATCTCCTGGAGAAGGAAATTGCAACCTGCTCCAGTATTCTTGCCTGGAAAATTCCATGGACAGAGGAGGCTGGCGAGGCTATAATCCATGGGGTCACAAAGAGTTGGACATGACTGAGTGTGCACACACATACACACATCCTATAATATTACATGAAACAACCCCTACCACTTGAGAACACCCTATTACCAGTTTAAGCTGCCATTTTAAATTGTATGAATCAAAATCACATCAGAAAGCAAAGGACTCACTGGAAATACACAACTGTCCCCCTTCCAGAAATCCTGAACTCCATAGCTCCATTTTAGGGTGGGGCAGCAACCTACCCAGCAGCAGTTGCTTTTCCATGAAAAGCTAAAGCCAGATCTGGATTCCACCCACCTCAAACACACATTTTCCTTGCTCTTTTTCAAAGAGCACAATAGCTCTCACACTATCCAAGGGCTATCATTAAAAGTCAGCTGCAATCTGAATGTGTCGATTCTGGTGGCACTGACAAGTGAGGTGGGAGGCAGAGAGCCTCCCTCTGCACAAACCGGTCAGTTATATAAAATAAATGAGGACAGAAATGGTGTTGGGGTGGGATCTGCCTTCTAAATGCACTGAAAACTGAGGCTTCTGTCTTTTGGCATTTCCTAAAAGGCCTCTTGAGCTTTCCTTGGCAAGTCTCGAGATTGAGGGTACTTTTAGCTGTTTAAACCTTCCTCTTCTAACAGGGGGTCAAAGGGCTAGAAAGATCTTCTCAAAAGGATGGAGAAGGAATCATTAAAAGGGAGGAGAGGGAAAGTGATGGAAGGTCAGCCTTTTTTTTTTTCCTAATGCGTGCATCCCTGAGAGTCAGACTCAGTAGCCATGTGCTGCACACAGGCACCTAGCTTCCAGAAACCTGCAGCAATTCACACTTTCCCAAGCAAGGAACCCAGAATAAGCCCAAAGGAGCAGACTGTAGGATGGTGTGGATATGAAAACAGTCACAATAGAAACCTGTTGTGATGAGTAAATTGTAATCATTACATTAGCTTGAAACAACAGGATATCAATAAGCTAGAGAAAACAAATGCTTGAAATCTTTATGTGTTTTGAGTCTACCATAAAGCTTATTTCCTTCTAATATAATTGCTTATTGCACTACACAAAGCTTTATCTAAGGACTGGTTCGGAATTAAAACTCACCTTTACATGCAACACAAGCACACAAATGGTGAAGGTTTTCACTGATTTTTAGTCAACAAGCAATAAACTGCATTTGCACCCACACACCTATTGCTAACACCCTATCTGGTAACATTTCCACGTTTCAAGAAAAGAAATCAATAGCAATAATCCGTGAGGGACTCATAGGGTGTGTGTATATATATATATATATATATATATATATATTTTTTTTTTTTAATCACATTGCCATTTGAAGAAAAAAAAATTTCCCTATCTACCTAGAGCAAAAGACTTTTCTTTTCTTTCCTATGGAAATCACTACATTATTAGGGAGAGAGGACCTCAAAGGGAAAGGGAGATGAATCAATTAAAACAAACGTAAGAAAATCTAAACACATGTTTTTAACAATACAGGTTCTACTTGAACAATGTAAACGATAATCAGTGCACAAGCTGAAAAACCCCCAATCAACCTACAAAATTCAAAACTCCATTTTCACTCTAAGAAAAGGATGGTTAAAAAGCATGTTGATGTAATTTAAGAAAGCCTTCCTGCTTTCAACTTGCAGTTCAGGGAGAAGACACCATGCCCGAACAAATGCTGAAATTTAGAACTATGTCATTGCTGATTTTCTGTGTGAGAAGGAAATATGATTCTTTGTTACTGCTCTTATTTATTGCAGACCTTGTCTGGAATCTGGTATTGAAGCTGTGCTTGATGAGTTGCCGCCTTGAACTTTCCCACTGATCAATGCCGGTGCTGCTGCTGCATGAAAGAATAGCTTTCCCAAGAAGCCACTATCACATGGGAAACCAAGCAAGCTTTTTTTTTTTTAATGGGCCAGAGTCTTGTAGCTTGAGCTTCGGAACATGTCCTCCTCTCCTCACCCACCCCTCCCCAAAAAAACAGCAAATGGTGACTGACCATTTGAAAATTGCAATGTTACAATAGTAAGAGTTAAGGTCAAATGCAGAAATCCTCCTTTCTGCAAAATGAACAGACACCATGGGATGAAAACGTGCAGGAGAAAGGAAGGCTAATATGAAGCAAGAGGACAGGAATCATATTTCTTCTCAACGTGGTGACAAATAAAAAGTTTTTTTTTCCGTGCAAATAAACTTTACTTTAGGAATTGTGGCAGCGAGTTGGTCTCCCATAAAATAGGTTTTATCTGCTGTGGTGACAACCTAAGGCAGGGAGGGGTGAGAGGCAGGGTAACTGCCATCTTTTCCATTATTTTTGTCAATATTTTTGTTATTTTGTGGCAAGATTGCAGGGGAAGTCTAGACAAATGCTATTAAGAATGAGGGCCAAGAGAAAGGGTTTAATTCAATTCTTTGGCAGTTCATGTGGAAAGCCTGTGTCACTAGAGCAGGCAAGAATACTGAATCTTCAGACACATCCAGATCAGTCTCTATGTGAAAACCTCAGACTCTTCACAGGTTCTACATTTTAGAGGCTTCCCTAAATGGGATACTTGTGATAGAAACATCCATTGGGAAGAAAATAACCTTTGAGAAATCAACTTAGAGAAAGAAGTACAACAAACCATCAGCAGCTGTTGGAAGCCAATGCCTTCTGGATGGTCCCAACCAATAAACAAAAGCTTTGAGAAATCAGGACAAGCCGTGAACCTCTATGTAGTTTAAGAAATGAAACAAGAACCAGATATGAACTTTAGTGAATTAACTTACGACCTTCACTATCTATTTTCCTGGGTCTTTCCTGGCAATAAGTATTTTAAATAATTACCAATCTTATGAAACAGTAGAAATAGTGTCAGACTTTATTTTTTGGGGCTCCAAAATCACTGCAGATGGTGACTGCAGCCATGAAATTAAAAGACGCTTACTCCTTGGAAGAAAAGTTATGACCACCTAGATAGTATATTCAAAAGCAGAGACATTACTTTGCCTACTAAGGTCCATCTAGTCAAGGCTATGGTTTTTTCAGTAGTCATGTATGGATGTGAGAGTTGGACTGTGAAGAAGGCTGAGCGCCAAAGAATTGATGCTTTTGAACTGTGGTGTTGGAGAAGACTCTTGAGTGTCCCTTGGACTGCAAGGAGATCCAACCAGTCCATTCTGAAGGAGGTCAGCCCTGGGATTTCTTTGGAGGGAATGATGCTAAAGCTGAAGCTCCAGTACTTTGGCCACCTCATGCGAAGAGTTGACTCAGTGGAAAAGACCCTGATGCTGGGAGGGATTGGTGGCAGGAGGAGAAGGGGATGACCGAGGATGAGATGGCTGGATGGCATCACGGACTCAATGGACGTGAGTTTGAGTGAACTCCGGGAGTTGGTGATGGACAGGGAGGCCTGGCGTGCTGTGATTCATGGGGTTGCAAAGAGTCGGACACGACTGAGCGACTGAACTGAACTGAATGGTGACTCAATTACATTCTACTTTTAATCTTTTCTCCCTCCTCCAGACACTCCTAACTCTTTCTACCTCCTATGGCCATGATACGTACAACATGCTACACCATTGACNCCCTCTCAGGCACCCCATTGTTTATTTAAGCACTATTTGCAATATTTAAGACACAGAAGCAACCTAAATGTCTTTTGACAGGTGAATGGATAAAGAAAACGTGTGTGTGTGTGTGTGTGTGTGTGTAAATACATATATACAATGGAATACTACTCAACCATTAAAAAGAATGAAATAATGCCATTTGTAGTAACATGGATGGACTTGGAGATTGTTATACTAAGTGATGTTAGATAGATGAAGGCAAATAGCACACGGTATCATATATGTGGAATCTGAAAAAAGAGATGCAAATAAACTTATTTATAAAACAGAAACAGACTCACAGACATAGAGAATGAACTTATGTTTATCAAGGGGGAAGTGTAAGGGGGAGGGATAGATTGGGAGTTTGGGATTGACATATATACACTGCTGTTTAAAATAGATAACCAACAAGGATGAAATGTGTAGCATTAGGAACTATGCTCAATATTCTGTAATAACCTAAATGGGAATAGAACTTGAAAAAGAATAGATACATGTACATGTATAACTGAATCACCTGAAACTAGCATGACATTGTTACTCAATTGTACTCCAGTATAAAGTAAAACATTTTAAAAATAATAAATAATTTTTTAAAAAGAGAAAAAAACCCCCAAGTATTACATGTCCAGTTTGCCCAGTCCTCCCAAACACTTGATATTATCAAATTGTAACATTTTTACCACTCTGATGAAAGAAATATTTTCATTTCTATGATTGCTAGCAAGATTGTTCATTACTCATTTATCGGTCCTCAGGTTTTTTCCTCCTGCTACTTTTCTATTTATACCATTAAAAATTTTTTTTGACCTGTCCCTTATAGATTGGTGAGAGTTCTTTCAGTGTTCTTGATATTTATTATGCTTCAGTTCAGTTCAGTCGCTCAGTCGTGTCCGACTCTTTGCGACCCCATGAATCGCAGCACGCCAGGCCTCCCTGTTCATCACCAACTCCCGGAGTTCACTCAGACTCCGTGATGCCATCCAGCCATCTCATCCTCCGTTGTCCCCTTCTCTTCCTGCCCCCAATCCCTCCCAGCATCAAAGTCTTTTCAAATAAGTCAGCTCTTCACATGAGGTGGCCAAAGTACTGGAGTTCAGCTTTAGGATCATTCCTTCCAAATAACACCCAGGGCTGATCTCCTTCAGAATGGACTGGTTGTATCTCCTTGCAGTCCAAGGGAGTCTCAAGAGTCTTCTCCAACACCACAGTTCAAAAGCATCAATTCTTCAGTGCTCAGCTTTCTTCACAGTCCAACTCTCACATCCATACATGACTATTGGAAAAACCATAGCCTTATATTGTTATAAGTTTTCTCCCACTTTTTGGTTTATGCTTTTTTAAATGTTTTTAAAATTTTCATTAATAAGTTTAAACTTACCAATCTTCTCCTTTATGCTTTGAGCTTTTGCACAGTACCTAAGAAATCCTATAATAGTCTTTCAAAGATTATATATTGTTATAAGTTTTCTCCCACTTTTTGGTTTATGCTTTTTTAAATGTTTTTAAAATTTTCATTAATAAGTTTAAACTTACCAATCTTCTCCTTTATGCTTTGAGCTTTTGCACAGTACCTAAGAAATCCTATAATAGTCTTTCAAAGATTAGAAGATATTTAATTAAGTCAGATTTAAATCCAGTCCTATTGAAAGAATAAGATGTTTTGTATAAAAAGTGTATGGAATCTGGATTTAATATCTGTGAGATAAATTTAAAACTCATCATCTTTAGAGATAGTCACCTGCTTCAATTTAATAATTTCAAACCAACATAAAATCAGAATTCTTCATGTCATTTTTTTTCTGAAAATACAAGGAAACACTGTAACCATAAGACATGGCTTGATTTTTAACTAAAAAATTTAATTTATATGCTAATAATATATTAATAAACTACCTTACAATTTTTATTACCCTTAAAATTCCTTTGGTCCCTCTTCTCTGACTCTCAATCTCTTCTACCTTTGTTTTTCAGTCTCTGAAAAATAAAACACGTGTGAAGGAAAATATATATGTGTGTGTGTGTATAAGTTTCTTCCTATCCCATATTTCCATTCATTTCATCTCTGATTTCCTGAAAGTGTCCATTCATTTACATTTAATTATATTTTTAAAACTTATAGCAAAGATATTTTTAGGTAGGGATATTGCTATCAATTCCACTTTGTTCATAATCTTTATTTCTTTCTAAAATTTTTAAATTACTTACTATTATTTTTTAAAGCCAAGGTGTCTCCCACTGAGAAATGAGTGCTTTGTACATAGTCTTTTTATATTCCTTTCCACTATGGTTTATCACAGAATATTGAATATAGTTCCCTGTTCTATGTAGTATGACCTTGTTGTTTATCCATTCTACATATAATAGTTTGCATTTGCCAAACTCCCATTCCATCTCTCCCCTACACCAATTTCTCCGTCATTTTAAAATGAAACAGTGAAAAGAGAAAGAAAGCTGGAGCGAAAACTTAGGGTCAAGAGTAGAGGATTGTTCATGATAAAAATTTTAAAGAATTTCTGTTGCAACTTAAATTCATTCAGGGTTTGATTTAAATTTGTTACATATAATTCAACTAAAAAATAATGTCTGGGTAGTACACTAAAAATTTCCATGCTAATTGAAGTGGTTTTTATAGTGTTACGAGGGCAAAATATTAACACCGTGTTTACATTGCAAGATAAGGAATGCATGTGCGCTTAGTTGTGTCCAGCTCTTTGGGACTTATGGACTGTAGCCTCCCATGCTCCTCTGTCCATGGGATTCTCCAGGCAAGAATACTAGAGTTTGTAGCTATTCTACTCTCCAGGGGGTCTTCCTGATCCAGGATTGAACCTGGGTCTCTTGCATTGCAGGCGAATTCTTTACCAGCCTAGCCACCAGGGAACCTGATAAGAAATGAAGAGGAACCAATAGATTAAAGTTACATGGTTACATGGATAGCTTCTTTTTGTGAAAATACATTAGGATAACACTTTCATCAAGATATATTTATGTACTTTTCTTTATGAATATTCTACTTCATTAAAAAGTTCTTTAAAAAGGAGACATGAGACCAACCTAATGCAATGTATAGATCTGATTCCAATAAGTTTTTTAAGCCTTTATTTGCAATTGAGGAAATCTAGTACTTAATGAAATTAAGAGATTGTTGTTTTAAGTCAATAGTGTAGTAGTGGCTATTTTTTTAGTCCTTATATCTTAGAAAAACAGTATATATTTAATGAATGAAATGAGATGTTATCTGAGTTTGTTTGGCTTTAAGGTAATCTAGTGGGATAGAACCAGTAATAGGAAAAGTGGACATGATTTGATACTTGTTAAAACTGGATAATGGATACATTGGGATTCATTGTACTATTTTTCTGCTTTTGAATGTGTTTGAATTTTCTGTCATACAGTGAAAATGTACACACACACACGGAGTTAAACTGAGAATTCATCATTTCTTATGCTGATAATTTTTTACCCTTATTCTTGCTATTTTTTCTTAAGTCATTGGAGGATAGGATGGGAATCTCTTGGAAATTTTTCATTACTCTGTTTAGACGCAGGATGGCACTCTTTGAATAAGTAATTAGCCAAAGTCCACTTCTCATTGAATAAGCTCCTTTCCTTTACTGTACTGCTGTTTCCTAAGGCAGTTTGTCTTAGGTGAGTGTAAAAACTTTTCAGTCAGCTTATAGACATGATTACTACTCATACCTTAACTTTAAATTTTCTCTGCTGGCTGTGTCTACTACCAGGTTTTGAAAAATTAAGGATAAGTTTCAACTACTATTTCAGAGGTGGTTTGATGCAAAGCCAGCTCTGTGCCCACTCTTATTTTTAGTATTTACAGTTATTGCTAAGAGATTAGCCAACTTGTATTGAGTTCAGTTCAGTCGCTCAGTCATGTCCAACTCTTTGCGACCCCATGGACTGCCAACTTGTATATTTTAATATAAATATCTATCTATATCTATATATCTTCATATGAATCATTTTTCTTTAAAACTGTCAGTTTCAACCTCAGGTTATGTTTCTACATTTTAAATGGAATTGAGCCAGATATAACTGATTAAGGTCAAGATGCAAACTGTTGACTGTGGACAGATGCTTTCCCCTTTCAGTCCTCAAAAAAGAATAGAAATAACTGTATTCTTGGATGTTCTCAGTCTGATTCATGCCTTCTTTAGCCAACTATTCATGTATTCACCAGAAGTATTACACCTACTACCTCCGGTGTAGGAAGAAAAAAAAAAAA
>SJXQ01010146.1:160627-262615 GCA_006408695.1 Aepyceros melampus | reverse complement strand
GGGTTAGGGCTGGGGTTGGGGGTGGGCGAGGGGTGGGGGTGGGGGGGTTGGGGGTGGTGAGAGTGTGTAGAATGACTGAGGAAAGGGGAAACTGAACTATTGCTTGGAACTTTTAAAAACACACTGGAGTGTGATTTTCAACATACTCTTTTATGTTCAAATTTCTTGGACAATTTTTTTCTTTCCTTTTTTAGGTTATGTTGATTAGACTGAAACTTAGATGTGTGAATGGCAGCTCTCAAAATTCATGACAGGAAAATAAATGTAACATAAGATTGATATAGTTGAAAGGAAGTTGAGAAAATTAATTTTCAAGATAATTGTTTTCCTCTGTTTCACCGAAGTGGTAGCTGCCGTTCCAGTTTATATTAATTTAGTGTTTATATGTGGTCATTGGTATTTTAGATTTTTGAAGAAAAGCTATAGAGGCACATAAGCTAATTTCAAACAAATCAACTTCATTCAATTTCTTACAAATGGCAGCAAATGAAATCTGTGTTGTGGTATTAATATTTTTGTGATTCTCAAGGGCAAAACTCTCTAACCTCAAGACTTGAAATACTTTAATACTTTTCATGTCTGAGCCATTGCATGTAAGATTAATTCTTATTCTTGTCTATTCTTACTACTTCCTCTTCATTTCCTTAGCAACCATTAGTAGCTGCTGGTGCTTTGGGATGGTTCTCTATGCCAAATCTTATGCTGTGTGTGACTTTTGTGAGAGAATAAAGAGAGCTAACATATTAAGAGAGTTGATAGCACATTCTCTGGAACATTTCTGGGGAGAAAAGTAAAAGGTGGAAGAAGTGGATAGCTCTCTTGGTTCCACCAAAGAATTATCAACATTTTGAGCTAACGTCAAGAGAAAAAAGATGTTTCTGTTTTTCAGGCGATAAGTTATAATACAGATAACGTATTTAACTTGCCATCTAGAAGAAACAGTTGGGTGCTATATGTAATTTGGGGCTTGATTTTTATAGAATAATATTGTGTATTTTTGCTTTTGGCTCATTTGCTTTTCTGTTAGGTAAGTTTTAAGTCTCCTTAACTACACCTTTCCTTGGAAAGCAGTCTCACAGAATTTATAAATGACCTGTAAACTTTTGTATTTCAAGCCTTAGCATATAATGGTGGTGGTTTTATTGCTAAGTTGTGTCTGACTCTTGCGACCTCATGGACTGCAGCCCGCCAGGCTCCTCTGTCCACGGCATTTCCCAGACAAGAATACTGGAGTGGGTCGCCATTTCCTTCGCCAGGGATCATCCCGACCCAGGGATCAAATCCGTGTCTCCTGCATTGCAGGTGGATTCTTTACTAATTGAGTCACCAAGGTAGCTAAATATTTGTTGAATGAATAATTGGAAAATGAAATGAGAAGTTAATTTTCACATATAAAAATTTAAATAATCAGAATTAAGATGAATGAAGGAAGTCAAGAAGGATGTTATATGTGTTCTTTAGCTCCATAATGATAGTTCTCGAGAGGAAATTATTACCTTGGCTACTCTTAGATCATTTGAGTTGGAAGTACAGATGATAGAGGAAAAAGACAAGTACCCTTCAACCTGGGTGGACTACTGAGGAAATCAGTAAAGTTTAAGTTTTTTAAAATTATTTCTACTTAGTGTCACTTTGATCGATGGAAGCAGGTAAATGATCCCTTAACTCTACTGATTGGTGCATTTTTCTTAGAGGTAAAAGTCTATGTAAAATCAATGTAAAGTGGAAGTTTTGATTCTGTTTTCAAATTTAAAGTAGTTGTAAGTCCAGTTATCATGACCTAAATTCTTTACTGTTCACTCTAATAGATAATATGACCTAGTTGATTCTGTCATAATATCCAGCTGTTCCACATTCTTAAGGGATGGAGGAACATGAAACTCCTTGAAGGAAGGCCTTTGAAAAATGATGAGTCAGATATTGAGGAGAAGGGGACTAATATTTATTTAACTATTAAAGTGAAGCATGTGGACACTTTACATCATGTATAATCTAATCTCTCAGCAAATCTTTGTAAGGTAGATTTCATAATCATGTTTTTATAATGAGGAAACATCTGTTAGAGTTAAGTAACTCGCAGTCAAAACAGGATTCAAAACCTTTTGTATATTCCACAGCATAATGCTTCTGCTGTCCAATGTAAGGGCATTATGCTTTTTGGATAATTATGTACTATTTTAATATTAATCTGAATTTTGGAAACTATATCTGGAAAAGTTAGTACCTATACATATTTGCTTATAATGTCCAGATTAAATTCTCTAGTAGGTGTCAGAAAGTAAGTTCAGCTGTTCATTTTTATTGTATAGGTGACTAAGAGTGGTTAGATATATTAGTTGTTGTTGACTTTAATTGAACTTGAGCCCACTCATTTACTTATTATTAAATTTCTTCACTGGCACTGGAAGCTTGAAAAATGTGAGGAGGGGAGGAATAAATGAGAATGGAGAAAGAGACTGAAATTTTTTGAGTGCCTATGTGCCAGATTCTGTAGTCAGTGGTAGAACCGGGACTATCACACTGGTTTATTTATCTTCAAAACTTCTGCTCTTTCTATTATGCATCAGTGATCTTTTTTTACTACAAGTTCTTAAATCAAATGTTAGTGTACTTTTGGCCAGGTACTTCATACTACTTTTTCTGTGGATGTTATACTTGCTTATTTAACTTGGGCACTTATAAGATAGTGGTAGTAATGGTAAAAGTAGAGGTTAAGAAACTGTGAAAAGCAGGAAATTTCTCAAGGGGAAAAAACAGTTGTTTCCTAAATGTGGCTCAGTATAAGTTTGTCAGTTTTAGAGCCTAGGAAAGTAGGAAAAAAAGGATAAATATGATTCACTACAAATCTATCATCACTTACTAGAAATTAACTCAAATATGTTTATTACATTCTTCTTTAAAGGAAGATTAAAGTATATGAGGGACACACTTAGTGTCAGATATTTTTATGCCCAGCACTCAAGTAATCTGAAAACCAACAACAAAGAGTAAATGTTCATGAAGCAACAGTTAAGCAGTTGGAGACTGTAAATAGATAGGCTGGGAATCAAGATAACTGGATTATTTCTTTACTGTTGACCTTATACAACACTGATTGGAGCTGCAAGTCCACAAATACAAGAATTTTTTTTTTCAGTAATTATACTATAGTATTATTATATATTTATATATATTTATATTATATATTATATAATAATACTATAGTACTACACTATCCTTGGTTAGTTGAATCTATTATGGAGAAGCCTCATACATAGAGGGTTGCCTGTAGTTTATAATTCACATTTTTGCAGAAACTGGGTACTGCCCGCTCACACGTAATTCAAGGGTCAGTTGTGCTGTTATTGAATGATAGTGTGATTTAATCTCTTTGTAGATTTTTGCCTGAGAAAGAATATATAGTGCCTGTTGTTTTGCCTAAATCACTGTAAAAGAAATTTTGAGATAAAACAGTTATTGTGTATCAAGTTGCTTAAAATTTCATGTTAATTAACATCATTTATGAATATTTAGTTTGATACTGGTCATATGCAATTACTATTGAATATTAGAGTAATTTAAAATGAAATGTGATATAATAGAAAGAATTTAGACTTTAAAGCCAGATAATCTTATATATGACTCTGTGCCCTGTGTTTTCGAGTTATGTGGTCACTGTGAGCTTCAACTTCTTTATCTGTAAATTAGCAGCTGTATTAGTTATCAGTTGGTGCAAAAATTATCACCATAAACTTAGCAGCTTAAAGAACACACATTTATTAACAGTATCTGTGAGTCAGGAGCCTGGGCATGGCTTACTCTGTCTTGTGCTTCAGAGTCTCTCAAGTGGCTATAGTTAAAATGTTGGCAAGGACTAAGGGAACCACAGAACACTCGAGTGGGGAGGGATATGCTTATAAGCTCACATATTCAAGGTTTAGTTCCTTGCAAGCTATAACATTGAGGGCTGCATTTCCTAGCTAGTGGTTATCTGAAGGCTGCTCTCAGTTCCTTGCCCTGTGAGCCTATCCATATGTCAGCTTCTTTCGTCAAAGTCCAGTAAGGGAGTCTACTGTTAAGATGGAAGTCAGAATCTTTTGTAATCTAATATGGAAGTGACATCCTCTCACCGTTGAGGTATTATATTAGTTAGGATCAAATTACTCCAAGGAAGGAAGTTAAAGAATGGCATGGGTATTAGGAGGCAGGATCCTTGGGGCCATTCCTCACACACAGCAATAATACCTACTTTATAAGATTGTAATGAATATTAAAAGGAGTAACATATATTTAAAGTTTTTAGACCTGACCTTAAACTACCTTTCTAGCTATTACCTGTCTTCTGCATAGAAACAAAACTTAATATCATTAACTAATATTTTCCATTTTTTCTTGCCATCTATACTTTGTGGAATCTGTTTCTTTAATTTGTAATGATTGCCGCCAGAAACTTGACTTGTCAAATTCTCTTCATCTTCCAGGGTGTATCTCAGATGTTATTTTTTTTCATAACCTTTTCTTCACTATCTTTCTTTGACTCAGAAGTTATCCCCTTCATCTGATCTCTTATAAATACTTTTGTAAGTTTATTATGGCATATGTCAGTCTGTCTTGAGTTTTTTCTTTTTCTGTAGATTATGTTTGCCTAGAGGGCAAAGATTGTGTTTTAATCTTTTCTTATCTCCATGTTGTTATAGCATCATTTTTAAAACATGTAAGACAACAGTTGTTGATTGGTTGAATTAGTTTTTCGAGGTTTATCAATTTAATAATTTGTAGACACAGACTTAAGAAACTTGAAACGATTGTGGGTTTTTTTATACATTGTAATAACCAATATTTCTAGCACTATAGGGAATGAAGTATTCCAAATAAGTTAATTTTACAGTTAAGCTTTTGAATATCAGATATTTAGCTGTAACACAGTCATATACACAATATGTATTATTAAGCTATGTAAGGACCATTTGGGTTTCTAAAGCTACTTTTTGGTTTTTCCTCTTTTTTTGGTTAACTTTTGTTGCCTTTTCTGAGCTACTTTTTAGTCCTTTTTGTATTTCCTTATTCTAAAGTGCTGTGTGCTGGAAAATCAGGTAGCCAATTTGCCAGTGTTCTGTATAAAATGTGGAATATGGCCTCTGAGTGAAATTGTAAGTCAGAAGAAAAGTACATGAGATAGGACATGAAATCTGTTGTGTTACCTGAACAGAATTTTAAAAAATTCTTTTCAGAAAACGAATTACTTTTCTTTATAGTTATATTCTAGATAAATTATCTCATATGTGTTGCTTTATGAGTCAAAAGATTTCCAGATAAAGTCAAGGGTTACAGTAAATATGGTTCAGCTTTTCAGAAGTTTAATTTATGCTACTGTC
Source organism: Aepyceros melampus (assembly GCA_006408695.1). NCBI lineage: Eukaryota > Metazoa > Chordata > Mammalia > Artiodactyla > Bovidae > Aepyceros > Aepyceros melampus. The sequence goes on along the minus strand of SJXQ01010146.1, from coordinate 257,261 downwards.
TGAGTTTTCACAAATAGCTGCTTAATACCACTGTGTATTTGTAGATCTACTCTCTAAGAAAAAAATTATAGGTAACAAATCAAACTGTAGATAGAGGTGTACTAAATGTTAAAGAATACAGTCACATACTGTTTATCACTTTGATAAAATGAACTTTGTGAAGTCAGCCTGGTTTTTATTGAAAGATTAGTCACTATACCCATACATTGTTATTTTCAAAGTTTTAAGAAGAGAATTTTTATGATCCTCTTTAGGTTCCTTCTTTGATCATAAAGTAGCTTTGGTATTATCCTGCTAAACATTTAGGTTTCCAATTCGGTACTTAGTCTCGTGAATGTTTATTTACACTATGAAGGACAACAATGGTCTGATTTAATTATGTAATTTTGTAGTATATGTCCTTTGGCAAGCATTCTGCAATATAGATCTGTCCATTCAGAATGTTTTTCAATTAACTTAATTTTTTTTTTCTAGGTTAAAAAATAGCCATACTTTAGTGACTATTCAGCCTAATGCTCTGCTTATGAAAATTTCGATCATTGTTTTTTTCATTTTGGATTGAGAAAATGAATCCAAATATAGAAGAAAGTACCAGATGTTGGGAAAAAATACCTGCTAAATAGTGGAACATCTAATAACTAATCTGCAAGAAGTTATAAAGAAATAAAATTGTTATGCTTCGATTTTGGTATGGTATTGACTCTCTAGAACATAGGTAGCCCTCTAAAAAATCATCCAGTTTTCTAAATTATGGAAATTTTGTGGAAGACGTTTACCTGATTTTGAGCCTCGTCATGGCTTCATCGGAATTTCATAGTGACTACAGGCTTTCATACAGTTCTCAAGGTAGGATTCCTGCTTTCGAAACTGACAAAAAAATATTGCTGTTAATCTTACAAGGAAAGATTCTGAATATTTAGTTGAACAAACATTTTCTTTCAGATGTGTAATGGTAGGAGCAGAGACCTAGTGTGTCAGTTCAGTGCTACTTTCATAAATGTTAATGACTATAATAGACTTTTAACTTGTCCTACTAGTATTTAACATCTAGTGCATTTTAGAGTTGACTGGTCTTCCTCAGAAGACCCTGGCCTCCTCTTCTGATTCTTAACTTTACTAATATAATCATTGTCAGGATTTACAGTAAAGATCATGTTCAAAAGGAATCCAAAGGTTATTGCTATAGAAGAATAAGAAACCAGACAAATTCTGATGTAAGATCCTTGTGGACCCTTAATATAAAAATGTGTTTCCAAACTTAAGAATTCTGATCTAAGGACTAGAAGCTAGATAAAAGAATTAGAAGTTCAACTTGTCAAGTTCTAATCCATGTGTGAAAGTTGCTCAGTCATGTCTGACTCTGCGACTCCATGAACTATACAGTCCATGGAATTCTCTAGTCCAGGATACTGGAGTGGGTAGCCTTTCCCTTCTCCAGGGGATCTTCCCAACCCAGGGATCAAAGCCAGGTCTCCGGCATTGCAGGTGGATTCTTTACCAACTGAAACACAAGGGAAGCCCATAATTTTAGTCCATAAAATTGAACTTTTTATCAGAGAAAAGATGTTACCAGAGGTCCTAGGAATGAAGATCATTTTGTTTTCCACAGACCAGTCCAATTCTTAAAGAGTTATTGAAAGCATACCTTTTTGAATTCTGCTCCCATGAATGTATAGTAACAGATTTTTTTTTTGTCCTGATAAGCCAGATTTTCAGGACCATTATGGATTGATGTATATATCTAAGAAGTCCATATGTACAAAATGTGGCTTTCAAATCAACAAAGCCATAGCATGTAATTAAACTGTTATTTATAATTGAAATAAGTGTTATTTTTAATTTTTTTCCATTTGGTCATTGTTTCATGGGAGTTTATATTTGTGGGTGAACTTCATATTTAGACAGTGAAGCAGTGTGCAGACATTTGGTTCTGCCTTAGTGATAAACTTAGCTAAAGGAAGATATGGTTAAGAAGGTAAATTGGTAATATTTAATTTATCTAAGTGAGGAAAATATATTTAATAGTCTTCTGAATTTTTTATCGATCTGATAATTTTTAAACAACTGTACTGTAATATACATACCATATAATCACCCATTTAAAATATACAATTCATTGGTTTATAGTTACAGAGTTGTACAAACATCATCACAGTCAAATTTAGAACATTTTATCAACCCTGAAAGAAACTCTGAGCTCATTAATGGTCACTCCCCACTTCCCTCCAAACCACCTTATCCCTAGTACTAGGCAACCTCTGGTCTATTTTTGTCCATAGAGGTTTGCCTATTCTGTGTGACTGGTTCTGTTCATTTAGCGTAGTGTTTTTATAGTATTAGATAATGAACTTTGATTATAAAGGCTGTTATGAAGATTCATGTCATAACATGTTTCAGTATTCCTTTCTATTGTACAATAATTTGTTGCATGAATATATCACATATTATTCATCCATTCATTCATTTATCAATTGATGGACATTTGGGTCATTTACCCCTTTTAGTTATTATGAATAATGCTGCTCTGAACATTTTTGTGCAATGCTGTGTCAGATGGTAGTTCTATGTTTAACTTTTTGAGGAACTGCTAGGCTGTTTTCCAAAGTGGTTGCTGTAATTTTACATTGTAACTGATAATTAAAAAAAAAAAGTTCAACAAGGCTGTAGAGATTCTGTGTAAACTCTTTTGGGTAACTTTCACAACATTTTATCTGAATGAAATTCTGTTGTTTTACATATGTGTACTTTTACCAATATTCTTATGTACTATAGAATTTAGCTCTTAGAATTCATGTTTTCAAAGTTAAATTTTAAAAAAAGCCTTCAAAAAACTTTAAAATACTTTTTAAAGGAATGGAATATTTGGAACTTAATTCATCTTGAGATTTTAAACTTTTGCGCTTTCATTTTTGCTTAATATAACATGTTTTCCCATACTTTGTATATAATAATGCATAGTTTTAAGGACTATAGTTGCTTATACTACTACTTCTTTGATCTGTTAAATTTTCTTTTCTTCCATGTGTTTTTTCTGGATTTTCTGCCTTGTGATTACAAAAGAGGAATTCCTGACTTATCTAGAACACTACCAGCTAACTATTCCAATAAGAGTTGATCAAAATGGAGCTTTTCTCAGCTTTACTGTGAAAAATGATAAACACTCCAGGAGAAGACGGAGTATGGACCCTATCGATCCACAACAGGCAGTATCTAAGTTATTTTTTAAACTTTCAGCCTATGGCAAGCACTTTCACCTAAACTTGACTCTCAACACAGATTTTGTGTCCAAACATTTTACAGTAGAATATTGGGGAAAAGATGGACCCCAGTGGAAGCATGATTTTTTAGACAACTGTCATTACACAGGATACTTGCAAGATCAACGTAGTACAACTAAAGTGGCTTTAAGCAATTGTGTTGGGTTGGTAAGTAGATGTTATAACTTTAAATTTCTGATGGGGAAATAAATTCACAATATAAATGTCTTTTCTCAGGTTAATAACATACACACATATAGTTTATCTAGGGAAGGAAACATTCTAAAATTTTTGTTATTTTTATTGCCTTTGCTTTTGATAATCTTTTTCGTAATGTTTGCATTGAACTTTCAAAGTAGGAGCAATTTTTAAAACCCTGTATTATTAGTAGAGGAGTGAATGAAACCTCTCATTTCCTTTTAGAGTTAAATTTTTCTGATCAAATACTCTATGCTTAATGCATAGACAAAACTCAGTCTTTGATGAGGAACTTAAGGGTATTGTGTGTGTGTATGTATGTGTTTGTATTACGCAGGAAACCATGACACTGATTACCTCTTTAAGTTTCTTTCATGTCTTTCTCTGGTATCAACATAACTTAAAATTACTCATGACCTATTTAGGTTTATAAGTCCTTGAAGCAAAATCTTATATATCAATCAATGTCTCTTTAGAAAATATTTTTTTCCTATATTTATCTGATAATTGATAATAAATCTTATTTTACCCTGAAACTGGATTTCAAGAGTATGGGTTCTATGCTGGGCATTTAAGTCCGTTCTAGTCTAATGGTAGATATACAGTTCAAGGCTGCACATAGTAATGGTTGTAGAACAAAGCACATTCTTCCATTTCTACTTCCTGTATTTCACATTTCATCTACTGCTTTTCATGCCAGTGTAGATGTTCTGTTAAAGCTTTATTGGTTTAAGAGTACAGACATTTTGATGCTCAACTCACATTTTCAGAAACTGTTTTTCTTCCTTACTCTATCACATCCATATCCTTAATCTTATTTCAGTATAAAAAAGTATATGGAGTTGAGTTTAGATAGGTTCTAAATTTCAAAGAAGTATTAAGAACCACATAGTTGATAAAAATTTTTGCTATGGGTATATATAAGAATTTGCTGAAATGTCAATTTTCTGTAATGTTAATAAATCAAAATGATTACTTAGATTTTAATATTTGGATTAATTCCTATAATATAGACATATTGAATATATTCGTCACTAGTTTCTTTGTCTCTAAGCAGTTTTAAACTTTATATACAAAAGAGATTCCTCTTTTTGAATAAATTATCCAAAATAACTATTTTTAAATTTACGACATTTGCTGTTAAGTATGATAGAAATATACTGTTCCTAGTCATTAACCAAGCTCTTTAAATTTGGCATTAATTATGTGATTGATAATTTTAACACGGTGGTCAAATGAACAGATCTGACATTTAGAAAAAAAGCTAATTCCATTGTTAAGCTGAGGGAAGAGGAGTGATTGGAGATTAGGAGATAATGAACGTCTATACCAAGACTATGGCACTGGGAATGGAGCAGATGCAATAAATTTGAACCTCATTTTGGTGAGAAAATTTATAGGATTTGTGTCTACTGATTTTTTTTCCCTAGCAGATAGTAAGTAGTGGATATTTAAAAAATCATTGAACTGGATGTGAAATGGAGGAGAGAAAGTAATTGAAGATGATTGAGATTTCACTTTTGGACGAGGCTGTATATGAATTTTACTAATAGAGAAAAGTCATGGTAGTGGAATGCTGGATTTTAAAGGAAGATGAAGATAGTGATTTTGATATAGTAAATGTGAAGAATCTGAAGAAATAAAGGTTAAAGATTCTAATTGGCTTTTGGAAAATATAGCTTTGAAATTTAGAAAAGAATTTTATTCTGGAAACAAATAATTTGAGAATTGCTGATATAACTGACTACTGATGGAATGGTGAAAGACGTTGATAAGGCAAAGGTGAGAAGGTTATAAATGGAATCTGTACTTAAGGGAAGAGCAATGTGTTGTTGCAGGAAGGCAGACCCCTTCCAGGGCCCAAAACTGGGCTCTTGTCTAACACTCGGAAATGAATTGTCCAAGGAGACACATGTGCTGACAAAGCAAGAGATTTTATTGTGAAAAGGGCACCCGGGTAGAGAGCAGTAGGGTAAGAAAACCCAGGAGAACTGCTCGTGGCTCACAGTTTTATGGTGATGGGATTAGTTTCCAGGTGGTCTTTGGCCAGTCATTCTAATTCAGTGTCTCCAGGTGGCACACACTGCTCAGCCAAGATGGTTGCTAGCTAGAGGGATTCTGGGAAGTGGATGGACACGCAGTGTCTCCTTTAGACCTTTCCCGAACTCTTCCGGTTGGTGGTGGCTTATTAGTTCCGTATTCCTTATCAGTATCTCCTATCATAAAACAACTCATGCAAATAGTTACTATGGTGCCTGGCCAGGGTGGGCGGTTTCAATCAGTGTGCTTCCCTTAACAGTGTCACTCATCTATTTTTCATCCTCATTGAAACTTCTGTGTCTCTTGCTCTCTTTTTTTTTTCCTATTCATTAGCACCTGTTTTGGGCTTCCCTTGTGGCTCAGCTGGTAAATAATCCACCTGCAGTGTGGGAGCCTGGGTTTGACCCCTGGGTTCCGAAGATCCCTTGGAGAAGGGAAAGGATACCCATTCCAGTATTCTGCCCTGGAGAATTCCATAGACTGTAGGGGTCTTAAAGAGTTGGACCTGACTGAGCAACTTTCACTTTCACTTTTAGCACCTGTTTTACTTTTTGCTTCCCGTTGAAACTGTGTGGTGTTGATTCACTTTGATTTCTTGATTTAGGGATGGTCTACCAGGTTTATAACTGAAGTTTCCATTTCTCTTTGGCAACTAATAAGGAATTTATGAGCAGATCCTATGTAAATATCCTTCCTCATCATACTTTTATTTGCCAGTTTTAGTAATCCTCACGTTTATTCTTATTTTACGTCGTTATTTTTTAAAATGTGTCCAACTCTGTGACCCCTAGACTGCAGCTTGCAGGCTTCCTCTGTCCATGAAATTCTCCAGGCAAATATCCTGAAGTGGGTAGCCATTCTCTTCTCTAGAGGATCTTCCCAACCCAGAGATTGAACATGAGTCTCCTGCATTGCAGATGGATTCTTTACCCTCTGACCCAGCAGGGAAGCCCTATATCACCTTACATTTTTAATCAAATGGAATATATAAATAAGTTTTTCTAAAATCCCATTTTTCTAAGGTCCTTTTTAACCAATTTTGTTTTTAATTGTTCTATATAAAATATTTTTCAATGTAGAGATCATTGGTGCTTTCTAATCATATTTCCTTACCCATAATTTCAATTTTATAATGCTTATACCACTCATCCATTTCCTTAGCCCTTGTATCTATTGCTTGGAATATATTCCATTCTTCTTTGGAGTCATTTTTCTTGGAGTATATGGTTTAATCAATTTCTTGAGCTAGTAATAGCTCAAGATCTTGGGGTTTCTTTTTTCCTANGCAGATAAGTCTGCTTCTTGTTCTTTTCGTTAAAATTTTTTCTTTCTTCAAAATGGTATGCTTTTCTTCTTATCCTTTTTGTTTCAGGAATTGTATAATAATGTGTAAGCTGTGGGTCTTCTGTCCTTACACCAACTTTGTATTTGATGAATACTTTCATTTAAAGACTCTCCTTCAACTGAGAGATATATAAAAAAAAATTTCTTAGTAACTTTCTCTCCTTGTACCCTACCATCCCATTCTGTAATTGGTTCTCCTCTTTTCTTTTCCCCCTATTTTGTTTTCATTTTTGTTCTAAGATCTATGAAATTTTCCCACTTTGCTTTATCTTCATTGATTTAAAAATTATAGCAGTCATATTTCTTATTTTCAACAGATCTTTTCCAGATTGTTTGTTTCTTCATATTTCGTTCTTCGTGAAAAATGATTTTATCTCTCTAAGATACTAAATACTATACAATAGTTCAGTTCGGTTGCTCAGTTGTGTCTGACTCTTTGCAACCCCATGAATTGCAGCACGCCAGGCCTCTCTGTCCATCACCAACTCCCGGAGTTCACCCAAACTCATGTGCATCGAGTCAGTGATGCCATCTAGAGCCATCTCATCTTCTGTCATCCCCTTCTCTTGCCCCAAATCCCTCCTAGCATCACGGTCTTTTCCAATGAGTCAACTCTTTGCATGAGGTGGCCAAAGTACTGGAGTTTCAGCTTTAGCATCATTCCTTCCAAAGAAATCCCAGGGTTGATCTCCTTCAGAATGGACTGGTTGGATCTCCTTGCAGTCCAAGGGAGTCTCAAGAGTCTTCTCCAACACCACAGTTCAAAAGCATCAATTCTTCGGTGCTCAGCCTTCTTCACAGTCCAACTCTCACGTCCATACATGACCACTGGAAAAACCATAGCCTTGACTAGATGGACCTTAGTCAGCAAAGTAATGTCTCTGCTTTTCAATATGCTGTCCAGGTTACTCATAACTTTTCTTCCAAGGAGTAAGAGTCTTTTAATTTCATGGCTGCAGTCACCATCTGCAGTGATTTTGGAGGCCAAAAAAACAAAATCTGACATTATTTCCCCATCTTTCCCATGAAGTGATGGGACCAGATGCCATGATCTTCGTTTTCTGAATGTTGAGCTTTAAGCCAACTTTTTCACTCTCCTCTTTCACTTTCATCAAGAGGCTTTTTAGTTCTTCTTTACTTTCTGCCATAAGGGTGGTGTCATCTGCATATCTGAGGTTATTGATATTTCTCCTGGCAATCTTGATTCCAGCTTGTGCTTCTTCCAGCCGAGCGTTTCTCATGATGTACTCTGCCTATAAGTTAGTTCCGCATTTTCTTTTTGTTTACAGAATTTGCATACTTGTTTTGTTGGAGAACATTGTTAAGTAATTACCTCAGAAAAGGTGCCTGAGAAGTAAAGTTTCTGAGTCTTTGCCTGTTTCAAAGTGACTTTATGTTGCCCTCTTCTTTGGTTAATAATTTAACTAGATATAGAAGTCTGGGTTCAAAAATAATTTTCATTTAGGACCATGGATGTTGGAATTGGAAAAGGGAAATATGGAGTATCAAAATATCTATATAGCTTTATATCTTAGGAAAAGATTTAAAGGTCTAAGCATTGATTTATTTTGGTGGCAGATAAGTCTGCTTCTTGTTCTTTTCGTTAAAATTTTTTCTTTCTTCAAAATGGTATGCTTTTCTTCTTATCCTTTTTGTTTCAGGAATTGTATAATAATGTGTAAGCTGTGGGTCTTCTGTCCTTACACCAACTTTGTATTTGATGAATACTTTCATTTAAAGACTCTCCTTCAACTGAGAGATATATAAAAAAAAATTTCTTAGTAACTTTCTCTCCTTGTACCCTACCATCCCATTCTGTAATTGGTTCTCCTCTTTTCTTTTCCCCCTATTTTGTTTTCATTTTTGTTCTAAGATCTATGAAATTTTCCCACTTTGCTTTATCTTCATTGATTTAAAAATTATAGCAGTCATATTTCTTATTTTCAACAGATCTTTTCCAGATTGTTTGTTTCTTCATATTTCGTTCTTCGTGAAAAATGATTTTATCTCTCTAAGATACTAAATACTATACAATAGTTCAGTTCGGTTGCTCAGTTGTGTCTGACTCTTTGCAACCCCATGAATTGCAGCACGCCAGGCCTCTCTGTCCATCACCAACTCCCGGAGTTCACCCAAACTCATGTGCATCGAGTCAGTGATGCCATCTAGAGCCATCTCATCTTCTGTCATCCCCTTCTCTTGCCCCAAATCCCTCCTAGCATCACGGTCTTTTCCAATGAGTCAACTCTTTGCATGAGGTGGCCAAAGTATTGGAGTTTCAGCCTCAGCATCAGTCCTTCCAATGAACACCCAGGACTGATCTCCTTCAAAATGGACTGGTTGGATCTCCTTGCAGTCCAAGGGACTCCTAAGAGTCTTCTACAGCACCACAGTTCAAAAGCATCAATTCTTCAGTGCTCAGCCTTCTTCACAGTCCAACTCTCACATCCATACATGACCACAGGAAAAACCATAGCCTTGACCAGACAGACCTTAGTCAGCAAAGTAATGGCTCTGCTTTTCAATATGCTGTGTAGATTGGTCATAACTTTCCTTCCAAGGAGTAAGCGTCTTTTAATTTCATGGCTGCAACCACCATGTGCCGTGATTTATTTTAAAGTCTGGCACTGTTTCCACCGTTTCCCCATCTATTTCCCATGAAGTGATGGGACTGGATGCCATGATCTTCGTTTTCTGAATGTTGAGCTTTAAGCCAACTTTTTCACTCTCCTCTTTCACTTTCATCAAGAGGCTTTTTAGTTCCTCTTCACTTTCTGCCATAAGGGTGGTGTCATCTGCCTATCTGAGGTTACTGATATGTCTCCATTCAATCTTGATTCCAGCTTGTGCTTCCTCCAGCCCAGCATTTCTCATGATGTACTCTGCATATAAGTTAAATAAACAGGGTGACCATATACAGCCTTGACGTATTCCTTTTCCTATTTGGAACCAGTCTGTTGTTCCATGTCCAGTTCTAACTGTTGCTTCCTGACCTGCGTATAGGTTTCTCAAGAGGCAGGTCAGGTGGTCTGGTATTCCCATCTCTTGAAGAATTTTCCACGGTTTATTGTGATCCACACAGTCAAAGACTTTGGTATAGTCAATAAAGCAGAAACAGATGTTTTTCTGGAACTCTCTTGCTTTTTCAATGATCCAGCAGATGTTGGCAATTTGATCTCTGGTTCCTCTGCCTTTTCTAAAACCAGCTTGAACATCTGGAAGTTCATGGTTCACGTATTGCTGAAGTCAGGCTTGGAGAATTTTGAGCATTACTTTTCTAGCATGTGAGATGAGTGCAGTTGTGCGTTAGTTTGAGCATTCTTTGGCATTGCCTTTCTTTGGGATTGGAATGAAAACTGACCTTTTCCAGTCCTGTGGCCACTGCTGAGTTTTCCAAATTTGCTGGCATATTGAGTGCAGCACGTTCTCAGCATCATCTTTCAGGATTTGAAATAGCTCAGCTGGAATTCCATCACCTCCACTAGCTTTGTTCATAGTGATGCTTTCTAAGGCCCACCTGACTTCACATTCCAGGATGTCTGGCTCTAGGTGAGTGATCACAGCATCGTGGTTATCTTGGTCACGAAGATCTTTTTTGTACAGTTCTTCTGTGTATTCTGCCACCTCTTCTTAATATCTTCTGCTTTTATTAGGTCCATACCATTTCTTTATCAAGCCCATCTTTGCATGAAATGTTCCCTTGGTATCTCTAATTTTCTTGAAGAGTTCTCTAGTCTTTTCCATTCTGTTGTTTTCCTCTATTTCTTTGTGTTGTTTGCTAAGGAAGGCTTTCTTATCTCTCTATGCTATTCTTTGGAACTCTGCATTCAAATGGGAATATCTTTCCTTTTCTCCTTTGCTTTTCGCTTCTCTTCTTTTCACAGCTATTTGTAAGGCCTCCCCAGACAGCCATTTTGCGTTTTTGCGTATTTTTTTCCATGGGGATGGTCTTGATCCTTGTCTCCTGTACAGTGTCATGAACCTCAGTCCATAGTTCATCAGGCACTCTATCAGATCTAGTCCCTTAAATCTATTTCTCACTTCCACTGTATAATCATAAAGAATTTGATTTAGATCATACCTGAATCGTCTAGTGGTTTTCCCTGCTTTCTTCAATTTAAGTCTGAATTTGGCAATCAGGAGTTCATGATCTGAGCCACAGTCAGCTCCTGGTCTTGTTTTTGTTGATTGTATAGAGCTTCTCCATCTTTGGCTGCAAAGAATATAATCAGTCTGATTTCGTTGTTGACCATCTGGTGATGTCCATGTGTAGAGTCTTCTCTTGTGTTGTTGGAAGAGGGTGCTTGCTATGACCAGTACATTTTCTTGGCAAAACTCTATTATTCTTTGCCGTGCTTCATTCTGCACTCCAAGGCCAAATTTGCCTGTTACTCCAGGTGTTTCTTGACTTCCTATTTTTGCATTCCAGTCCCCTATAATGAAACGGACATCTTTTTTGTGTGTTAGTTCTAAAAGGTCTTGTAGGTCTTCTTAGAATTCTTCAATTCAGCTTCTTCAGGGTTACTGGTTGGGGCATAGGCTTGGATCACCATGATATTGAACAGTTTGCCTTGGAAACGAACAGAGATCATTCTGTTGTTTTTGAGATTGCATCCAAGTACTGCATTTTGGCCTCTTTTGTGGACCATGATGGCTACTCCATTTCTTCTAAGGGATTCTTGCCTACATAGTTACAAAAGACCAACAACCCCATTAGACTTTCTCTTCATTTAGTTACGTTCACAATTGCATCTCTACATTTTTCATTATTAATTCATCCTTAATTCATCAAATGATTATAAGTACTTATCATGTATGAGGCACTGTTCTAGGTGATAGGAGTACAACAGTGAGCAAAACAAGAATCCATGTAAGTCTATAGCTTGCATTCTAGTGGAGGAGATGCACAATTAAGTAAATAAGAATCGTCATATGTTGGATAGTGATAAGTTCTAAGGTAGAATACTAAAGACTTTCAAAGGAATAAGAAAAGGAATGATGCCATCTGAAGGATAAGATTTCCAGGTGGAAGTCTTCAAATACAAAGGTCTGATTTGAGAGTGTTTGAGGAACACCAAGAAGATTGCCATGGCTAAAGCTAAGTGAGATAGAGCAAGAGTAATGAAAGGTGAAGTTAGAAAGAGAACTGGGGGCAGATGTTAGCCTTTAGAGAAGATAGTAAGGAAAAAATCAGTGATGATTCCAAGCTTGGGGCCTGAGCAACTAGAATATATTAGTATCAGCCATCAGTGAAATGAGAAAGATGTAGGTATTAATTGAGATGGAAAAGCTGTAGTAGTACTAGGTTGAGGGGTTTTATATATCATAATTTCACATATTGAACTTGAGATACTATCTAGGATACTAGATATGCAAGCCTGGAGTTCAGGAGAGAGATGTGAGTTGTGAACTTATTTTGTGAGTCATCTATCTATGTATATGTCTGTATCTGTATCTATCTATATATATATGGCATTTAAAGCCAGGAGGTAATATCAATTTGCTTTGAGAGAGTATATATAGAATAATTAGAGGTCTAAGGACTGAGCCTTTGAGTGCTCCAAGAGGTTAGGGAGATCAAAAAAATATGAAGGGGACATCTAAGAACAGTGGAGCAAGAATGCTGAAGAAAAACCAGGCAAATATCCTAGAAGCTAACAGAGGGACGTATTTAAAGGGAAAAATGCTGCTGAGTCAAAATGAGAGTAAACTAAAGACCAAACATTGAATTTACCAATGACTTCTCTCCTAGACCTCCAGAGGGATTCAGGGTACATACACAAATACAAATATTAAGAACCAATGATATAAGAAAATACTGAAGTCAACAGTTATTCAGGAATGGTATTGTAGTGAGTGACAATGATCCAGAAGCTAAGGTCTTTGAGGAGTGATGAAACTGACCTTGGGTCAGTAGTTGGCAACTACTTACTACTTGGAGAGGGAAAAAGTGGTAGTATGGGATTTGAAGGGTATGGAATATTTGTTGTTTTTTTTTTTTGAGAACAGGGCGATAATTGCTTAGAAATGGCATTGAGTACAAGAAATCTTAACCCTCCCTCCAGGTCTAATAGGAGGCATGTAGGAGAGAAAGTAGCCACCGTTCCAGAAGATTACAGGGAAGGAAAAATGTTATTTAGGGAGATTCAGGTTTTTGAACCTGATGAAATGAACATTCACAGATGAGGCAGAGGGTATATATCAATTATATGTAATTGACCTTGAGTTTGAGAGGATATAGTCACAGTGTTTTAAATGGTGAAGGGGGAAGTAGAGGATGAGATCACATGTAATGTAATTAACCATACAGGGAATGGAATCCAGGAATGAGCCTTGGGGTTTTTGGAGGGACTGGCATGTCAGGGAAAGGAGGACTCCATCATCTGACCTCCAGCACATAATCCTTTCCCCTTACCCTCCCTTTGTCCACAGAGCTCCTTCTCAAATACTGTGTACATGCTTCTGTCCTGTTGTCTCTGCATTTGCCATTCCCACTGTCTGGCTCGCTCTTAAGATATCTGGCATACTCCTTCACTTTATTCAGGTTTCGTTCAAATACCACCTTGCAGAGGATGTTGCTAACCATCCTAAATAATTTGTTTAATTCTCTCTGTCCTCTGATTACTTTCTGTCCTCTTACTGGTTTATTTCTCTTCTTGACATATCTTACTACCTCATTCTTCTTACTACCTCATTCTTCATTTATTTATACAATGAATGAACAACTTTTTTTTTCTAGTTCTTTCCTAAAGCATATAAGCTTCATGAAAGGGCCAAAATTCTTTTTTCATTTTTGTACTGCTACCACCTAAAATAGTACCTGTCATGTGATAGGCTCTCAAAGCATACTTTTTAAATAAATAGATGAAGTTAGAAGCAACCCTCAGAGACTAAGGGAATTATAATATGGTGACTAAGAGTTCAGCTTCCAAAGATAGTTGAGTGAATTTGTTACTGAACTTTGCTCAATATAATTTTCTTATCTGCCAAATAGTAGTACCTACTTTATAGAGATTAAGATTAAATGGGATAATGTGTGTAAACATTTTACAGAGTACCTAACCCATCAGATCTCTGGATTTTCTTCCAGGACCTTTATCTTCTTGAAATTAGAGATTTTATTTACCAGGTTTCTGACTGTTTTTCTCCAGCAGCCTGACTTTCTTGTTTTTGACATCTGCCCGCATTCCAGCATCTACTGTAGACCCTGCTTCCTCCACTTCCTGCTTATCAAAATGTCTTATATAAGCCCTCCCTTCTGCGTGCACCTTCTTTTCTTCAGGAGACTTGCTCAGTTTGTTATTGCTTTGTTAATCTTTTTGGTAAAGTAATTCATAATCAGATATTAGGGTTTGTTAGTGGCCTATTCTATTATTCCTGTCAGTTGTTTTTATTTACTCGCTAAATTGTGTCTGACTCTTTTGCAACCCCATGGACTATAGAGGGCCAATCTCCTTTATTCATGAGATTTCCCAGGTAAGAATACTGGAGTTGGTTGCCATTTCCTTCTTCATGAGTTCTTCCCAACCCAAGGATCGAGCCCATATCTCTTACATTGGTAGGCAGATTTTTTTTTCCACTGAGCCACCAGGGAAGTATTCCTGTCAGTATTTCTATTTAATTTAGAGACTAATATCCTTAAGTAAAGCCAACAATAGTGCAAATAATGTGAAGTAACTAGGCCGCTTTTTTGTTTTTTTTGCATTCTTTCTTTATTGTTCAGTTGCAAGTTGTGTCTAACTCTTGGTGACCCCTGTGGTTTGCAGCACACCAGGCTCCCCTGTCCTTCACTATTTCTTGAAGTTTGCTCAAATTCCTATCGATTGAGTCAGTGATGCTATCTAACCATCTCATTCTCTGCTATCTGCTTCTCCTTCTGCCCTCAATCTTTCCCAGCATCAGGGTGTTTTCCAGTGAGTAGGTTCTTCATATCAGGTGGCCAAAGTATTAGAGCTTCAGCTTCAGCATCAGTCCTTCCAATGAATATTTATGGTTGATTTCCTTTAGGATTGGCTGTTTTTATCTCCTTACAGTCCAAAGGACTCTCAGGAGTCTTCTCAAGCACAATTTGAAAGCATGAGATCTTTGGCACTAAACCTTATTTATGGTCCAGCTCTCACATCCATACATGACTACTGGAAAAACCATAGCTTTTACTGTATGGACCTTTGTCAGCAAAGTGATGTTTCTGTTTTTAATATGCTGTCTACATTTGTCATAGCTTTCCTTCCAAAGAACAAGTGCCTTTTAATTTCATGACTGCAGTCACTGTCCACAGTGATTTTGGAGCCCAAGAAAATAAAACTTGTCACTGTTTAATGTTAATTTTTTGAATGTTGAGTTTTACAGCTTTTTCACTTGCCTCTCCTCTTTCACCCTCATTGAGAGGCTTTTAAATTCATCTTCACTCTCCCCCATTAGAGTGGTATCATCTCCATATCTGATGTTGTTGATATTTTTCCTGGCAATCTTGATTCCAGCTTGTGAGTCTGGCATGCTGTACTCTGCATAGAAGTTAAATAAGCAGGGTGACAATATACAACCTTGATGTACTCGTTTCCCAATTTGGAACCAGTACATTGTTCCATGTCTGTTCTAACTGTTGCTTCTTGACCTGCATACAGATTTCTCAGAAGACAGGTAAGATAGTCTGGTATTCCTATCTCTTTAAGAATTTCCACAGTTTGTTGTGATCCACACAGTTAAAAGTTTCAGTGTAGTCAATAAAGCAGAAGTAGATGTTTTTCTGGAATTCCCTTGTGTTCTCAATGATCTAACAAATGTTGCCAATTTAATCTTTGGTTTCTCTGTCTTTTCTAAACCCAGTTTGTACATCTGGAAGTTCTTAGTTCACATGCTCCTGAAGCCTAGCTTGAAGGATTTTGAGCATAATCTTGCTAGCATGTAAAATGAGTGTAGTTGTATGATAGTTTGAACATTCTTTGTCATTGCCTTTCTTTGGGACTGGAATGAAAACTGACCATTTCCAGTCCTGTGGCCACTGTGAGTTTTCCAGATTTGCTGTCATATTGAGTGAAGCATTTTAACAGCATCATCTTTTAGGATTTGAAATAGCTCAACTGGAATCCCATCACCTTACTAGCTTTGTTTGTAGTAATGCTTCTTAAGACCCATTTAAC
This sequence comes from Aepyceros melampus, assembly GCA_006408695.1. Lineage (NCBI taxonomy): Eukaryota > Metazoa > Chordata > Mammalia > Artiodactyla > Bovidae > Aepyceros > Aepyceros melampus. The sequence goes on along the minus strand of SJXQ01010146.1, from coordinate 241,282 downwards.
TTCACACTCCGGGTTGTCTGGCTGTAGGTGAGTGACCACACCATCATGATTATCTGGGTCATTAAGACCTTTTTTTGTTTAGTTATTCTGTGTATTCTTGCCATCTCTTCTTAGCCTGTTCTGCTTCTGTTAGTTCTTACCATTTCTGTCCTTTATCATGCCCATCCTTGTATGAAATGCTCCCTTGTTGTCTCCAGGTTTTTTGAAGAGATCTCTAGTCTTTCTCATTCTGTTTTCCTTTGTTTCTTTGCATTGTTCATTTAAGAAGGCCTTCTTATCTCTCCTTGGTATTCTCTGAAACTTTGCATTCAGTTGGGTATATCATTCCTTTTCTCACTTGTTCTTTGCTTCTCTTCTTTAACTCATTTCTTTTAGCTCATTTCATCTAGGTGACAGCCAACTTCATCTATTAATTAGAGTAGCTCTGATTATGTCTTATTTTTCTCTTTAAGCATATGGTACTTAGTATGAATTTCCTAAACAGAATCACAGAGGTTTAGATTCAAAGGGATCCTAGAAATTATTGCACCAGAGGTTTTCAGCTTTTTTCTTTTTCTTTTTAAAGCAGCAAAATTCTTTTCTCAAATGAAATGTTATGTGGAAACTTAATATATAGATTAATAAAAGTGCAGCTGATTCCTAAGCCTAGCAATCTAAGCCATGTAGGTCTCCCTTTGTTGTCTGTGGCAATCTCCTGAAGGCACTTCCATGGAACCCTTAGGGTTCCCTAGAGTGCTGTTTTAAAAGCACTAATTTACAGCAACCCTTTCATTTTTCCAGCTGAGGAAATACACTCAGAGTTTGTGTTTTATCCAATGTTACAAGGTAAATTAGTTGGATTAAGAACAGTCCTTACATGTGCCATTCTTAGGAAAACACTGTTAGACAAAGCTGGAAGTTCTTATTTCTGATGCAGATAACTTACTATCTCATTTCTTTTAATCAGCTTTTTTTTTTTTTTGCTATATATATGACATATGGAACACTTTCTTTGCCTGTAACTGATACAAGAAACCCTTTTCCAGGGTTTAAGAGATGGGGATTGGAGAGATAAGAAGTGGCCCAATCTCTGTTTAAGAGAGCAAATAGTATGCTTGGGAAAAGACAACATGGAGTTGAAAAGTTAAAAATTGATTCAATACTTGAGATGTAGCAATGCAGTGTTGAATTAATTAAACATAAATGATACCGATAGTAAGCTCTCTTGGAGTTCAGAACAGCGTGAAGCTACTCCAGTTGGGCTCAAAGACATTTTAAGAGGAATGATGACTGAGCTAAGTAGGACTTGGCTAAGTAAACAGATGTAAGGCAATATAATATTGCAAATAAGAGCAGAGCTTTGTGTGACTGCCAGCTTCTTCACTTACCTCTGTCTAATATTGGACAGGTTCTTAACCTCTGAACCTAGTACTTCAGAGATGTATGGAGATGTACGACATGTATATGAATTAAGGACATATGTATTGGTATAACATAGAGCTTTAAATATGAGAAGTGATCACAATACAAGTTTATTTCTCCTGTATATGTATCTAGACTGGACAGCTTTCCATGAGGTCACTTAGGGACCCAAGTTCTTTTTTGGCTTCCACTTTTCTTAGGTTTTCTCTGAGACAGTGGAGAGAATTCCAGTAAAGACACTCTCAGGGGCTTGGCCTGAAAGTCGTATATGCTCTGCCTATTTTCTGTTGGTCACAATTTGACTATAAAGCTGTACCTAGTTAAGTTGGGTGCACAATTTGGAAAGTAAATAAGTCTTAGTGAACATACAGACCTGGAGAAGAAAATGGCAACTCATTCCACTATTCTTGCCTGGAAAATCCCATGGACAGAGGAGCCTGGCAGGCTATAGTCCATGGGGTTGCAAAGAGTCAGACACAACTGAGTGACTGAGCATGTACCATATGAACATACAGAGATCTCTACTACCTCACATTGTTATTGGGAAGATTGGAGGGAATAATTTATGTTTTATGCTTAGTACAAGGCAAAGCATGTAAAGGTATATAAGCATCCTTTTTAAAGAATAGCAAAATTCATGTGTTTTAGCCTCCTTTTTGGAGAGGTATCACCTTATTTTTGACTCTCGGTAATAGTAGTAATTAATATTTAAAATGATTCTGCTTGTTAAATTCTTTGCTTCTTTTTTCTTTTAGCATGGTGTTATTGCTACAGAAGATGAAGAATATTTTATTGAACCATTAAAGAATACCACAGAGGATTCCAAACATTTTAGTTATGAAAATGGCCATCCTCATGTCATTTACAAAAAGTCTACCCTTCAGCAAAGGCATCTATATGATCACTCTCATTGTGGGGTCTCGGGTGAGTGTGTAGCTTTTAGAAAGTATAGTCTTATATTGCCACTTTCTTCTGGCACATATGGTAAGATTAACAATAAAAAATAAATAGGAATTTGAGTAATTAGAATGATAATATCCAGAGTCTATTTAAAAGATGTCACCTGTCAATAATTTCAAGTCAATTTTGGAAGCCCTTTAAGAAGTCTGTAAAATACAGTCTGTGTAAAAGTTGGTATTTTTTTTTCTCTGAAAGTGTTAGTTGCTCAGTCATGTCCATCTCTTTGCAACCCCATGGACTGTAGCCCATCAGGCTTCTCTGTCCATGGAATTCTCCAGGTAAAAGAACTGGATTGATTAGTCATTCCCTTCTTTAGGGGATCTTCCTGACTGTGGGATTGAAGCCTGGGTCTCCTGCATTGCAGGTGGATTCTTAACTGTCTGAGCCACTAGGGAAACCTGTTTCTTTGAAGATTAAACCTTATTTTATCCAGATAATAGTTACAGCTTTCATGCACAAGTATTCTATAGTACTCTGCTGTTTGGTTTGCCTGATATAAGAATCTAAACACTTGAATAAAACTTGAAGAGACTTAAAGGTCGTATTCAAAGGTAGTGTTAGTTCGAGTACTATGGAGATACTTAAGAGAGACAACAAACCTAGACTTCAGTGGTCAAAGAAGGCTTCCTGGAGGAAATGAATTTTAAGCTGAGCGAGTAATGGGTAGAGTGTTCTGTATAAAAGGAATAACATTTACAAAGGTTCTGAACCAAAAGAGAAGATATCACATTCCTAAAACTGGCAGTTGATGTAACTGGATATTAGAATATAGATTGGAGAGAAGGGATGAGATTCATAGTGGTTTGGGGCGAGTGGTTGTGGGAGGTGAAACTGTAAGAAGTGGCCCGGTCACAAAGGGCTTGTAAACTTTGTTGAAGAGTTTGTTTATCTTAAATGTAGTGCTATCCCACTGAAAAGGGTAAGTGAAAATCAGATGATTAGATTTGGGTTTTAAAAAGCTTACTCTGGCAGCCTTATGGAGACTGAATTGGGCAGAAGAAAAAGACTAGAGGTAAGGGGTTAAGAGGCTATTTAGTTTAAAGATTAGGAACTTAGAGAAATAGAGGTTATAGTATAATATAGTAGAAAGAACATAGGCTGGGGCATATTTGTGGACAAATTATCCAACTTTCTGAGTACTCCTCTCAGCAAACATTAGTTACTCAGTCCAGTGGCAGCACCATCATTATTACTGGGATGACCTTTGAGACACTATATTAAAAAAAAGAGTAGATTTATTCCATGTGGTTCTGGTAGCTAGAAGTAGGAGCAGAGTATTTCAGAGACAGCTTTCAGCTTAATACAAAGAAGAGTTCACCAACCAGTAAATTTAGTAAAATATGGAATGTGTTCAACAGATAGATTTGTAAAAGTGCAATAGTTTACCTTGTTGAGTTAGTGAATGTATCACCCTCTGTTTCTTCTCTGTATCCTTCATAGGCTCTTTTTCTTCTGTTTCAAGTACAAGTTTTCTTTGGAGTTCTTTCCTCAGCTTACTTTTCTTATTCTCCATGCTCTCTTCCTGAGTGATTTTCGAGGCTTTTAATTGTGGGAGATTCTTGCTGGTCAAGGATAATTGGTCCTAAAAAAGATCACTTAAAGTGAATCTACCTGAGAGATGAAATACAACATCATAGTAAATAATGAAAAAAAAGTTTGATTTGTCTTTGGATTGAATAATGAAACTAAACAGTGTGGAAATCATTTATTTATCTTATAGTTAACAAAATTTAGGCTATAAGTGACAACCTTATATAAATTCTTTAAAAAGCAGGATTCAAATATTTAGCTGTTTATTGTGATATAATTTTCCTACCATTTTTTTCTTAACATGACATTCTCCACCTCATGATTGTAAAGATAACCTTTGCAAAAACATTTAAAGATTTCATATTCTGAAAAGTATCTCTTAACTGTTTGAGATTCAAATTACCAACTTTTGCAGTGCCTATTTTGTTACTAATTGGTATTTACCAGGAAGAGTCATATTTTTCAATGGTTTAGACATGAATCAGGCAATTCTATTTTTATCACTGTCGTAAAATTCTGTCCTCTTGGAAGAAGATTTTTATATTCTACAATCTCTTTCCCTAGATTATGGAAATTGTTTCCTAAATGGTCTTTGCTTTTAATGCATCCTTTCATTAGCCATTTCTGCTACCTCTAACACTGGTCCATTTAGTTTGAACCCTCATTATCTCTGCTTAGATCATTGTATTGGGTTTCTATCTAGTCTTCCTTTCTCCAGGTTTGTCCATTTCTGTCTTTCGTCAGGTTTGTCTCCTAATTCTGGCTTACACACCTTCCCACTGGCATCCCAATAGTGGGAATATAGTAGTACTAGTAGTTCCCTAAATTCCATGGATATGTCACTAGATATTATTGGGGAAAAAAGCATTTTATATTTAATAAGTCTGAGAAATGTCTGGTTAAGAACTACTGATTTTAATTTTGATACTAGTTCAACGGTATAGTTCCGTATAGTAAAGTGAGATGTGCATTTACAGGTATACACTGCCTGTTATCAGGAACTCGTTTATATTAAAATACATAAAAACTGTTGACAGTGGGTATATTTATCTCAAATTAAAATATGAACTTTCCCATTCTAGTTAGATTTACTGTTGATTAAAAAACTTTTTATGGAGCTCAAAGTGAGTCTCTCGTGTCTGGCCCTGCTCCCTGCACTTCGTCACCGTGCCTCACCAAATTTAGAAATCAAGGACTATCTGCTCACAGCCAGGTGAAGGGACACCAGATCTGTCAAGATCAAGAAAAATAAGGATAATGCAAAGTTTAAAGTTCATTGCAGCAGATACCTTTATACCTTCATCTTCTCAGACAAAGAGAAAGCAAAGAAGCAGTCCTTGCCCCTAGGTTTGACAGTGAAGGAGCTAAAATGAACTACACATATTAATTTGAACTGTATTAAATTTTTAAAAATTAAAAAGGAAACTTTTTATGAAAGAAACGTCTATTCTTTATAGAAATTTTAGAAAATACAGGATGAAAAGAAAAAAAAAAAGAAGTTGCTCTTATACCACTACCCAGAGATAACTGAATGTTCTTATAGTCTGTTCATACAGATATGTCTTTATACCTGCATTATCTACTTATATATAATATTAAATATTCATTTGGCATGCATGCACAAGACTATTCTCAGTGCTGGGATGCAGCAACAAATTAAGCAGAAAAAGTTCGTACTTTCTGGAATCTTATATCTAGTGAGGAGAGTGTTACTCAGTTGTGTCCGACTCTTTGCCACTCCGTGGACTGTAGCCCACCAGGCTCTTTGTCCATGTAATTCTCCAGGCAAGAATACTGGAGTGGGTTACCATTTCCTTCTCCAGAGGATCTTCTCTACCCAGGATTCAAAGCTAGGTCTCCTGTATTGCAGGCAGACTCTTTACCATCTGAGCCACCAGGGAAGCCCAGTGAGGAGAGACAGTTACTAAACAAGCATTTAAATAAACAGATAACTACATGGCCAACCGTCTCGTGCCTCACCAAATTTAGAAATCAAGGACTATCTGCTCACAGCCAGGTGAAGGGACACCAGATCTGTCAAGATCAAGAAAAATAAGGATAATGCAAAGTTTAAAGTTCATTGCAGCAGATACCTTTATACCTTCATCTTCTCAGACAAAGAGAAAGCAAAGAAGCAGTCCTTGCCCCTAGGTTTGACAGTGAAGGAGCTAAAATGAACTACACATATTAATTTGAACTGTATTAAATTTTTAAAAATTAAAAAGGAAACTTTTTATGAAAGAAACGTCTATTCTTTATAGAAATTTTAGAAAATACAGGATGAAAAGAAAAAAAAAAAGAAGTTGCTCTTATACCACTACCCAGAGATAACTGAATGTTCTTATAGTCTGTTCATACAGATATGTCTTTATACCTGCATTATCTACTTATATATAATATTAAATAAATATTCATTTGGCATGCATGCACAAGACTATTCTCAGTGCTGGGATGCAGCAACAAATTAAGCAGAAAAAGTTCGTACTTTCTGGAATCTTATATTCTAGTGAGGAGAGTGTTACTCAGTTGTGTCCAACTCTTTGCCACTCCGTGGACTGTAGCCCACCAGGCTCTTTGTCCATGTAATTCTCCAGGCAAGAATACTGGAATGGGTTACCATTTCCTTCTCCAGAGGATCTTCTCTACCCAGGATTCAAAGCTAGGTCTCCTGTATTGCAGGCAGACTCTTTACCATCTGAGCCACCAGGGAAGCCCAGTGAGGAGAGACAGTTACTAAACAAGCATTTAAATAAACAGATAACTACATGGCCAACCGTCAAGAAGTAGTGAGTAATGAAAAATAAAGCAGATCAATGAGATGATTTTGCATGGCTGTATATATTAAAAATGTTTTAATGTTGATCAAAAACTTAAAATTCTATTTTAGATGACGAAGAGATCTATGTATTTGGCTTTGGGGGTAAAGTTCTTCATTGTATAATATATGTTTGTGGAAGAGTGTTTTCTTTAACATTCTATACTCAGTCCAGGATAAACTGAGCAAGCCACATGTAATGAGTATCATTTGAAAAACTACTTATCTCTGTTTTGAAACAAGTCAGTTCTGTATTCTACTTCACACTAAAAAGGATGTTAATTACAGATCATTAAACTTAATGTTAAGCAGTCAATTGACAATTGTAAAATGTAGATAATGTTTTGTAATGATCTAACCACATGGGAGAGACTTTATCTTTAAATTTTACTCAGAATACATGCATGTTTATTACATGTATTTATCAGACTACAAATTTTTTTTGAGTATAAGGATTATGTTTTTTCATTTATGAACATCGATCAAGGACATTGTGAATATATATTTCTGATGGAGCAGTAGCCAAGCAAACTTAACATTTAAAAATCCTAAAAGCTGAAAGCTGTGAAAATGATAACAACAGTTACCTTATACTAAATGCTATAAAATGAGAAACACTATTGCTAATGATTATTTCACCCAATTATGTCTAATTCTTTATATAATACTTTAAATGAAAATAAGGAGAAATTGAATGAGAAGTGAAAATGATAAAAATAATGGAAATTCTGTCCTGTATTTAGACTTTTAAGCTGTCCAGCCAGAGGAAGAAGAAAACTAAGCATGATTTGAATGAATGAGTGGTTTCATGATCACAAAAGACTGAGCAAGAGAAATTGGGGTAATATTAATACAGGAAAGATTTTGGTTGTCTCATATTGATATTACCACAAACCCAGTGGCTTAAGCAATATACATTTATTATCTTGCATTTTCTGTGGACCAGAAGTTTGTGTATGGGGCTTCCCTGGTGGCTCAGAGGTTAAAGCGTCTGCCTCCAATGTGGGAAACCCAGGTTCAGTCCCTCGGTTGGGAAGATCCCCTGGAGAAGGAAATGGCAACCCACTCTAGTACTCTTGCCTGGAGAATCCTATGGAATAAGGAGCTTGGTAGGCTACAGTCCACGGGGTCACAAAGAGTCAGACATGACTGAGTGACTTCACTTTCACTTTCAGGTTATTTTATTTAGCCTCAACCAGGCTGGGTTCTCATCCAGAGTTTTTACTGGGGAAGAATTCACTTCTTCACTCCCATAGTTATTGGCAGCATTCAGTTCCTTGCTCTTATAAGACTGAAAGCTTTAGTTTTGGCCTGTTGTCTGCCAGAGTCCACCTGCAGTGCCTCAGCATGTACAGTTTACCAACTGGGTTGGTTCCTTCCTGTAAGTCAGCAAGGAAACAACTGTAGTAAGAGAGATGCTACAATATTATATAATATAGCTATGTAGGCATATACATGTTTCTGTTAGAAGGTAGTCACAGTTCCAGCTCATACTTAAGGGAAGAGATGAGGACACAGGAGGTTATGGGAACTACCTTAAGAGTGTCTGCCACAATGGACATAGAGGAATACTTACTGACTGTCTTGGGGATATGCTGTTGAATTAAGAAGTAGAATGTTTCTGTCTTTCTTGACCTTTTGACCTAGGAATAGACACTCATTTAATTTATTTGAGTTTCAAAGTGTTCGACTGATGCTCCCTGTGGTTATTTCTTTTATTTCTTAAAATTTTTAACTTCTCTCAATGTCATTTTTAAAAGGGAAAAGCTGAAAACAGAGAGTAATGCCACCACTTTTTATCAAGTAGATTATATAGATTACTATGATTTTTCCTCACTAAATTTTTCAATAAATGATGGTTAGAAAGATTTCCTGTTCAGTCTGATGATCAGAAAGTGGGGCATACAAGGACTTCCCTGGTGGTCCAGCTGTTAAGAATCTGCGTTTCTAGCTCTGTGAAAAATACCGCTGGTAGCTTGATAGGAATTGCATTGAATCTGTAGATTGCTTTGGGTAGTATACTCATTTTCACTATATTGATTCTTCCGATCCATGAACATGGTATATTTCTTCATCTATTAGTGTCCTCTTTGATTTCTTTCATCAGTGTTTTATAATTTTCTATATATATATGTCTTTAGTTGCTGGTATCTTGATAGGAATTGCACTGAATCTGTAGATTGCTTTGGGTAGTATACTCATTTTCACTATATTGATTCTTCCGATCCATGAACATGGTATATTTCTCCATCTATTAGTGTCCTCTTTGATTTCTTTCATCAGTGTTTTATAATTTTCTATATATATATGTCTTTAGTTTCTTTAGGTAGGTATATTCCTAAGTATTTTATTCTTTTCGTTGCAATGGTGAATGGAATTGATTCCTTAATTTCTTTTTCTACTTTCTCATTATTAGTGTATAGGAATGCAAGGGATTTCTGTGTATTGATTTTATATCCTGCAGTGAAAAACACTGCTGGTATCGTTTAAATCAAAGAGATCTAATCAACATATATAGCATTACTCTCAACTGCAGAATATGTGTTCCTTTCAGGTGCATATTGAACACTCAGAGATGGATCATAGGCTGGATCACAAAAGAAATGTCAAAACAGATAATTAGATTTAAGAAAATAAATATAGAATATGTTCTCTGATCAACAGTTCAGTTCAGTTGCTTAGTTGCATCCAACTCTTGAGACCCCTTGGACTGCAGCACGCCAGGCCTCCCTGTAAATTTGAGTAAACTCTAGAGTTTACTCAAACTCATGTCCATTGAGTCAGTGATGCCATCCAACCATCTCATCCTCTGTCATCCCCTTCTCCTGCCTTCAATCTTGCCCAGCATCAGGGTCTTTTCCAATGAGTCAGTTCTTTGCATCAGGTGACCAAAGGATTGAAGTTTCAGCTTCAGCATCAGTCCTTCCAATCAGTCCTTCCAGGACTGATTTCCTTTAGGATGGACTGGTTGGGTCTCCTTGCAGTCCCAGGGACTCTCAAGAGTCTTCTCCAACACCACAGTTCAAAAGCATCAGTTCTTCAGTGCTCAGATTTCTTTCTAATCCAACACTCACATCCATACATGACTACTGGAAAAACCATAGCTTTGACTAGACGGACCTTTGTTGGCAAAGTAATGTCTCTGCTTTTTAATATGCTGTCTAGGTTGGTCATAGCTTTTCTTCCAAGGAGCAAGCATCTTTTAATTTCATGACTGCAGTCAATATCTGCAGTGGTTTTGGAGCTCAAGAAAATAAAGTCTCTCATTGTTTCCATGGTTTCCCCATCTATTTGCCATGAGTGATGGGACCAGATGCCATGATCTTCTTTTTCTGAATGTTGAGTTTTAAGCCGACTTTTTTACTCTCCTCTTTCACTTTCATCAAGAGGCTCCTTAGTTCTTCTTTTCTTCCAGCCATAAGGGTGGTGTTATCTGCATATCTGAGGTTATTGATATTTCTCCTGGCAATCTTGATTCTAGCTTGTCTTCATCCAACCCAGCAGTTCTCATGATGTACTCTGCATACAAGCTAAATAAGCAGGGTGACAATATACAGCCTTCACGTACTCCTTTCCCAATTTGGGACCAGTCAATTGTTCCATGTTCAGTATTATCTGTTGCTTCTTAAACCTGCATACCGATTTTCAGGAGGCAGGTCAGGTGGTCTGCTATTCCCATCTGTTTCAGAATTTTCCACAGTTTGTTGTGATCCACACAGTCAAAGGCTTTAGCATAATCAATAAAGCAGAAGTAGATGTTTTTCTGGAACTCTCTTACTTGTTCTATGATCAAGTAGATGCTGGCAATTTGACCTCTGGTTCCTCTGCCTTTTCTAAATCCTGCTAGAACATCTGGAAGTTCATGGTTCATGTACTGTTGAAGCCTGCCTTGGAGAATTTTCAGCATTTCTTTTCTAGTGTGTGAGAAGAGTGCAGTTATCCGGTAATATGAGCATTCTTTGGCATTGCCTTTCTTTGGATTTGGAATGAAAACTGACCTTTTCCATTCCTGTGGCCACTGCTGAGTTTTCCAAATTTGCTGACATATTAAGTGCAGCACTTTCACAGAATCATCTTTTAGGATTTGAAATAGCTCAGCTGGAATTCTATCACCTCCACTAGCTTTGTTTGTAGTGATGTTTCCTAAGGCCCACTTAACTTCGCATTCCAGCATGTCTGGCTCTAGGTGAGTGATCACACCATCATGATTATCTGGGTTGTGAAGATCTTTCTTGTATAGTTCTTCTGTGTATTCTTGCCCCCTCTTCTCTTCATAGCAGAACTTAACTAGAAACCAATAATAAACTTTGGCAGAGAATACCCACACATACGAAAAATGATAAATTTCTAAATAACCCATGGGTGAAATATGAAATAACAAGGAGAATTAGAAAAATTTTAATTAGAACTGTGGTGAAAAATGCAATATTTGAGAACTTCACTGGTGGTTCAGTGGTTAAGACTTTGTAGTTCCATTATAGAGGACTGTGATTTGATTCTTACTGCAGAACTATGATCCCACGTGCTGAGTGGCATGGCCAAAAAATGAAAAAAAGTTTAAAACTTTGTCCTCTTTAAAAATGAAACATTTGAAAATTTGTAGGATGCAGCTCAAGTAGCACATAAAGAGATATTCATACATTTACCTTCTTTTATTACAATAGAAGTATAAATTGCAATATCAGAGGAAGTGGATTCAGCAATTATAGTCTTTAAAAGTGGTTTTTCTAAGTGGGAGGAGAGAAATATAGCAGGAACTTTGGGTAATGTCTGACTGAGGAAAGTTTTCTCTGTTTAAGTGGGAAAATTTGTTTTCAGGGTTTTTTTTAATTATTGAAGTATATTTGAATTACAATGTTGTGTTAATTACTGTTATACAGCAAAATGATTCAGTTATATATATATATATATTTATATATAAGATGACTCAGTGGTAAAGAATCTGCCTGCCAATGCAGGCGACCCAGATTTGATCCCTGGGTCAGGAAAATCCCTTGGAGGAGGAAATGACAACACCCTCCAGTATTCTTGCCTGGCAAATCCCATGGATAGAGGTACTTGGCGGGCTACAGTCTGTGGGGTTGCAAAGAACTGGACACGATCTAAACAACATAACATCTAAACAACATACACACACACACACACACACATATTCTGTTTAGTATTATTTTCCACTATAATTTGTCACAGGATATTGAATATAGTTCCCTGTGCTATAGAGTAGGACCTTGTTCTTCATCTGTCTTAGCAGTTTATACCTGCTAACCCCAAACTCCCAATCCAATGCTCTCTCACTATGTCCCTTACCCTTCTCCCCATTGGCCACCAATCTGTTCTCCTGGTCCCTGAGTCTGTTTCAGCCATGTTCCACTCTTGTGACCCCATGGACTGTAGGCCGCCAGACTCCTCCGTCCATGGAATTCTCCAGGCAGTAAACCCAGGGATCAAACCTGCATCTCCTGCATTGCAGGTGGATTCTTTACTGCTGAGCCTGAGCCACCATGCAAGCCCTTAAGCCTTCAAAAAAAAAAAAATTTGTAAGGTGTAGAAAATATATTTTTTAAAATCATTGATTAAATGCTTGGATATCTCTCAGGAATTTAAAAGTAAAAAAAGGATTAGGAAATTAGTACCAAAAACTATGGATGTCTTAAAATTGGGTCATGAAACAGAGAAAAAAAATTTCAGACACTTTAATTTTGAATATCTTGTTCACTCTATCAGTAGATGTGCTCTTAATTTAAACATCTGTTCAAAGCTAAGTCTTTCTCTGAGTCATTATAATGCAGGAAGCATCATTAATTTAGCTTCTGGATAGCCTTTCTTTTAAGGCTTCCCTGGTGGCTCAGTCTGTCCGCAAAGCAGGTGACCTAGTTTTGATCCCTGGGTTACGAAGATCCCCTGGAGAAGGAAATGGCAATCCACTCCAGAATTCTTGCCTGGAGAATCCCATGGACAGAGGAGTCTGGTGGGCTACACTCCATGGGATCACAAAGAGTTGAGCAGGACTGAGTGACTAACTTTCATTTTCACTTTAGCCTTTCTTTGCTGTGGTGAAAGAATTTGATTTGCTTAGCTGAACTAGGCATATGAATTTTTACTTAGTCTGAAAAAACTTATAGCGTTTGCTTTGCTCTTTTAGCTTTATTGGGTTTTTTTTTTTTTGACACTATTTATTTTTAGACTTATTAGAAATAAAAGGAAAAAAGAACTACATCATAATCCCCTCATTGATTCAGGGCAGTTCAGTCGTTCAGTCAAGTCCAACTCTTTGCGACCCCATGGACTGCAGTATGCCAGGACACCCTGTACATCACAACCAACTCCCAGAATCTACCCAAACCATGTCCATTGAGTCAGTTATGCCATCCAACCATCTCATCCTCTGTTGTCTCCTTCTCCTCCTGCCCTCAATCTTTCCCAGCATCAGTGTCTTTTCAAATGAGTCAGTTCTTCCCATCAGGTGGTCAAAATATTGGAGTAGTTTCAGCTTCAGCATCAGTCCTTCCAATGAATTCCTTTAGGATGGACTGATTGGATCTCCTTGCAGTCAAGAGACTCTCAAGAGTCTTTCCAACACTACAGTTTAATAGCATCAGTTCTTCGGCACTCAGGTTTCTTTATAGTCCAGCTCTCACATCCATACCTGATTACTGGAAAAACCATAGCCTTAACTAGACAGACCTTTGTTGGCAAAATAATGTTTCTGCTTTTTAATATGTTTTCTAGGTTGGCCATAACTTTTCTTCCAAGAGTAAGCGTCTTTTAATTTCATGGCTGCAGACACTCTCTGCGGTGACTTTGTAGCCCCCAAAATAAAGTCTGTCACTGTTTCCATTGTTTCCCCATTTATTTGCCAGGAAGTGATGGGACCAGATGCCATGATGTTAGTTTTCTTAGTTTTCTCATTGATTAGCCATCACTAAGTATCAATTACAGATTAGAGACCTCTTACATACTTTTATGCATACATGTGATACATTTCTCACAACAATCCTGCAAGGAGGTTCTAGTATATTAGCTCCAATTTGTCAGTTAATAAACCAAGGCTCAGGTTAGCTATTTTATTTAACCTTCTTAAGAGTATAGGGTTAGTAGTTCACAGACTTATGTTTATACCCTGCTCAGTGTCAAAGAAAAATTGTACTAGACAGAGTTGAACATGCAAAGAAGACTACTAAAGCCTGGGGGAGAGATTGAATTCAACTCCTCTGAATCAAAAGGCTGGAGGAGTTTGATGTACTGAGTTGGGGAGCTTGGTCAGTGTGATTAGGTCATCATTTGCTAACTGTTTTGTATGAAAGTTAGGCTCCCTTCTGCCCACAGAGACTGGAGATGGGGAAAATTTCACCTTTGATGATCACATTTCAAAGAGATGGCCCCCAGGTCCTTGAGAAAGACTTTTCTCTGTTGTAAAACTGCTGAGAGACCAGAGAGAAGATTTACATCTCAAAGGGACAGAGAAAGAATTTATAATTGAATTTTTTCTAAAGTAAATGCTCTAGGAAAAGAGAGGTCAGGAGTCTACAGTTTTGAAGAAACCTGTCAGAAAGTCAAGCATGGGGGAATCTTTAGGATATCTTGGTCATCCAACTTCAGAGATCTGAGTTACTCAAAAAAAAATTAATCTGAGAGCACACTATTAGCTTCTTCCTAAATGTGAAATTTTTTTTTTCTGATTATTACATGCATTTTGGAATATGTGAAATCTTAGACTTGAATGCAAATAATCATTGAGCACTCAGTAATTTCCCTGTATGACCCTTTCAGACAGTATGAAAAAAGAGCTGAAATAAAATGTTTGGGATTTCAGGGGAAGAAAAATAACTTTTCTCTAAAATTCTACCTTCTGTGACTGCGAACACCTGTAATGAAAGATAGCTTAACACGAGCAAAACATCTCTTGTCCACATGGGACATACCTAGGAAAACTGAGTAAACCCACCCCTGCACCCCCAAATGCCCAAGTCACTACCTCAAATATTGTCTTCAGCTAGAGACAAAAGAAAGGGGCTAGTAGAAGGAAGGCTAATTCTGGGTAGTTATCCAGAAAAGTACAATAAGCTTATTATGCAAATTTAAGTCTGGTGCCTTCTCTACTAATCAAGTTTCTTGTGATTTGTAATCTTCCTTCTTGGTACAAAGAGAAAGATATCCTTACAAATGGAGATTTCCCTTTTGAATATAAATTTCCCTTACAAAAGGATGAATTGTACTCTGATTTCAGAACTCCTGCTGTGTCTGCTTTTTCTCCAAAATAATCAGCTCAAAATAATCCTTATGCTAAAAAGGCATATTTTGGGTAGCATATTCTGCTACTGTTCACAATTTAAGTTTTTGGTTTTTTTTTTTTTAAGTTTTGTTTTAAGCATATTCATTTGGGACAGTAAAACACTTTAGTACTTTATCATTCTATTATTTTATTTCCTAGTTATATTCTTTAGAGGGTTTTTTCAATTTTATTTTGCTTTTTATTCAATCCAGAGGTTAACCTATTTACAAAATGATCTTTCTTACCAATTCATAAAATCATAAGTAAGTAAAGTCATTCAGTCGTGTCCGACTCTTTGTGACCCTGTGGACTGCAGCCCACCAGTTCCTCAATCCATGGGATTCTCCAAGCAAGAATACTGGAGTGGGTTGCCATTTCCTTCTCCAGGGGATCTCCCCGACCCAGGAATTGAACTTGGGTCTCCTGCATTGGAGACAGACGCTTTAGCCTCTGAGCCACCAGGGAAGCCCTATAAAATCATAGAATTCTAAGCTATGACTATTAAACTTGCTAAGACTCCTGGGTTCACTAGTATAGTTTGTATTTTAGTCTCACCAGAAATACCTTTTGGCAAATTCTTGAGAAATTCTTCACTGGACTTCAGTTATGTAGTTTCAAGAGAGCCTATTCTTTTTGTGAATCACATTCATTATTATTCATTTGACACTTGTCAATGATTTTTATGAAATTTTGAGACATATGGACATAACTTTGTTTAAAAAGAATAAATAGATGAGGGAGACTCAAAAGGATTATAGTCTCTAGTTGGATTTGGTGTTAAGGGGTGTGTGCTAAGTCGTTCAGTTGTGACTCTTTGCAGTCCCATGGTCTATAGTCCACCAGGCTCCTCTGGGGATTCTCCAGGCAAGAATACTGGAGTGGTTTGCCACTTCCTACCCCAGGGGATTTTCCTGACCCTGGAATTGAACCTGCATATCTTATGTCTCCTGCATTGCAGGCAAATTCTTTACCACTAGCATCACCTGTGAAGTCCCCAGAACTTGGGAGAGGACTTACGTAATGAAAAGTTTCATTTAAGGGATGTACTGCAAAGTCGCTTCAGTCATGTCTGACTCTGCAACCCTATGGACGGCAGCCCGCCAGGCTCCTCTGTCCACAGGATTCTCTAGGCAAGGATACTGGAGTGGGTTGCCACTTCCTTCTCCATAAAGGATGTAGGGCTTTGGCTAAATGACTGGAACTTATACCAACAAGCACTGGAAAACAATATAGGATTTCGGCTCTGAGAAGAACAGTTCCAAATAGATTCTGTCTGTCTAAGCAAAGAGAAAGTAAGCATGTGAATTGACTGCAGTTACCTTGTTGCTCAGTCCCCAGGTTTCTGCAACATTCTCAGAACATTGTATCTAGAATTTCTGACAGGCAGTCAGGTTTTTGCCAGTACATGTCTGTGAGAATTAGTATACTCTCAGAAATCCAAAGTAGGATTACAGTTCCTGAGAGGTCATTGTCAAGATCAGGGAAATACAAATAATCTTAAAACTGGAATCCAGGATAATGTTTCAGTCCATCAAAAAAAAAAAAAAAAATACAACCCAGCACATTTGAAGATTTAATTGGCTTTGATAGGTGATTCATGAATCAGAAAGTATCCATCTAGCAACAAGAAGGGAGCTCTGATGAGTGATAGAAAAAAATGAAGGATTTTATAGAAAGGAGAGTGGATCCAGAAACTCATTAGCAAAGGAAAGAGAGGAATATTTTGATCCAGAAGCAAGGATCTTACCTTGCAGATTACTTCCTCTTCCTGTGGGGGTAGGAGCAGGGCCCAAGAGACATCTTAACTCATTGCTCCTGACCAGGAAATCCCAAACTGCTTGATTAAGATTACACTTCTGGTGAAGGTCATAAGTGCTGTCTGGTTAGGTATTAAATCTAGGGTTGGTGTGATGGGCTTTAGCACATCACCAAGTGATACCATCTTGAGCCTGTGGTTTTCCTCTTTAATGGGCCCCATATATAACGTAAAAATTTTCTGTTTAAAAATGGCAGGAAGGTAAATTATACTAATAGTCCTCTGAGTTTTGATACCAAGATCCAGAATGCTAAGCTGAGGCTCCTTTAATAAATCTTTCCTCTGATGCAGATTATTTTTGAAGACTGAGTTATTACTGAGCCTATAGGTATTTGATTAAAACACAGTGGCTTGATCATTTGCTTTCTAGTAACCTGTTAGTCTAAAAGGGCAGCAATATATTTAAAAGTTATTGTATCTTAGCGGTTTTGGTTATATATTTTTGTTTTCAACTATTTTATTTTAGAGGGCTTACCTGGTGCCTCGGTGGTAAAGAATCTTCTTGCCAATATTGGAGACACGGGTTTTCTCCTTGGGTCAGAAAGATCCCCTGAGAAGGAAATGGCAAACCACTCCAGTATTCTTGCCTGGAAAATCCGTTGGAAAGAGAAGCCTGACAGGCTCCCATCCATGGGGTTGCAAAAGAGTGACATGACTTAGCAACTAAAAACACCACCATTTTATTGAAGAACATTCTGAATTACTTTTGTATGTATAGTAAGTATATATCAAATTTGAACCCTGCTTCTCTAAAGGTATCAGTTGCAAGTAATTTCAAAGAAATTTTGTAGTTTCCTTGTTGTTTGGTCGCTCAATTGTATTTGATTCTTTTGAGAGCCTATGGAATGTAGCCCTCCAGGCTTCTCTTTCCATGGAATTTCCCAGGCAAGAATACTGGAGTGGGTTGCCATTTCTTTAATTCAGTCATAAAGTCAAACTAATGGTTCAGTTCAGTTCAGTTCAGTTCATTTCAGTAGCTCAGTCATGTCTGACTCTTTGCGACGCCATGAATCACAGCACGCCAGGCCTCCCTGTCCATCACCAACTCCCGGAGTTCACTCAGACTCAACGTCCATTGAGTCCGTGATGTCATCCAGCCATCTCATCCTCGATCGTCCCCTTCTCCTCCTACCCCCAATCCCTCCCAGCATCAGAGTCCTTTCCAATGAGTCAACTCTTCACATGAGGTGGCCAAAGTACTGAAGTTTCAGCTTTAGCATCATTCCCTCCAAAGAAATCCCAGGGTTGATCTCCTTCAGAACGGACTGGTTGGATCTCCTTGCAGTCCAAGGGACTCTCAAGAGTCTTCTCCAACACCACAGTTCAAAAGCATCAATTCTTCAGCACTCAGCCTTCTTCACAGTCCAACTCTCACATCCATACATGACCACAGGAAAAACCATAGCCTTGACTAGACGGACCTTAGTCGGCAAAGTCATGTCTCTGCTTTTGAATATACTATCTAGGTTGATCATAACTTTTCTTCCAAGGAGTAAGTGTCTTTTAATTTCATGGCTGCAGTCACCATCTGCAGTGATTTTGGAGCCCAAAAAACAAAGTCTGACACTGTTTCTCTGTTTCCCCATCTATTTCCCATGAAGTGATGGGACCAGATGCCAAGATCTTCGTTTTCTGAATGTTGAGCTTGAAGCCAACTCTTTCACTCTCCTCTTTCACTTTCATCAAGAGGCTTTTTAGCTCCTCTTCACTTTCTGCCATAAGGGTGGTGTCATCTGCATATCTGAGGTTATTGATATTTCTCCCAGCAATCTTGATTCCAGCTTGTGTTTCTTCCAGTCCAGCGTTTCTCATGATGTACTCTGCATAATATACGTTATAGATACTTTTCATTGTAATTGAATCTCATCTCTTACATTATAGAAACCTATCTATGTAGTCCAATCTTACAGTTTATAAGACAACCTAATTGTGAACAAGTTGGGCCATTTTACTCAGGTGTTTTTAAGTTTAATCTAATGCAGTCTTTACTGTGTTTTCTGTGCATTTGTAATTCTAAATGCAAGAATTACTTTTAGCAAGAATCTTTTATAAACTAACACATTCTAGTGTTTCTAGGACAGATTTGTTCTCCAATTTGCTGCAAAACTTTTTACTCTCTCATATAAATGTTTTGTCTTTGTTCAGTCACCTATGA
This sequence comes from Aepyceros melampus, assembly GCA_006408695.1. NCBI lineage: Eukaryota > Metazoa > Chordata > Mammalia > Artiodactyla > Bovidae > Aepyceros > Aepyceros melampus. The sequence continues at coordinate 222,333 of SJXQ01010146.1, read as the reverse complement.
ATATTTATTTACAAATATTATTTAAGTTTCATGACTTCCTTTTTTGTCATCTTAAATGATGTTCGATAGGTAAATTAGCAAAGCATACTTAAAATAGTAAAAAAAAAAGTCTATCATTTTCTAAGTGCTACAAATATATTTTCTTAGATTTTATTATTGGAAAAGTCCTTTATATCACCTTTTTGAAGGATTTTTCTCTATACATAAAATTCTGGTTTCACAGTTCGTTTTATTTCCTCCTCATTCTAAACTCTAGTTTGTTATTTCCTTGTCACCTGATTTCCATAATTTTGATGAAAATCTTTGGTCTTGTGACTGTTTTTCTTTGCTGCTTTCAAGATGGTATCTGTATCTTTGGTTTTCAACAGTTTGACTGCAGTTTGTTTAGGTGAGGTTATCATTTTGTTTACATAGTTTAGGATTTGCTGCATTCCTTAAACTCTAACTTTGTGTCTCATAAAATTGAGCCATTTCTGACCATTATTTCTTCAGATAATGTTCTGCTCTAATTTATCTTTTATTTCTTCCCTGGGAATCCAATTACATTACTTAAGATGTTTTCACATTTCTTAAGATGTTTTCACATTTGTTCCCAAAGTCCCTGAACTCTGTTCCTTTCCTGTTTCTTTTTTCTTTGTTTTTCAAATTGGATAAATTCTACTGATCTGTGGTCATGTTCATTGACTATTTCCTCTGTCACTTTCATCTATTTCATGATCCATCCAGTGAATATTTTTCAGATATTTTAGTTTTCTGTCTAACTTTTTAAATATTTTCTATTACTCTACTGGTTTTCTTTTCTGATCATTAGAAGCATTATTTTCCTTCACCTCACTGATTACAGGAGCTGCTTTAACCTTTGTCTGATCATTTTTACATTGATCATCTATATGCTAGCAGCTCTTCCGTATTGTTTGTTTGTTTCCCATGAAAATACGTCACATTTTTCTGCCACTTCACATACTCAGTAATTTTGTATTGCATTCTGTTTATCATGCTTTGGGGTGAAGCCTTGGATTCTCTTGTACTCCTCTAACAATATTGATATTCTTGTTCTAGCAAGAAGTTAATTTGATTCAACTCAAAAGGCAAACTCTATAACCCTTGCTGTTGGCAGTGATTCAAATCTTAGTTCAGATTGCCTTTATTCTGCCCCATGCATACACCGTTCGGGTGTCAGCCAACGTGTAAATTTATACACACAATTTTTAGTTTCTTTTCTGTGTCTCTTCTGGGATTTCCCAGTCAGCCAGAGCAATGTTTAACCAAATACCTTGGCACCCTATGAATTGGTCAAGTTGATTCATGAAATTAACTACCACACTATTTTCAGCTAAAGAATTCTGGTTTTCTATTCATTAACTTTCATGCAACTTAAAGGTACAAACCATTGATAACCGTTTATTCTTTCTGCACAGATTGTATTTTTAATCTTCTGTTTCCCTAATAGTAGTGTCAAATAAACTTGCTGTGATGATGAAATCTTCTGTATTCTGTATCTCCACTATTCTAATATAGATTGAATTTGCTGTATGTTGCTTTGAACTCTTGACATGTAGCTAGTGTGATAAAGGAATTTAATTATTAATTTTAATTAATTTTACTAAATTTTAAGTTTAAAGAGCCACATGTGGCTAGTGGCTATTACACAGACAGTGCTACCCTGATTATGTGCCTGTCCTCTTTGAAAACAATATATATTCAAGTCCTCTGTCCCTTTTTTATTCACCTTGTTTGGTTTTTGATGTTGGATTGTATGGACTGTTTATAGGTTTTGGATATCAACCTTCCTGGTCATATAATTTGCAAATACTTTCTCCTATTCTGTAGTTTATCTTTTCATTTTGTGAATGGTTTCCTTTGCTGTGCAAAAGCTTTTAAGTTTAGGTCCCATTTGTTTATTTTTGCATTTATTTCATTCACTTTAGGAAATGGATCCGAAACAATTACTACAATTTATTGTCAAAGAATGTTCTGCCTATGTTCTCGTTTAGGAGTGTTATGGTTGCTGGTCTTCCATTTAGGTCTTAATCCATTTTGAGCTTATTTTTGTGTTTAGTGGTAGAGAATGTTCCAATTTCATTCTTTTAAATGTAACTATCCAGTTTTCCCAGCACCACTTATTGAAGAGACTGTCTTTTATCCTTTGTATATATTTTTCCCCTTTGATGTCTATTAAATGACCATATGTATGTGAGTTTATTTCTTGGATCTCTATTCTCTTCCACTGATCTATGAGACTATTTTTGTGCCAGTACTGTAGTGGTTTGATTACTCTAGTTTGTAGTATAATCTGAAGACAGTGTGATTCCTCCAGTTTTGTTTTTCTTTCTCAAGATAGTCTTGAATATTTGGGGTCATTTGTGTTCATGCAAATTTTAAAGTTATTTATTCTAGCTTTGTTAAAAATGCCATTGGTATTTTGATAGGGGTTGCACTGAATCTATAGATTGCCTTGGAGATTACAGTGATTTTAATAATATTATTCTTCCAATCTGAGAACACAATATATCTTTTCATCTGTATGATCTACCCTTTCTTTCATCAGCATCAGGTAGTTTTCAGAACACAAGACTTTTACCTCCTTAGGGAGGTTTATTCCTAGATATTTTATTCCTTTTGATGTGATGATAAATGAGATTATTTCCTTAATTTGTCTTTCTGATATTTTGTTATTAATGTGTAGAAAAACAACAGATTTCTGTATATTAATTTTGTATCCTGAAACATTATTAGATTCATTGATGAACTAGATTCATTTTCTGGTGGCATCTTTAGGATTTTCTATGTAGAGTATCAGGTTATTTGCAAACAGTAAGTTTTGCCACTTTATTTCCACTTTGGTTCCTTTTATTTTGTTTTCTCATCTTATTTCTTTGGCTAGAGAGTATGCAGATAGCCAACAGCAGCATGAAAAAATATTCAATAACACTGATCATCAGGGAAATGCAGATCAAAATCACAATGAGATATCCCCCACACCTGTCAGAATGGCTATTGTCAAAAAGAATATAAATAATAATTGTTGGTGAGGATGTGAAAAAAAATGGAATCCTTGCACATTGTTGGTGGGAATGTAAATTGGTTCAGCCACTGTCAAAAACAGTATACAAGTTTCTCAAAAAACTAAAAATAGAACTACCATATGACCTAGCATTTCCACTCCTGGGTATATATCTGAAAGAAACAAAAACACTAATTGAAGATTACACATGCATCCCACTGTTCAGAGGAGCATTATTTATAATTACCAGGATATAGAACACCCAAGTATCTAACAACAAATGAAAAAATAAAGAAGATATGGTGTGTGTGTGTATATATATATGTACATACACACACAATGAAAAGATGAAAATTTGTCATAAAAAGAATGAAAATTTACCTTTTACAACAACAGATGGACTTGGAGGGTATTGTACTCAGTAAATAAGTCAAACAAAATACTTTATGAATCATTATATATGGAATCTAAATAATACAACAAGCTAGTGAATATAACAAAAAAGAGAATAATATTTATTGAGAATAAGGTAGGGTTACGAGTAGGGAGAAGCAGTGAAGGAGGGGCAATATCAGGGTAGGGTTAAGAGGTACAAGCTATTAGGTGTAAAATAAGCTACAAGGATATGTGTACAACACAGGCAATATAGTCAATGTCTCATAATAACTATAGACAAGATACAAACCTTTAAAAACTGACTCACTGTATTTTACACTTGTAACTTATATAATGTTGTATATCAACTATACTTCAGTAAAAAAGTAAATAAATAGAATGTATCTAACACTAGTGAATTTTTCTAATAGAGTCATCCTTTTGTATCTGAGGGTTCTGCATCCTTGGATTCAACTAAGTTTAGATCAAAATATTTAAGAAAGAAATTCCAGAAATTTTCAAAAAGCAAAACTTGAATTAACTGGCTGGCAGCAATTAACATTGTATTTACATTGTATGAAATATTATAAGTAATCTAGAGATGATTCAAAGTATTTGGGAGGTGGTGCATAGGTTATATGCAAATTGTTGTTGTTCAGTGACTAACTTGTGTCTGACTCTTTGCAACCCCATGAATTGCAGCATGTCAGGCTTCCCTGTCCTTCACTGTCTCTCAGAGTGTTCTCAAACTCATGTCCATTGAGTCAGTGATACTATCTAACCAACTCACCCTCAGCTGCCCTCTTCTCCTGCCTTCAATATTCCCAGCAGGGTCTTTTGCGATGAGTCAGCTCTTGCATCAGGCAGCCAAAGTATTGGTGCTTCAGCATCAATGCTTCCAACGATTATTCAGGGTTGATTTCCTTTAGGAAATACTGTACCATTTTATATGAAGAACTTGAGCATCCTCATATTTGGTTATGCATAGGGAGTCCTGGGAACTGAAGGACCAGTTGTAATTTGCTTTGATTTATTCAAAGCTTATTCAAATCCCATAGACAGGGGAGCCTGGTGGGCTACAATTCATGGGATCATAAGAATCAGACATGACTTAGTGACCAAACCACCACCATAAAAATAGCAGGTTATCTATCTTTAATAGTAAGAACTCTCAATGAATGATTTCATCTGCTTAATTTTAAACTGTAGATGTGACCATTTCACACACCGATTGACAAATTTTTCTTAATATTATAACACTTTCAGTTCATCTCATGATATTTTGGGTTTTATCATTTCAGGATCACCAAACAATTTTAAGAGCATGGGCTGTAAAAGATTTTGCTCCAAATTGCCCTTTGTATGTCCAGATCTTAAAGCCTGAAAATAAATTCCATATCAAATTTGCTGGTAAGTTTGACCTCAAATGAGATCCTTTAAACCTTTCCTCAAATTCTTATTGTAAGAGTTACACTTCTGAAGTTAATGGTAGTTTATTATATCCATGTTTCTGTAGAACAGGATTTATTTTTTATCATCTACTTGTTATAAGACAATTAATTCACTTTAAAATGTGAATCTTTGTGGTACGACCTTACTTTTTTATATAACTTGATGATTTTGGTAACTGAACTTGCTGAACATCTTAGTAAGCTTAATTAGATTAGCTCTGATAGTTGAGTATGAAATATAGACACAAGTTTCAAATGTTTTATATATATATATATGTAGAATTTGCTATATATGTTATTTTATATAAATATAAACTTACCATAGAATAAAATAATATAATGTATTTAGGTAATTTAAATAGATTTAATTTGAGGGTAGATATTGAAAACAATTCAAGAAAAAGACACATGTGAATTTTTCAGCACAAGTGCTGCTTTTAAAATAATTATCCACATGAGATTATACTTTAAACTATTAGAAAATTGAACAATAAAATGGTACTGTATCTTTTATTAAGTGCTTCTGGAGGAACTAATTTTGATCCAGAGATAATTTATGTACTTTTTTTTTCTTCAAATATAAGAAACTTTTTTTTTTAATAAAATTTCACCTTTAATGGTCTGAAACTTCAAAAGTCTTTAAAAAGTAAATCACTTTAAGTATGTATTTACAAAATGTATTTCCTTCAGAAAATTCACACATCTTACAATGCTTATCTATAGTGTATGATATTTAAATGAAATTTTGTAATCACTGGGCTTCCTTGGTGGCTCAGATGGTAAAGAATCTACCTGCAATGAGGTTCAATCCTTAGATCAGGAAGATCCCCCTGGAGAAGGGAATGGCTGTCCACTCTACTGTTCTTGCCTTGAGAATTCCATGGATTATGGAGCTTGGCTGGCCACAGTCCATAGGATCGCAAAGAGTCAGACATGACTGAGTGACTAACACTTATAAACACTAAGAAGTTTTAAAGTAGTGATGAGTACCATGAAATTATTGCTATTCAGTTTCTTCTGAGTCATCTTTTAGTCTTCATATTAATGACATCATTTTTTTCTAAAGAAGTATCTGAAATAAAGCAATTACTCTCAACTTTGGTGCCATTTTCAGTTCAGTTCAGTTCAGTCACTCAGTTGTGTCCGACTCTTTGCAACCCCGTGAATTGCAGCACACCAGGCCTCTCTGTCCATCACCAACTCCCAGAGTTCACTCAAACGTCCATCAAGTCAGTGATGCCATCCAACCATCTCATCCCCTTCTCCTCTTGCCCCCAGTCCCTCTCAGCATCAAAGTCTTTTCTAATGAGTCAACTCTTCGCATGAGGTGGCCAAAGTATTGGAGTTTCAGCTTTTGTATCATTCCTTCCAAAGAACACCCAGGACTGATCTCCTTTAGAATGGACTGGTTGGATCTCCTTGCCATCCAAGGGACTCTCAAGAGTCTTCTCCAACACCACAGTTCAACAATTAAAATAAATAAATTTAAATTTAAAAAAAAGCATCAATTCTTTGGCACTCAGCTTTCTTCACAGTCCAACTCTCACATCCATACATAACCACTGGAAAAACCATAGCCTTGACTAGACAGACCTTTGTTGGCAAAGTAATGTCTCTGCTTTTTAATATGCTATCTAGGTTGGTCATAACTTTCCTTCCAAGGAGTAAGTGTCTTTTAATTTCATGGCTGCAGTCACCATCTGCAGTGATTTTGGAGCCCAACAAAATAAAGTCTGACACTGTTCCCCATCTATTTCCCATGAAATGATGGAACCAGATGCCATGATCTTCGTTTTCTGAATGTTGAGTTTTAAGCCAACTTTTTCACTCTCTTCTTTCACTTTCATCAAGAGGCTTTTTAGTTCCTCTTCACTTTCTGCCATAAGGGTGGTGTCATCTGCATATCTGAAGTTATTGATATTTCTCCCAGCAATCTTGATTCCAGCTTGTGCTTCTTCCAGCCCAGAATTTCTCATGATGTACTCTGCATAGAAGTTAAATAAGCAGGGTGACAATATATAGCCTTGACGTTCCTATTTGGAACCAGTCTGTTGTTTCATGTCCAGTTCTAACTGTTGCTTCCTGACCTGTATACAGATTTCTCAAGAGGCAAGTCAGGTGGTCTGATATTATCTCTCTCAGAATTTTCCACAGTTTATTGTGATCCACACAGTCAAAGTCTTTGGCATAGTCAATAAAGCAGAAATAGATGTTTTTCTGGAACTCTCTTCCTTTTTCCATGGTCCAGCAGATGTTGGCAATTTGATGTCTGGTGGCATTTTAGAATCTGTTTTAAAGAATATTTTTAAAAGACTAATGAGAGATTCTGAGCATGTAAATGGTTTTGGATGATGCTAGGGCTTCTTTAAACCTGTTTTCTAAATCAAAAATTAAAAACAGAGGGTGGACCTACACTGGAGCTGAAGTGTCTTGGTCTCCCAGCTGGTTTCCAGGGGTGGGCAGGGCAAACAGACCAGAAGGGGAGGTCTGAGCAACGAAGACGAGGAAGATGAGGAGGTCTGCTGGAGGACAAGGTTCCCCCCGCTCCGGCCTCTTGCCAGAGTAGCCCCAGTGGTGGGAGCCAGCCAGTTGGCCCAGCTGAGACGGAGGAGCACCAGGCAATGGACGGCAGAGGAGGAGGGGCTCATAGCTGGGAGCAGAACAGAGATTTGGAACTTCAGACACACATTACTTACCTCATGATGGAAAATGTGTAAATTAAATGTCAGGAGGAAACCAGGCTGTAGAAATTGAATCCAGTCAGTTACCTCCAAATCTACAGTTGAATTCATCCTTGTCAGAGATCAAGCCCTGAGCCTTTGGAGTAGGAGCACTGACTCCAGCACCCTATACTACTAGAGAACTGACCCTAGGGAGTATCAAATGCTGAGAACTCACACAAAAGAAACCACTTGAATACGAGGCCCAATACCCCACCACCAGTAGCACCCTGTGCAGGACACCTCATCTAAACAACAAACAAAACAAAAATACAAACCCAATCATCAGCAGACGGGATTACCACCTCACTCAGCCTTGCCCATCAGAGGAAAAACAAACAAACAAACAAAAACTCAGCACAAATCTCTCCCTATGCAAAGCTTACACAAACCACTGGGACCAACCTTAGGAAGGCAGAAACCAAAAGGAAGAAAGAATTCAACCTTGAAGCTTGGAAAAAGGAGACCTCAAACACAATACAGTAAAATAATAGTAATAATAAAAAGGCAGAGAAATACTACACAAATGAAAGAACAAACTAGAAACACAGAAGTCCAAATAAATGAAGAGGAAATAGGTACACTACCTAAAAATTAATTCAGAATAATGATAGTAAAGATGATCAAAAACCTTGAAAACAGAATGGAAAAAAATGCAAGAATCAATTAACAAAGACCTAGAAGAATTAAAGAATAAACATACAGAGACAAAGAACACAATTACTGAAATTAAAAACACTCTAAAAGGAATCAATAGCAGAATATCTGAAGCAGAAGTATGAATCAGTGAACTGGAAGATATACTGATGGAATTAACTTCTGAAGAGCAGAATAGAGAAAAAAAAAAATGAAAAGAACTGAGCATAGTCTCAGAGACCTCTGGGACCAAATCAAACACACCAACATTTGAATTATAGGGGTCTCAGAAGAAGAGCAAAGAAAGAGTATGAGAAAATTTTTGAAGAGATTATAGTTGAAAAGTTCTCCAACATGGAAAAGGAAATAGTCAATCAAGTACAAGAGGTGCAGAGTCCCACACACGATAAACCCAAGGAGAAATGCCAAGAACATACTAATCAAACTAAGAAAGACTAAGCACAAAGAAAGAATATTAAAAGCAGCAAGGGAGAAGCAACAAGTAACATACAAGGGAAACTCCATATGCTTAACAGCTGATCTTTCAGCAGAAACTCTTCAAGCCAGAAGGGAATGGCAGGATATATTTAAAGTACTCAAAGGAAAAAATCTACAACCAAGATTACTATACCCAGCAAGGATTTAATTCACAATCAATGGAGAAGTAAAAAGCTTTTCAGACAAACAAAAGTCAAGAGAATTCAGTACCACCAAATCAGGTTTACACAAATGTTAAAAGGACTTTGTAGCTAAGAAATATGAGTAGAAAAAGATCTACAAAATCAACCCCAAACAATTAAGAAAATGGCAATAGGAACATATATATCAATAATTACTTTAAATGTAAGTGGATTAAATGCTCCAACCAAAAGACACAGCCTGGCTGAATGGATACAAAAGCATGTCCCATATATATGCTGTCTACAAGAAACTCACTTCAGATCTAAAGACACATATGGACTGAAAATGAGAGGATGGAAAAATATATACCTTGCAAGTTGAAAGCAAAAGAGAGCTCAAGTAGCAATCCTCATATCAGAAAAAAATAGACCTTAAAATAAAGAAGATTACAAAAGATAGGGAAGAACACTACATAATGATAAAGGGATCAATCTAAGAGGAAGACATAACAATTGTAAATATCTATGCACCCAACATAGGAGCACCTCAATACATAAAACAAACGGTAACAGACATAAAAGGAGAAATTGACAGAAACACAATATTAGTAGGAGACTTTAACACCATACTCACATCAATGAACAGATCATCCAAACAGAAAATTAATAAGGAAATGCAAGTCTTAAAACATACATTAGATGAGATGGATCTCATTGATATCTTCAGTATCTTCAACCCAGATGGAGAAGAATACACCTTCTTCTCAAATGCACATGAAACATTCTCCAGGATAGACCACATCTTGGGTCACAAATCAAACCTCAGTAAATTTAGAAAATTGAGATTGTATCAAGCATCTTCTCTGACCACAATGCTATGAGACTAGACATGAATTACAAGAAGAAAAAAAAAAAAAACCTGTAAGAAACAGAAACACATGGAGATTAAACCAACATGTTTCTAAATAACCAACAGGTTACTGAAAAAATCAAACAGTACATGAAAAAATTCCTAGAAACAAATGACAATAAAAATACAACAACTCAAAACCTATGGGATGCAGCAAAAGCAGTTCTGAGAAGGAAGTTTATAGCAATACAGTCCTACCTCATGAAACAAGAAAAACATTAAATAGACACCTAAAACTACTGGAAAAAGAACAACAAAAAAAAGTAGAAGGAACGAAATCATAAGTATCCGAGCAGAAATAAATGAAAAAAAAAAATGAAAGGAACAATGGTAAAGGTTAATAAAACTGAAGCCTGGTTCTTTGAGAAGATAAACAAAATTGGCAAATCTTTAGCCAGATTTATCAAGAAAAAAAGTGAGAAGAATCAAATCAACAAAATTAAAAGTGAAAAAGGAGAGGTTACAACAGACAATGCAGGAATACAAGGATTATAAGAGACTATTATGAGCAAGTATATGGCAATAAAATGGATAACCTGGAAGAAATGGAGAGATTCTTAGTAAAGTTCAATCTTTCAAGACTGAACCAGAAAGAAATAGAAATTATGAACAACTCAATTACAAGCACTGGAATTGAAGCTTTGATTAAAAAATCTCCCCAAAACAAAAGCCCAGGACCAGATGGCTTCACAGCAGAATTCTATCAAACATTTAGAGAAGAACTAAGCCTTATCCTTCTAAAACTCTTTCAAAAAACTGCAGAGGAAGGAACACTTACAACCTCATTCTATAAGATCACCATCACCCTGATACCAAAATGAGACAAAGATAACGCAAAAAAGGAAAACTGCAGCTCAGTATCACTGATGAACATAGTTGCAAAAATCCTCAACCACATTTTGGCAAACAGAATTCAACAACACATCAAAAAGCTCATACACCATGTCAATTTGGGTTTATTCCAGGGGTGCAAGGACTCTTCAATATAAACAAAGCAATCAGTGTGATATGCCATATTAACAAATTGAAAGGTAAAAGCTATATGATAATCTTAATAGATGCAGAAAAATATTTGACAAAATTCAGCACCCATTTATGAGTAAAACTCTTCAAAGAATGGGCATAGAAGTAACCTACCTCAACATAGTAAAGGCCATACATGATAAGCCTACAGCAAACTTTATTCTCAATGGTTAAAAACTGAAAACATTCCCCCTAAGATCAGGAACAAGACAAGGGTGTCGACTTTCACCTCTATTATTCAACATAGTTTTGGAAGTCCTGGCTATAGCAATCATAGAAAATAAAAAGAAATAAAAGGAATCCGGATCAGAAAACAAGAAATAATGTTCTTACTTTTTGCAGATGACATGATACTGTAACTAGAAAACCCTAAAGATAGTATCAGAAAATTGCTGGAGCTAATCAGTGAATTGAGCAAAGCTGCAGGATACAAAATCAATACATAGAAATCACTTGCATTTCTATATACCAAGAATGAAAAATCAGAAAGAGAAATTAAGGAATCAATCCCATTCACCATTGCAAGAAGAAATAAATATCTAGGAATAAACTTACATAAGGAGATAAAAGAACTGTACACAGAAAATTATAAGACACTATTGAAAGAAGTCAAAGATGGCATAAACAGATTGAGAGATACTCCATGTTGCTAGGTAGGAAGAATCAATATTGTTGAAAATGACTATATTACCAAATGCAATCTACAGATTCAATGTGATCCCTATCAAATTACCAATGACATTTTTCACATAACTAGAACAAAAAATTTCACGTTCATATAGAAACACAAAAGACCCCAAATAGCCAAAGCAGTCTTGAGAAAGAAGAATGGAGCTGGAGGAATCAAGCTTCCTGATTTTAGATTATACTATGAGGCTACAGTCATCAAGACAGTATGGTACTGGCAAAAAAACAGAACAATATACTAATGGAAGAAGATAGAAGCCCAGAAATAAACCCATGCACCTATGGTGCCATATTTTTTACAAAGGAGGCAAGAATATACAATGGGGCAAAGATAGCCTCTTCAGTAAATGATGCTGAGAAAACTGGAGAGCTCCATGTAAAAGAATGAAATTAGAACACTTCCTAACACCATACCCAAAGATAAACTCAAAATGGATTAAAGACTTAAATGTAAGACCAGAAACTATAAAACTCTTAGATGAAAACATAGGCAGAACATTCTATGACATAAATCAAAGCAAGATCCTCTATGATCCACTTCCTAGAGTAACGGAAATAAAAAACAAAAGTAAACAAGTGGGACCTGCTTAAACTTAAAAAGCTTTTGCACAGCAAAGGAAACTATGAGCAAGGTGAAAAGACAACCCTCAGAATGACAGAAAATAATAGCAAATGAAACAACAGAGGATTAATTTCTAAAATATACAAGTAGCTCATACAACTGAATACCAGGAAAACAAAGAACCCAGTCAAAAGATGGGGAAAAGACCTAAACAGACATTTCTCCAAAGACATACAGATGGATAACAAACTCGTGAAAAGATGCTCAGCATTGCTCATCATTAGAGAAATGCAAATCAAACCTACAATGAGGTATCACCTCACACTAGTCAGAATGGTCATCATCAAAAATTCTACAAACAATAAATGCTGGAGAGGATATGAAGAAAAGGTGCCGGGGTCCAGCCCCGGTGGATCCAGGGTGATTCGAAGCGGGGACAGCGTAACGAGAAAAACACTTATTTATTTAGAAATATAAGATTAGGAAATAATAACATAGTAGGAAAATTTAGATGGAGAAAAGAAGGCTGAATAACTTGGTTTACGTGGAAAGCCAATAAAGTTCCAGACAAGAAGCTTGCACCATCTACGTTAGGCCACCAGCGTCCGTTTGAATATCGGAGAGTGCCCCGCCCTGGACTCTTTCCCTTTAGCAGACAAGGCAAGTAAGTAGACATGGTGAGCCTCCACGCCCCAGATGGGAATTCAGCCAGAATTAAGAGAAGACATGAGAGAAACCAGTCCAGCAACTGGCTTCGGCTCCCTTTGTTCTTCAAGGTCTTTTATACCCTTTTCTTACATAGAGATCAATGGATAATATATAAAATTATTCAGCATCAGCAGCCCTGACTCTTATCGAGACCAGGCTTTTTTCTCTGCATACCTAGTTGTATACACAAGGCTTAGGTGATTTACATCATCTTCCGGCCAAAAGGCCAATTAACATTTTATGGCTTGTTTCTGATAAGGGTTTGTTAACCAGAAGACTTATTTGTGTTAATTAACTCAAAAGTCTAGTGTTGCTAACATCAAAACTACTATATATCCTTTTCCATATCCCGTTTACATTGATTAACATCTTTCCAGGTGCCTGAAAGATAAAGAATAAGGAGGTCTGGCAGCAATCATTGAGTCAATAGTGAAATCCTGTCACCAATAGGATTTTTAGTTCTTAGAAAAGGTTTTGTAACTTTAAGATACATAAGCTTTGTGCCCCTTGTAGTTGGGGGCTGAAAGGTCCAGGGAACCTGTTAGACAAGTTAGAGCGTTATCAGAGGGGGTTGAGCTGAAACACTCCTTTCAAATGCAGAAAACTAAAGCCCTGAGTTAACTTTTTCAGAGAAAGTCAGAAGAGTGGAAAAGCAGGCAGATTCTTATTTTTGGGGTACATGCTCAGGAAATACCAGGGAGAAAACCTGAGATCTGATTCGTCCTTGCCCATCAAATCTCTGCCACTTGACCCTGTCACAGGTGGGATTCCTCATACTGGCCCCTGGCAAAAAGGGAAGGCTTTTCTCTGTTGGTGGGAATGTAAATTTATGCAGTCACTATGGAAGACAGTATAGAGATTCCTTACAAGCTGGGAATAAAACCACCATGTGACCCAGCAATCCCACTCCTAGCCATATACCCTGAGGAAACCAAAATTGAAAAAGACAAATGTATCACATTATTTAGTATAGGACTATTTACAATAGCTAGAACATGGAAGCAACCTAGATGTCCATCAACAGATGAATGCTAAAGAAGTAATGGCACATATACACAATGGAATATTACTCAGCCATAAAAAGGAGCACATTTGAGTCAGTTCTAATGAGGTGGATGAACCTAGAGCTTATTATACAGAGTGAAGTAAGTCAGACATAGAAAGATAAATATCATATTCTAACATATATATATATATGTATGTATGTATGAAATCTAGAAAGATGGTACTGAAGAATTTATTTACAGGGCAGCAAGAAAAACCAAAACAATTGCTCCAGATCCTGGGCCTAAAATCGACCCTCATCACCGATGGTTCCACACCTATCAACCTCTTGAACTCAGCCTTTGGTTTGCTGGGGCTCAGGACTGAGGCACAGCCTTCAGCCAAGAAGGCTGCTGGTGGGTCCAGTGCCCAAGAGGGCTTGCTTCCCATCTGTACCTCTGCCCCTCGAACCCTTGGAAACAGCTTGTTTGTGCCTTAGCTCTGTACTACACTGTCAAATAAAACTGACACTTTTGGGGAAAAAAGAAAAAAAAGTAGTACCTCCTTTGCAGACTTTTTAATATAATGGAAAAATACATATGAAGTATTACAGCTAGTGCTAGTAACATTTGTTATTAACATTTAGGAAATGTCAATTATTTATCTAAAAAGGCTTTGTAACTAAGCTGCCTTATTTTTATTATTATTTAGGAAAAGCAGTATTTTTGCAAAGTTTTCATACATAATAATGACTTGATATGATAAAATTTTAGGAAGGTAGCAGTGGACACAGAACTAATGAAGGTTCTTAAAATATGAATTTAAATTTGAGTGCCACCATGTACACTTTAGCCCAGCAGATTAGTAGTTTGGCTGCTATATTTTTCTTCTGTTAAGTGGCCATAATAATATTTTGTCTTTTCATTGGTTAAAATTAGCAGTAATGGTGAAATAAGTGATATCTGAGACATATTAAGTATTCAATAAATGGATATTGAATGTGGATCTCAAAACAGTATGTAGTTTGAGAAGATAAGTTGTGCTTTTGAATATGCTATAACTGAAATTCGAGCAGATTTTAGTTTTTCTCTTTAGCAAGCCATTGATGTGCTCACAAACAGACCAAACTCACTATCAAAATAGCCTATTTTTACAAACAAAAAATTACAAACACTTATTTGAATTTATTCTCTTTCACATTCTTATTTTGCTGATATTTAGATAAATCCATTGAAATGAATGGACTGTTTTAAAATTCTATCCCAATAGTGTATCTCAGTATTTCTCATTTATGGCCTCTGCTGAAATTCCTTTTAATAATATCTTCATTCTTTTATGTAGTGAGATTACACTATCTTGGAAGCACCCTTTTTATATTTTGAAAAGATAAAAGTACCTTGATTTCATTAAAGTGCCATAAAAGCAGTTTGAGGTGATATATGAGACTCTCAAACAAAAAATAATATGTTTTATATCTCAGCATGAGGTTAAAGCAGTTATGGACTTAACCTTTCAAAAGGCGTTGCATCAAACTGTCATTGAGTTGGTGTTGTAAGTTGTTAAAATAATAGCCTCCAGTGAGCCATGCCCCATGTGTCTGTGGCCCATTGTGATTCCACATTGAAGCCCGTTGTGATTCCACATTCCACAAGGAGGCACAGTATACTTCCCCACCCTTTGAATATGGGCTGTCTGGTCACTGGCTTTGACCAGTATACTGTGACAAAAGCTGTTAATACATTGTGTGACTTTAAAAACAAAGCCTTAAAGGCCATCCAGGTTCTGCTTGCCTTTGGTTGGAACATGGCCCAGAGACTATATGTGAAGAATCTGATTTATTCTTTCCAAGGATGAAAAATCCCATGGAAACTGAGACTTATATATCTATCCCAGGCACCCCACCTCACTAGTTCCCAACTTACCCATCAACCATTTATTCTCTTTCAAGTTGTTATTTTGTTGTTATCTCGATAAATCCATTGAAATGAATGGATTGTTTTAAAATTCTATCCTAATACTTTATCTCAATATTTCTCATTTTTGGCATCTGTTGATGCTCCCAACTCACCTATCAGCCAATCCACAGAAATCTGCTGACCCACAGAATTTCAAGAAGTGAAATGTTTAAGTCAATAAGTTTTGGAGTCATTTGTTATATAGCAATAGATAATGAATATTGTTTGTAATAAAATAATAATCATTTTAATCTTAAAACATATTTACTTGTTATTGATTATATTTTGTTCTTATAGTTTCACAGGTATTAAATGGCATGGTTTTAGTTATCACAAGATACAAAGCATATTTTTATTTCCACTTATTTAATTGCCTTCAATTCCCTTAAATTGTGGAACTCATACCCTGACAATCATTGATGTATTTTTCAAAAGTAAACCCATGTTTTTAAAATGTGAAAGACAGAAACTTCAGAATTCAACTAACATGTATAGAAACTATTAGAAAGCAAAAACTGTTTAGCAACCTAGCAACTAGTACTTTACACAGATATATCAATTGTGTAATTTGTGGATCACTTTCTCCTGAACAAAATGACTATAGATATTCATTAAATTATGGAACTGTTGTACTATATTTAAATGAATTATTATATGGATTATTGTAACATTAGTTATAAATGCAATTAGCATCTACACTTTGATCAGATCACAGAAGGAAATTCCATACCGACATGATTTCAGCATTAGAAAAGATAGCCTCTTACTCATATCAACAAGATATGAAGTTAAATAGTGAGCCTGGAGTTAGAAAGAACAAAATCCTACCCAGAATAAGAGTTACAATAAAAGATTTCTGAATATAAGCCCAAGTACAAATTGTAACGAGAGTCAAGTAGAATAAAAATATTCTTCACAGATAATTTGTTTAAACACCATAAATTTCCAAGAAGATAAACTCAAACTGGTTTATATGAGAAAATCCTTCAGCAGTTTGTCCCTTTTTATAATAAATCTGTCAAAGTGAAAAGATAAATATTGCAAATTCTGGAATAAGACTGACTTCAGTCCAGTTTTTCTTCTACTGTAGAAGGACTGTATTATGTCAGATTTCTCAACCTCCCAAGCTACAGTTTTTCAATATGTACAGTGAGAGTATAAGAGAAACTATATCTTAGGGTTGTTATGATTTTAAAAAGAATAATCCAAAAACATCCGTTCCGTTCCGTTCAGTCGCTCAGTTGTGTCCGACTCTTTGAGACCCCATGAATCGCGCACGCCAGGCCTCCCTGTCTATCACCAACTCCCGGAGTTCACTCAGACTCACGTCCATTGAGTCTGTGATGCCATCCAGCCATCTCATCCTCTGTCGTCCCCTTCTCCTTCTGCCCCCAATCCCTCCCAGCATCAGAGTCCTTTCCAATGAGTCAACTCTTCGCATGAGGTGGCCAAAGTACTGGAGCTTCAGTTTTAGCATCATTCCTTCCAAAGAAATCCCAGGGCTGATCTCCTTCAGATCTGTGATGCCATCCAGCCATCTCATCCTCTGTCGTCCCCTTCTCCTTCTGCCCCCAATCCCTCCCAGCATCAGAGTCCTTTCCAATGAGTCAACTCTTCGCATGAGGTGGCCAAAGTACTGGAGCTTCAGTTTTAGCATCATTCCTTCCAAAGAAATCCCAGGGCTGATCTCCTTCAGAATGGACTGGTTGGATCTCCTTGCAGTCCAAGGGACTCGCAAGAGTCTTCTCCAACATCACAGTTCAAAAGCATCAATTCTTCGACGCTCAGCCTTCTTCACAGTCCAACTCTCACATCCATACATGACCACAGGAAAAACCATAGCCTTGACTAGACGGACCTTAGTCGGCAAAGTCATGTCTCTGCTTTTGAATATACTATCTAGGTTGGTCATAGCTTTTCTTCCAAGGAGTTAAACGTCTTTTAATTTCATGGCTGCAGTCACCATCTGCAGTGATTTTGGAGCCCAAATAATACAGTCTCTCACTGTTTCCCTTGCTTCCCCATCTATTTACCATGAAGTGATGGGACCGAATGCCATGATCTTAGTTTTCTGAATGTTGAGCTTTAAGCCAGCTTTTTCACTCTTCTCTTTCACTTTCATCGAGAGGCTCTTTAATTATTCTTCACTTTCTGCCAGAAGGGTGGTGTCATCTGCATATCTGAGATTATTGATATTTCTCCCAGCAATCTTGATTCCAGCTTGTGTTTCTTCCAGTCCAGTGTTTCTCATGATGTACTCTGCATATAAGTTAAATAAGCAGGGTGACAATATACAGCCTTGATGTACTCCTTTCCCTATTTGGAACCAGTCTGTTCCATGTCCAGTTCTAACTGTTGCTTCCTGACCTGCATAGAGATTTCTCAGGAGGCAGGTCAGGTGGTCTGATATTCTCATCTCTTTCAGAATTTTCCACAGTTTGTTGTGATCCACACAGTCAAAGGCTTTGGCATAGGCAATAGAGCAGAAATAGATGTTTTTCTGGAACTCTCTTGCCTTTTTGATGATCCAGCAGATATTGGCAATTTGATCTCTGGTTCCTCTGCCTTTTCTAAATCCAGCTTGAACATCTGGAAGTCACAGTTCAGGTACTGGCTTGAGGAATTTTGAGCATTAGTTTGCTAGCGTGTGAGATGAGTGCAAGTGTGCCGTAGTTTGAGCATTCTTTGGCACTGCCTTTCTTTGGGATTGGAATGAAATCCAATATTCTAGTCACATTATTTTCAGTTTTTGCATATTTTCCAGAGAATAGGATTATGGATTATACAAACTTGAATCATAACTTATTAAGCATATTATGGGAAATGATAATTAGAGAAAAATTTGATTGATTAACATAGTTGAAAAATTACAGGAAGTATGTTAGTAAGTCAAAGTAATATATTAAAAATAATATATTGTCACCAGGTTGAAATTATTCTAGAAATAGATCATTTTAAAGTAGAAATAATATTATTGCTTCAGTGGATACAAAAAATAAATAAGTAAGCATTTGAGAGAGAATTCAACATCCAGTCAAGATTTTTTTAAAAAGGAAAATTTTTAAATGGTAGGAAGCTACAAGTAAGGAACTTTTTAACCTAAGGTAACTTATTTATAAAATAACCTAGAGGAAAACAAATATTTAATGATCGTATATTGAGAGTCCTTTAAAATTAGGTACAAACAAGGATGCATACCAAAACCACATGTACTCAGGTGTTTTCCTAGAAATCCTGATGAGTGCAATAAGACTACAAAAATAAATAGAAGGAATAAGCATTGGAAAAAGAGAAATGAAATTGCCACTATTTATATAAGATTCTCTACAAGAAAATTCAAAATGATTTTTTTTCCTAGAATGTCTTTTCATTAGGGAGTTCATCCATTTATGATTTTCAAAATTGAACCAATAGTTCCCCTTTAAATATCCACTATGAACTCCTGTCTTGTTCCACTAACTAGTCAGTACCTCCTGTTAGGTTTCTCATAACTATCTCAAAATTAATATATCTAGAGTCTGTTTCTCCACATTCTTCCACCAGCATATACTTAGAACATAAGCCACAAACCAATGCCAAATCCATATTCTTTGCATCCAGTCCATTAGGTGCTGGAAGGTATGCTTCCTGCATATCTCAGACTTATCCACTGACACAACCCTTGTCCATTCCATTATCATGTTTTGCTTAGGCTGTCTTAAAACTCTCCTTTTCCGTTTCTTGCTGAGTATTTACAAATTGTATCTCTAAGCTTATTGCTGCTCTCCTATTCCCATCGTGTTTGCTCTAACGATTGTCATTTGTGTATCGTAGTAGGCAGCAGCATCTTCATACCTTGATGTCAGCCTAAAGTCAGTTGTTTCCTCCTTTCAGTATATTGATGACAGCATTCTATTACAATATCATTATATTTAAAACGACTCTGGTGGATTATTTTTGTCAACCTCTGTAGATGAAAAATTGAGTGGCAATATAGCTTTGGTTATGTTAAATCTTTTTTCCTGTGAGAAATAATTTTATCAATGCACTTCTTTTTTAGAAGTGGCAATTGGTACTGAAACATAGGAAGAGGTAATGGCAGTGTTCCCTAGCTATGACTAATAGAAATATATGGTTTCAGAACATCTTGTCTTCTCTGTGAGCCTCTTGTGGGACTAGAAATTCCAGTAAAGCCTCTCCAAGGTCAAATATCTGATCTGAAATTACCTGAAAAAAGATTATGCCTCCACATTGTTAAGCCCTTCATAAATTGTATCTCCCTAGTGACAAAACTGTGATGAACGAGGCAAAATGTTATAGTAATTCAGGTTTCAGATGTGTTTCTGTACCCCATGTTTTAATTAGAATAGATATACACACACACACACACACACACACACACATATATATATCTTTTTCTTCACTGTCCATTCCAAAACTCATTAAAACACACACACACACACACACACACACACACACAAAACAAAGCAAACAGACAGGAAAAAAATGTACTTTGCTAGGAAAAGAACCATTTAACTAAAAATCCTTGAATGAACTTAAAGGATGAACTGTATGCTTCAGTTTTTCAATTGAATCCAGACTCATTGCTACTTGTCTCCTGGTCAGATGAAACTGCTCAGAAAATCAGTGTGAGATGAACCCTATTATGTGCATAAACTAACTGCTAGATTTATGCTCCCACTCAGGACTCCCTCCTGCAAATAAAGTGCTACGTCATCTGTGACCATTCAAGTCCTTTTCCTTTATCGACTAATTTATTTCAACTACTGGGTTCTCTGGAAATTTCTCACTTCATTTAACAACTATAAGAAGGCATAAAAATCAAATTGATAAATTTTACCCACAAACAGGAGTCAAGAATGTAAACATAAGTTTGTGCATAAATTTGTAGGAGAGAGGAACATAAAACTCAATTTGTAAGTGATTAGTGGGTTTTCTATGAATTTTATTTCCCATGCTTTGATGCTGATATTCTCTAAGTAGCAGATTTTAGCTTAAGTTCATGAGTGAAAGGAAGAATCAGAGTGTAGTAGTAAAGAGTTGAGTGAATAAAATACTTTCTCCTCTGCTGCTGAAGCATGCCTAGAAGAATGATTCATGGGGCTGTTAGTTATCTCTGATGCTGGGAGGGATTGGGGGCAGGAGGAGAAGGGGACGACCGAGGATGAGATGGCTGCATGGCATCACTGACTCAATGAACGTGAGTTTGAGTGAACTCTGGGAATTGGTGATGGACAGGGAGGCCTGGCGTGCTGCGATTCATGGGGTCGCAAAGAGTCGGACACGACTGAGCGACTTAACTGAACTGAACTGGGGTATTAAAAAAAATTTTTTTAATTGCAAACAAAGTTAAAATAGGCAAAAAAAAAATTGTTTTCAACAATATCATTGATGATACTTTATAAACATATTTTTCTTATAGTAGATAATCATGAATAGCTACCATTATAAAAACAATATGTTTAAAATCAGACACACACACACACATCTTGCGGAAATGATTTTACTAAAAGTTTAGCCACCATCCATTTTTCCCTGAAGCACCAGATACTCCAGTGCCTCAATTTCTTCTTCCCAAAAGTAAAATGGAAAAAATATTTCCAAGCAATATAAATATTGGAAATTATCTTAGCTGTTTCTAAATAACATATGTATATGCAAGGTTGGCTTTTACCAAGTGGTGAGGTGTGAGATTTTTATGCTGAATAATTTCTTCATTTCCCATACACACCCACATAAACACCATGTTAAACTTTATTCTTACAGCCTACTTAAGAACATAATGCTTTGAATTCTTAAGTCTGAAAAGATGAATTACCAAAACTTTGAAAAATCTCCATTTTTAGATGGAAATAATTTTTCTGATTTTTTTTATCTTATTGTGAAGATTGTCAGAAACCACTTAATGTAAGGCCATGTTCAAACTCAGCACGATTTGGAGTTCTTTATTTTTTGTTTGTTTCTTTTTCCTCACTATTTTTTACTTTGTAAAAATCAAACATAACATAGCTTAAAAATTATACAATGAAAGTGTGTGTTCTCCCATTTATATTCAGTGGTGAACATTTTCCTACATTTGCTTAGTCTTCTCTGTGTACACACACACACACACACAATAACACATACACACTCTCTTACATAAGCATGTTTTTTTCTAAGAATGACATTCCTGTTACATACAGAGGATAACATTTTCACCTCTAAGAGGTGAAATCAATATTTTATTTTTTATTGCATTTGCTTTTCAATTATTTTATAGGAGTAATTTTAGATTAACAGAAGCATAGTATGGATAGTACAGAGCACTTCTATGTAGCTTTGATATCACATAACTTCTTGGAATGTTAGCTTCTTATATAGCCTTGGCCCACTTAATCAAATTTTTAAAAATTACATTGGTATAGATTAAGTTAAATGCATCCTTGTATTTTGCTTCTCCTAATAAGATATCAATCACATATTTGCTTTTCATTTCTGTGACTTTTGCAAGTTTAGTATGTGAACCAAATCATATTTTCTGCTTGTTCTCTTTGAGCTTGAGTAGTTGCTGCTGACCATTTCAAGCCATTCTCTTGTGGACTATTTATAATTTAATTAAGTAAAAGCATCTTTGTGCTTTTGTCCATCAGTTTTCTTATAGTTGTATATGTCTCAAAGACTCAATTTTATAGTTTTGAAAATCAGAAAGTGTTTTCCTTCTGTATTAGGATAGTACCAGGCATATTCTATCATATCCTAGACATAGGATTCTCAATCTGTAAAGTAGTTTCTTGTTCTGAATGTTTCATAAAGAAGACCTGGTATGTATTCCTTTATTCTTACTTATTTATTCAAAACATTTTTATTGGGTCATATTGTGAGCAACAAATTGTTCCAGGAAGTCATGGTACACCAGGGGTGTGTGTGTGTTTCACGTTGTCCAACTCTTTATTGAACCCATGGACTGTAGCCTGCCAGGCTGCTCTGTACATGGGATTTTCCAGGCAAGAGTACTAGAGAGAGTTGCATTTCCTTCTCCAGAGGATCTTTCCAACCCAGGGATCAAACCCACATCTCCTGTATTGGCAGGCAGATTCTTTAACACTGAGCCACCTGGGAAGCCTAAGATGGACTAGCTGTCTATTCCAATGGCAGATTTTCTAATTTCCTTTACCTCTAACCCTTTAAGAGGGCTTTCCTGGTTGTTCGATGGTTAAGAATCCTCCTGCCAATACAGGAGACACAGATCTATCTCTGGGTCAGGAAGATCCACTGGAGAAGGAAATGGCAACCCACTTTTTCAGTATTCTTGCCTGAGAAATCCCATGGACAGAGGAACCTGGTGGGCTACAGTCCATGGGATCGCAGAGTTGGACATGACTTAGTGACTGAAGAGCAACAAACAACTCTTTAATAACCAGAATGTGCATTTGCTTTCCTTCCAAGAATAGCACCTGAGGTGAGCTTATTCTTTCTACAGAGACCTTGAATTATAACCTTAGAATCCTCCTCCTTGAGCCTTTCCACACTCCCTGAACATGAAAACTCATGATCCCAATCATGTTTTAATTTAGAAAGTTTTTATGATTTGATATATTATCTCCACTGCTGAAATAGTTACTTCTTTATAGAAAAATCTCATAAAGCACAATTTTACTCCCAAAAGAATGAGATCCTAATACTAGTATTGCCAACTAGTGGAGAGAGCAAATATTATAATGGGATGTTATTTAATCTAACATCCTCTCAGATCATACTGTGTGAGAACATACTGTGCACACACTCATGGGTGTGTGTTGTGTGTGGGATTGTTAATTAAGCTTTACTAAACAATTAGAATGCTACTGGAGAAGCAGTAAGAGGCTAATGAAAGTTTTAAGTAAAAGTGTAAATTTTTAACTAGATTACAAAGTATTAATAACTCCGTGAGAAATGCAGAATGTAAAAAAGAAAAGTGAAATTGTTAGTCACTCAGTTGTGTCTGACTCTGTGCAACCCCATAGACTGTAGCCCACCAGGCTCCCGTATCCATGGGATTCTCCAGGCAAGAATACTGGAGTGGGTTGCCATCCCCTTCTCCAGGGTATCTTACTGACCCAGAGAGGGAACCCAGGTCTCCTGCATTGGCAGACAGATTGTTTACCAACTGTGCCACCTGGAAAGTCCCAGTTAGTGAATATATTCCTTTATCTTGCATGATTTAAAAACTTAAAAGATCTATTAAGCATGTAGAAAAGTAATACTGTAACTCTGTAGAGTAAAAATAAGCAAAAATGTATGAAATAGTGAAAAAAAAAACCACTGGTTATTTCCTCCTGTGTTTCTCTACTGTGAGCCTCCTTTACTTATCATGTTGAACACTTGACTTCTGACACTTGTGGTCCATAAATGTGTGTGTGTGTGTGTGTGTGTGTGTGTGTGTGTGTGTTTTACCTCCACACAAAGCAGTTCTCTGCAACACCAATTGGGTGTCCTAAATTCAGCTCAATTCAAGTGATGGTGCTAGTGGTAAAGAACTTGCCTGCCAGTGCAGAAAACATAAAAGATGTGGGTTCTATCCCTGGGTTTGGAAGATCCCCAGAAGAGAGCATGGCAACCCATTCCAGTATTCTTGCCTGGAGAATCTCCATGGGCAGAGACGTCTGGCGGGCTACAAGGTCGCAAAGAGATGGACATGACCAAAGCAACTTAACACTCATTCACATCTATTCAATGATAGTGCCATATCCCACAGGGCAATGGCCCAGACCACAAGACTGCCCCCCCCCACCCCACTTCAGATGATGAAGTAAATAGAGCGAGGTCTGGGAGGGTCCTGAGCATAGGACCTTCTGTCCATGTGGATTTGGGGTGCATCATTTTCCCAATGTGTGTGTGTTCACCAACCAGGAAGCCCTCCAAACTGCTGACTACTGGTATTTTATGGAAGTTTCCTCACAAAAACATGATCATTTATTAACTCCACTTCCAGTCCCTGTACCCTCTCTTGAATATGGGATTGGAATTGAAAATTTCAAACTTCTAATCACAATTTGATGTTTCTGGTGTCTGTTCCCATCCCAGAATCATCCAGGAGCCCATCCAGAGTCACCTCATCAGAACAAAAGATGCTTCTAGTTCTCAAAAGCATCTTAGGAACTTACAAGGGTTCTAGGAGCTCCATGTCAGGAACTGGGTTGGAGAAAAATATAATAACAAGGGATGTTCCTAGTGCTCTTACCAACCAGAAAATTTCAAGGGTTTCAGGAGTTCTGTGTCAGGAAAACTTCACAAATAGCTTTCAAATATATGTGATGTTCCATCATAATGTAGTAACAATGAATTCCGCAGGAGAAGGAGTGACACAGGAGAAGAGCAACAGAAATCTAGACCTAGACCCTGTAATTTTTTATGCAGCATTCATTTTTTTGTAGCAGGGTCATTAAAACGTGTCTCCATAGAATGCTGCTCTGGAGATAATATGGAGAAATGCTTGCTATGACAGTATTGCATAAAGTAGTAAAGGAACGCACATGTAGAAATCCAAAAAGGATAGCTGCATCAGCTAACATCTGTTTACACAATTACATGAAGTTTTCACGAGGAATTAATATGATCTGCACAAAACATTCTGTTTCTTTTTTTTTTAATAATTAAACTCATTTGTAATTGAAGGATAATTGCTCTACAATATTGTGTCTGTTTCTGTCAAACATCAACATGAATCCACCATAGATACACTTATATCCCCTCCCACTTGAGCCTCTTCCCACCTCCCTCCCCATCCGACCCCCTAGGATGTTACAGAGCCTTGGTTTGAGTTCCCTGAATCACACAACAAATTCCCACTGGCTAAGTATTTTACATATGTTACTCTCTCCATACATCTTACTTCTCTTTCCCCCCACCGTGACCATCAGTCTTGAACATAACAGTTAAATAAAAGTTCATCCTTTACAATTTTATTTATTATAAGAATAGATGTAAAAAGAAATAAAATGTCTAGCCATATGAGAATCGATACACAAAATGTATGATATGTGGTCTGTATATGAATTCATTGTTGTTGCTTAGTCACTAAGCCGCGTCCGTGTCCGATTCTTTTGTGACCCCTGGACTGTAGCCCACCAGGCTCCTCTGTCCATGGGATTTCCCAGGCAAGAATACTCGAGTGCGTTGCCATTTCCTTCTCCAGGGGATCTTCCTGACCCAGGGTCAAACCCAGGTCTCTTGCATTGCAGGTGGGCTCTTTACCACTGATCCAGCAGGGAAGCCTGTGTATATAAATTATCCAACTATAAATCATTATTATAAATTTTATTGATATTAAAATGAAGAACATTATGGATGAAATAAGATATGAAATTCCTTAAAATAAGGTAACAATTTTATTAATACTACTTATGTGCATTAAATTATATTTCATTTTATATGAAAACATAATTATAGCTAGAAGGCAAGTTTGTTGAAGATGGTTGTTTTTATTTGTAGAGTTTACGTTTCACATTTTTTTCCCACAAGGTCCAAATTACCAAGTGTAATTAATGCCATAAAAATTTCCAAATAGTTACATCTAAGGAGGAAATATGTTCACTTAATTAGAACAAGGGGTTATGTTTTTATAGACTATAATCATTTGTTTACATGACCAGAAATACTGCTATTATGTTGGCAAAATAAAATATATATATGAACTTATGTCTTTGTAATTAGCATATTGTTATATAACCTATAACCGATTCTCATTTAATATGTTCATATACCTTTCTGTCTTTCATACCCAGTTCTCATTTTTTTTTTCAGTTCTTATTCAAGTATTCTATATAGTAAATAGAAGGGACTAAATGTGATAAATTAGCCAGAACACCTCCTTGAGAATGTTAAATTCACCTTCTAATAAGTAATAAAAAATAAGTCATTTTAAAAAGTGGTAGCTATTTTTTTGGGCCACTCCACACAGCATGTGGCATCCTTGTTTCCCCAGTCAAGGATCAAACCTAGGCCCCCTACATCAGGAGCATAGAGTTTTAACACACTGGACTACCAGGGACATTCCAAGGAGTAGCTATTTTTGAAAGAGACACATGTACCCCAATGTTCATCGCAGCACTGTTTATAATAGCCAGGACATGGAAGCAACCTAGATGTCCATCAGCAGTTGGATGGATAAGAAAGCTGTGGTACATATACACAATGGAATATTACACAGCCATTAAAAAGAATACATTTGAATCAGTTCTAATAAGGTGGATGAAGCTGGAGCCCATTATACAGAGTAAAATAAGCCAGAAAGAAAAACACCAATACAGTATACTAATGCATATATGTGGAACTTAGAAAGATGGTAACTGTATGTGAGACAGCAAAAGAGACACAGACGTATAGAACAGTCTTTTGGACTCTGTGGGAGAGGGTGAGGGTGGGATGATTTGGGAGAATGGCATTGAAACATGTATAATATACATGAAACAAATCGCCAGTCCAGGTTCGATGCATGATACTGGATGCTTGGGGCTGGTGCACTGAGACGACCCAGAGGGATGATATGGGGAGGGAGGGGGGAGGGGGGCTCAGGATGGGGAACACGTGTATACCTGTGGCAGATTCATGTTGATGTATGGCAAAACTAATACAATATTGTAAAGTAATTAACCTCCAATTAAAATAAATTTTAAAAAAAGAAAAAAATCTGCCAAAGTGATTGTAATTAACTGAGATATATTATTGCCAAAAATTTGGGAAGTTTGTGTCTTTGAAAATAAGAAAAAGAAATTTGTGAATTGTAAGTTAGTAGTTTTGACAAAATAAGTTTCATTTTGGACTGTTTATTCATTATTTTTGGCTTTCAGCTTATTAAGATTCAGTTTTGTCTGGGACTAAAAGAAGGACTATAAAAGCGCAATTATTATATAAGAGATTTTTGTGAACTTGGGTGGGACTAGTTTAAGATGGTTATCTAGTTTAATTTTGTAGTTAAATGGTATGTGTACTTTTATGGTCTTTAATACACAAGCCAATTTGCTCCCCAGAAATGAATAACTTACCATTGCAGGCATGAGCAATATTTCTTTTACTAACCTTTGCCACCTGGTTGAATGAAAAATAATTTAAGAACAACTTTACTATTATTATTGTGGCGTGCATGTGTGCTAAGTCGCTTCAGTCATGTCCAACTCTGTGCGACCCTTGACTTTAGCCTGTCAAGCTCCTCTGTCCATGGGATTCTCTAGGCAAAAATACTGGAGTGGATTGCTGTGCCCTCCTCCAGGGGATCTTCCCAACTCATGGACTTATCCTGTTTCCCTTACATCTCCTGCATTGGCAGGCAAGTTCTTTATCACTAGCCCCACTGGGAAAGCCCATGATTGTGGCAGACATTTATTTAATGCTTACTATGTGCAATGAATACAGTTCTGAATAACTTTTTATAGATTAACTCAGTAACTTTCTTTTTTAATTAATTTTTTTATCGAAGTATAGTTGATTTACAATGTTGTGTTAGTTTCTGCTATATAGCAGAGTAAATCAGTTATACATATATCCCCTCTTTTTTAAACTTTATTTCCCTATAGTTCATTACAGAAAATCAATGACTTTTCATCATAATCTTGTAAAGATAATTGTGCTTAGTCACTCAGTTGTGTCTGACTCTTGTGACCTCATGGACTGTAGCCCACCAAGCACCTCTGTCCATGGGATTTTTCAGGTAAGAATACTGTGTTGCCATTTCCTCCTCCAGGGGGACCTTTCTAACTCAGGGACAAAAACCTTCGTATTCTGTGTCTCCTGCATTGCAGGCAGAATCTTTACCACTGAGACATCAAGGAAGCCCCATTAAGACAGTAGATTAGTAATCTATGCTGTGTAATGTCCTCAAACCTTTGTGGTATAACCAATAAACACTCATTATCTCACAATTTCTGTGGATCAGGAATTCGGGAGAAATAATAATCCAGATACCTGTGAGGTTGCAGTAAAGATGTCAGTTGAGCCTGTGTTATCTGGAGGCTTGACTTGGACTGGAAGTTCTGTATCGAAGGTGGCCCCTCATAACTCACATAGCCGTCAGGTTAGTGCTGGCTGTGGCAGGAGGCTCAGTTCCTTACCTCTGGGACTTTACTTTAGGGCTGCTTGAGGGCCTTGTGATGTGGTTGCCTGCTTCCTCCAGACCAGCTGATCCAGGAGAGAGCAAGGCAGAAGCCACAGGGTCTTTTATGACCGCCACTCTCTGTAATTTCCACAGTATCTCATTGGTTGTATAGATCAGCCATGTTCTGTGTGGAAGGGAACGGATGACACAGGATCCAATACCAGGATATGAGAATCATAGAGGCTGTTGGTCAAGCAAGCTAGTCCAGGTAGATTCTATTATCATTCCCATTTCATGGATGAGGAAACTGAGAAACGGAGATATTAAGTGAAATGCTGATGGTGCCATACTAAGTGGTAGAGCTCAATCTTGAATATGCATTCTGTCTCCAGACCATGTGCTGTTAAGCGATATGTGGTGTTGCCATAATAGTTCATTTTACTTGTAAAGTTTGGCTTACCAACAGTTGCACATTTTCATGTATCTCTTGTCCACTTACTTTGTGTGTGTATTCGTATATAAAGCACACTCCGTTTACCCTTATTTTCTACAGAGGTGGCTATTTTTCTCTTAGTGAATTATAGAGATTTTCCTTTTTTTTAAATTACAAATATTTTGACTTTTTAAAAGTTGCTTTTTTTTTTCAGTTTGCCAGTTGTCTTTGGGTTGTGCTTATGGTGTTTCTAACAGAATCTTTGTTCTTTTTTGTACATTTGTCACTGGCTTCTTTATGATTTTTGCCTCTAGATTATCCAAGGATCCATCAATTAATAGTTCAAATCAGTTCATTTTTTAATAGTTACTTTTTAAGGCAGAATTTTCAGCAACCGCTAGAATTATCTCCTAAAGTCAAAAAGTGTGGCTCATGAAGTACTGAAATGCCAGACTTAGCTTTTGGAATCTGTTGATGTGAACTTCATATTGAAAAATTGTGAGAGCTGGTTGAAGGAAGAATATATCATGGTAGGCAAAGACTCAGCAAGACAAGGCACTTGGCTTAATTATTCCCTTAAGTCAACCTCACTTTGCATCAAGTGACTCCTTTGAAATTGCATATGCCTCCTGGTAAAATTGAAATTTCAATGGCCTTTTGTATGTCTCTTTATTAAGATTGTTAGATGAATATCTAGCTGATAGTAGTGCTTATCTACCTATCTATTATCTATCATCTATCTATATCTGCCATCTATCTCTGCAGAGGCATTTTGGAGGGAAAAGAAAAGATTTGGTTATTATGGAATGCTGCCAAAAATTAGGCAGTGCTCAATAAGTGTGTTCCAAATACCCATTAGAAGAGATGAGGTGAGATCTCGTTTGCAACTTTGTCCAGGGTAATGACACAGACAAAAAGAACTGTCACAGATTGTACATGACAACTATAAATATGGCTATGGGTTGTCATGGGAAGATCAAGCAAATTGTAGCATCTTCCTTTTTTGGTAAGGAAAGGGTGTGGACTCATATAAGTGCATATTTCTACTCGCCTATTTTTATGAAAGAAAAAACTTTAACTTATTATGGGACTCTGTACTTTGCTGCATTCTATTCTGTGTTATTTTAATCTAAAGTTTAAATTTTTGTAAGACAGATATACTTACTACTTATTTGTCTAATATAATACTAGGCATAGTTGCTCTAAGCCTTACTTGATCAAAGATGTGGAATTCGATATCTTCTGACTCCAGTTGCAATGATTCTTTCAATCAAGTACAGAACTACCTTTGCCACATTTTCCTACTTTATAATTTATTTCTAAGGGTTCTGGGATTATATTTTAATCCTCATAGAATGTGTGGTTCAGAAGGTCTATTTTCAGTTTACATGACAATGGTTTCCAGAGATTTAGAGTGAAAAAGACATGCAGTAGAATTGTACACCTGAATCCTGCATCCTTCAAATGATTCCAGATCTATTTAACTGTTCAGACCTCACATCACCCAAACTCAGTCTTCTGTCTGTTTTGTTAATTCAGCCATCCAGTGCTATCTAAAGCCTCCCTCTTCCGCCTCAGGCATGCAATACTTTTCAATTAGCTTTTAACACAGTGCTGCTCAAAGTGAGGTCCAAAGGCCAGTTTCAGTCTATAGACTTACTAGCTTGTGCATGCTCAGTCACTTCAGTCGTGTCTGACTCTGCGACCCTATGGACTGTAGCCCTCCAGGCTTCTCTGTCCATGGAATTTTCTAGGAAAGAATACTGGATTGGGTTGCCATGCCCTCCTTGACTTTTGCTAGACTACAAAATAAATATCCAGTTGAGACTGAGCATGAGAAACTTTGATAGCAATCTGACATTGTGACATCCTAAAGCATTGCAGTGTGTTGCTCTTTGGAAAGCAAGTAGACTGGTTTGGATCATATCGAGTTCATAGGTGAGTCATATATGGCATGAGTTCTGTGTGTGTGTGTGTGTGTGTGTGTGTGTGTGTGTGTTAGTTGCTTAGTCGTCTCCATCTCTTTGCAACCACATAGACTGTAGCCTACTAGGCACCTCATCCATGGGATTCTCCAGGCAAGAACATGCATGCAAAATAGAACCATACATGTGTCCGCAATAAATTGGAAATTAAAAAAAAGAGACATCTGTCTTTCGTCACAATTAGCTGAGAAGCCTAGCTCCAAAGCCTTATCAGTGTAGCCTTTTGTGCCTCACCTTCCTTGTTTGTCCTGCCCTCTTTAAACCACCTGGACTTTGTGGTCTGTCATAACTGTATATCAGTATACTGTTTCCCTTTGTTGTGATTTTTGATGGCTCCTGATTGACAATAGCAAACATACACACAAACAAACAAAATCCTACACGAATGGATCCTTTTCTCCTGCTCCTTGGCAGAGTAGCGCCACTAGAAACAAAATTCACACAGTGAGTCAGGCTCATGTTGCTGAATTCATGGTCCTGCAGCTCACAGGCCCTTCACAGTGTGCACTTTTTTTTCTTAAAAAAACACGCTCTTACTCTTGCCATTACAGTTTCAAACTTTAGCTCATCGCTTAATTCCTAGATGAGGGAAAACAATGCATGAAAGATTTCCTCAGATTTTTGCTACCGTATTTCCCCAATGTCACTTCCTTTTCACCCACTCTTTACTGCTTTTCTCCCGTTACAATGGTGGTGGTGGTGGTGAAGTCGCTCAGTTGTGTTCGACTCTGCGACCCCGTGGACTGTAGCCCACCAGGCTCCTCAGTCCATGGAATTTTCCAGGCAAGAGTACTGGAGTGGGTTGCCATTTCTTTCCTTATTTCCATCCTGGTTTCCCTGGTCGCTTAGATGGTAAAGAATCTGCCTGCACCTTGGGAGACCCAGGATTGATCCCTGGGTTGGGAGGATGCCCTGGAGGAAGGCATAGCAACCCACTCTGATATTCTTGCCTAGAGAATCCCATGGACAGAGGAACCTGGTGGGATACAATCCAGGGGGTTGCAAAGAATCAGACACGACTGAGTGACTAACACATACAGACATCTTGCTGGATCCCACTGCCTGGTACCCTGTCTACAACTTTGTGATATTTTTCTCTCCTTCATTTTAAAATCTTTCTTTGTTAATTTATCTCCATGGAAATTTAAATATCCTCCTACCTCATTGATTTACTTTTAAGAAAATTAAAAGAAATTTTAAGAAAACTTTTAAGAAACTCTGCATGCTTTCCTCACCTTTCAACTAAGGACTCTTAATTATCCTTAAAATCTTAGTTTACACGTCACTTTTGGGGGGATTTTTTTCTGATTCCTTGAGGAAAAGAAAGGTATCCTTTTTAAATTCTTAGAGCACTTGCATTCTTGTCCTTTATAAAATTTATCATTGTATATTTGCTACTAATAAGTCTTCTAGAGATGTTTTAAAAGCTCTTTGAACCATGACTCAAATCATTTTAGTCCAGCTATAATTTTGGCCACATTCTTTCCAAACTCTGTCATTTAAATGATTGGAGTTTGAGGAACATGGTGTTTGCATTTTTTTTAATCATCAGTTCAACTTAGTGGTGATTTGACCTACTTGTCCATCTGGTACCAGGTACTAAGCTTTAAAGAATGTTCAGGAGGGAGGAAAACCACTAGAAGATTCATGTATTGTAATGCACTTGGTTAATCAATTTTAGACTTGTATAGTTTTTATAGAGTTCTTTATAGGCAGTTTGAACTTAATATGGATTTAAGCAAGTTACCTCTCTGAACATCTAATTCCTTATCTAAAAACTGTTTAACACAATATATATCGTAGAGCTTTTGTGAGCTTTAATAACACACAACATCCGTACATATATATGAATTATTTAGCATAAAAGGTGAAATATTGCTTGGGATTACTATTATTATTGTAATATGATTAAGATAATTCAGTAAATATATCATTCGCTCTCAATTTTCATGACATCAATTATTATCACAAACTAGTGAGAAATGCTTGCCATTAGTATCTAAATTAATTGAGTTCTGAAGTCAGCAATTTTTCAAAAAAATATTAATACTGCTGTTTTTGTGACATAGTTTAGAGAAAGAGGTTAATAAAATTAAAACTGTTTTGCTCTAGGATATAGGAAACTTGGTTCCTCTTTTGAGCTTTTAATTAGTGTGATACATTAAAAAAGTTACAGCATTAACATAGCATAAGGATTCAAGCAATTAGAAAAACACAGAAATGTGTTTTATACTCAGTATTACTGAAGTGAAATAAATCTGTTTTTTTAATGTTGCCAACGTCAAGCTGAGTTGAATTCTGTATATTTAATAAGAATCTTATATTTAAATCTTGTGAAAGCAAATGACTTTTAAAGCTTTACTTAAATCTATTCTTAGTCATTTAGTGGTTGAATGGTTCACAGTCTTAGAATTAGAAGAAGTGTGATGTCTGCTCATGTATACACACACACACACACACAACACACACACACATACACACAAACCCCAACTGGTAATTTATTGATTTAAGCAACAATATCAAAATAAAAGTCAATTGTTAGAGACTATCTATTCTCCTTGAAGAAGAAGCAATTTTCATGGCAATCAACCCACTCATGCTTATAAACAGAGCCTAATAAGCAAAGGTTATGTGAGAGATTTATAACACAATTTGTTCAGTTGGTCTATGTAATAAACTCTTTTCCCGTAAAATAAAAACAAATAACATTCAGTTTTTAAAATTTACTCCGTTTAGTGTTTCTCTTTGAAAGCTCTTTTCCAAAGGATATTTGATTTCTGTAAATCAAAACCCAGGGCTAGAGTGGTTTCCTGCACTGGCCGTTGCTGTTTACAGCTTTCCAAAGAGTCGTTACCTAGCAACTGCATAGAAGAAGCTTCCAGTAGTTTAAATCATAGACAAGCTCAGAAAATACTGTGAAGCAGACCTTAAAAAAATTCTGACTTGTTAAAATGTAATTAACAAATCGACTTTCTGTCGAAATAGATCAAAATAGATTTGATCATATCTATTGATGACTTTATAACTAATTATAGTTGCTTATCTGAAAAGCTTTTAAATCAAAAATGATAAAAATAGCAATAAAGGAGAAACCACGGATCTCACATAATCCTGCTGTTTTAAAAGTCACAGTACTTGAAAACTGTTTCCCGTTCCTTAAGATGGCTACTATTAACAGTTGTGTTGTTACACTTTTTTGTGCATGTGTGTAGTCGGCTTTTGTATCAGTGGAGTTATATCCTTTTACTCCTTAAGATTTTAAACTGTGTTATTGACATTATTTCAAGATGGCTTATTGAAATTTCATTTTTAGTAATGCCAAATTGTGATGATAAACATTTAGCACCATCTAAGTGATCCCTGGGTCAGGAAGATCCCCTGGAGAAGGAAATGGCAACCCACTCCAGAACTCTTGCCTGGAAAATTCCATGGATGGAGGAGCTTGGTGAGCTACAGTCCATGGTGCCACAGAGTTGGACATGATGAGCGACTTCATTTTCACTTTTCACTTTTTCCAGTGATATAAATGAGGATAACCACCATCATCTGTGTAGCATTTTGAATAGCATTTTGTTCTCATTATCTACTCTTCTCCTCAGAAAATCCCATGAGATAAATTCTATTACAATTCACCTTGTCAAAGATGAGGCAAGTGAGGCTCTGAGGGAACAAGACCTTGTTCAGGGCCTGACACACTCGGTGGTGACCCCACTGGATCCCAAGCACTTATGCGCACAGAACAAGCAACAAGAGAGAAAGCTGAGTCAAAACAAGCAGAAACTTTACAAGGACAAGAAGGAAACACAAGGCGGAATATATGTAATTTCAAATGAGGAAATGTTTTCTTCAACAAGGCAAGAGAATTAGAAAACATGGACAGATTTGATCTCTGCTAAGTGATTGTTGTCTGCATAATCAAAACTGGCCACATACGTGGCCTCACCAGTGAGAGGGAAAGAATTTAGACAAAACTGGTTTTGTCTGCCAAATATTAACCCAGAAGTTTACAAAACTTGGTCTAGTAACCATGTTCAACTAAGAAGCTGATACATGTCGTTGGCTCCTGGGGAGCCACTCATCCAGCTAAAACTTGGGGATATGTGCAGGAAAAGGAGGGCCTCTTACTAAGGAACAAAGAGAGAATGAATATAGATGGTAGTAGTTTCAGCCACAGTTCAAATCTTTTTGTCCACCCGAGTATCCACGTACAATATTTTTTCTATACAATAAGATAAATGTGTTCAGTATTAGTTGCTCAGACATGTCCGACTCTTTTGTGACCCCATGGACTCTAGCCCACCAGGCTTCTCTACCCCTGGGATTCTCCAGCCAAGAATACTAAAGAGGGTGGCCATTTCATTCTCTAAGGGATCTTCTCAACCCAAGGATCAAACCTGGGTCTGCTGCATTGCAGGAGGAGCATTGTTTCCCATCTGAGCCACCAGGAAAGATACTCATCCATTATTATGAAAAACACACCAAAGTTGCTTCAGTTGTTGAATCTACTCCAAGTCCAGGATATCTAGATAATGCAAAGTCATTTCTAGCTGTGGACCCTAATAGTCCGGCAACAACAAACCAATAAATGAGTTAGATACCTTCACTCCCACCCCATTTGCATATGTAATAGTGGGGCAAGATAAGTGTAATAAAATATTGGGTTTTGGACAATGAAAGGAAGACACATGGCAGACATTGGCCCATGCCAATGGTGATTATCCCATGGGACATGAATTGCAAAGACCTTGCAGTAAATCTTTTGACTAGAGACCATCCTGCTGTACAGAATAACTTGTCTGTTCCTAAGCATAGATTCTTGTTCACTATTTTCAATGATTACAGAGAATGTTGAAATTGGAACAGATTTCCTCTAGTCCTTTCCATGTGTCAGTGATCACGCTCAAAGTTCTTTTCTAAGAACTTTCGTACACTTGCCTTATTTTGCTTTTATTGCCCCATCCCTGTCTCTGGTTTGGTTGTCATGGCAGCTACCATGGCATTTCAGTTTGTTGACCCTCTGTTAGTTCGACTCGTTAGTCAAAAATCAACTCTAGTGTCAACGGTCTTCTAGGATTTTACTTCCATGCATTTGAATGGCCAGAGGAATCTAAACAAAAGACAACCATAGGCTAGTCCCACTTTAAATTCACGATCACTAATTTGTAGGGGTCTAGCATGTGCCAAACCGTCATTCTGTTTCCCAAATCTGTTTCTTTTTACCCTCTCTTAAACAGCTTTGCCATGTTTTCTCTTCTCACTACCAACCTCTTCCCTATCAACATTCCAACCTACTTCACCAAGAAAGTAGGACCATAGGAAGGAAAACAAAGTTTTCATAAACTTTTGCCTACGCACATACTCACCAGTCTGAAGGTAGAATTCCCATATGTTCTACCTCCTCTTCTGTTATTATAGATGAACAATTTTAGCAGCAATGTGACTGAGCAGGGTCATGGAAAGAATAATGTATCACGTTAACAAGATTACCCAAACTCTGACAGTCTAGGAATGACATTTTAAGGAATTGAAATATATCTTATAAAGCTTTCAGATTTATGAAAGGTCATTAATCCATTTGGCAGATTAAACAACACTCTCTAGCTATTGATAATAATGTATATTTGCCTTGTAACTCCAGTATTTTTCCCACCTGGTGTGAAGAGCTGACTCATTTGAAAAGACCCTGATGTTGGGAAAGATTGAAGGCAGGAGGAGAAGGGGACGACAGAGGATGAGATGGTTAGATGGCATCACCGACTCAGTGGACATGAATTTGGGTAAACTCTGGGAGCTGGTGATGGACAGGGAGGCCTGGCATGCTGCGGTTCATGGGGTTGCAAAGAGTCGCACACAACTGAGCGACTAAATGAACTGAACTGAACTGAATGCCTAGCCAGTAGTCAAATGTTATTGAGAACTTTATTGTTTTTGAACTTTCATTTGTGTTTAGTTTTAGGTTATTTAAACTTAAATAGCCACATGTAGCCAAGGCAACTGTATTGGCCAGCACAGTTTCATTTTTAATTTACCTAATTATTTAATTATTTTATTGAAGTATAGTTGATACACAGTGTTGTATTACTTTCAGGTGTACAGCCATGTGAATCAGTGCTGTGTGCTTAGTCGCTCAGCCGTGTCCAGCTCTTGTGACCTTGTGGACTGTATAGCCCACCAGGCTCCTCTGCTCATGAGGATTCTTTAGTCAAGAATACTGGAGTGGGTTGCCATGACCTCCTCTAGGGGATCTTCCAAATGCAGGGACTTTCCGAACCCAGGTCTCCTGCACTGCAGGCAGATTCTTTACCAGCTGAGCCACCACAGAAACCCAAGAATACTGGAGTGGGTAGCCTATCCCTTCTCCAGGGGATCTTCCCAAACCAGGAATTGAACCAGGGTCTCCTGTTTGCAGGCAGATTCTTTACCAGCTGAGCTACTAAGGAACCCTGAATCAGTTACACATACTGATAGCTTATGATGGACAATGTTGGAGTCTTGCTCTCTGAAGAAGAGAGAATTTAGCTTCAGGTCCAGGGGCGAGCCTTCAGACGCCAGAACTTCATGTGGCAGAAGTTTCATTAGAGTGAAAAAGGGACAGAGAAAGCTTCTGACGTAGACATCAGAAGGGGGATGGAGAGTGCCCTGTCACTAGTCTTAGCAAGGGAGCTGTATACTTTCTCAGTTGATTATTAACAATAAATCAAAAGAACATCTCAAGGATGTAAAGGTCTTACCAGATACTCCCACAGTATACATTTTAAGATAACAGGATTAGTCAGTTTTTTAAGGAGAAACCTGTCTTTGAACAGGATACATTGTTGTTATATAATCATCGGTAAGGAGTTTAAGGTAAAACATACCCTTGAGGAAAATGAGTTGTTTTTATTGTATATCATTAGCTCTGGGCTTAAAGAAAAAAAAAAAAAAAAAAAGCTTTATGTGACTATGACAAAGGAATGTAGAAAAAAAAGTTTGTCCTTTTCTCCTCCTCGAGGGCCGCAGACTCCTTATCAACCTACCCAAGAATTAACTCTCTCCATATATATATATATGTATTTTTTTCATACATATATATTTTCTTTTCCCTTATAGGTTATCACAAAATATTGAGTATAGTTCCCTATGCTATACAGTAGGTCATTGGGCCGCAGACTCCTTATCAACCTACCCAAGAATTAACTCTCTCCATATATATATATATGTATTTTTTTCATACATATATATTTTCTTTTCCCTTATAGGTTATCACAAAATATTGAGTATAGTTCCCTATGCTATACAGTAGGTCATTGTTGGTTATCTATGGTGTATATAGTAATGTGTAGGTTAAACCCAGACTCCTAATTTATCTCGCCCTCTGCTTTTCCCATTGATAATCATACATTTGTTATTTTTATGTTTGTGGATCTATTTCTATTTCATATATAAGTTCTTTTGTGTTTTTTGTTTTTAGATTCTGTACATTAGCAATATCATATGATATGTGTCTTTCTCTGTCTGGCTTGCTTCACTTAATACAATTATCTCTAAATCCATCCAAATTGCTGTAAATATCATTTATTCATTCATGACTGAGGCAACTATATTTGCCCACACAGTCTTAGAAGGGTGATAAGTGGGACGCTAAAAAGTTGCAAAACAGGACAAGCATTTAGGAAGCTGTTTTATTAGCCCAAGTGAGAAATTATTAGTGTTTAAAGAAAGGTCCATGATCCCTTTAGCTGATTTGGGATCCCTCAATCCAGAAAACTCTGAGAAAAGAAAATATTTTAATATTTCTGTTAGTGGTAAAATCTGACCTGAAATTATTTGGTAGTAAACCCTGTACTGAACTTCATCTTTTTTCAAATTAGTAAAAGTATTCACACATTTAACTGAAAAAACAATAGTGTTTTTAAGCATAGGTTGCTCCCTACATCTAGTACACAGGGTTTGCAAGATGAAGCATATTGTTTTCTAAAATTTGAAAAAATAAATTTTAATTCTAGAAGCTGATATCTGACCCTTAAGAGCATGGATAAGGATCAGAAGCCTGCAATTAGTAAAGAGTGGGAATGAGGGGAGGCGAGTGAGAAAGAGACAGAGGACTGGAGTGGTACCATCCATAAACCTTGGCAGTCACATGATATTAGGAAATGAAGGACAAAATAAGATGAAAGAATATCTGCTTTTGTATTCAAGTTAGGAAATAACAGTGAGTATAAATGTTTGAGGAAATGGGATGGATTTGGGCCTGGGAAGAGACATCTAGAGATAAATTCAATTATGATTTGTAGACTGAGTTTCACCTTTCTTGATTTGTGTAAATGAAGACTATTATGCTATAGTATTCCTTTTCATGTGTTAGTCATCCTTATTGGTGAAATATATGTTTTCTTTATAAAGAGTACTGATTTTTCTTTTTATCTAACAAGGAATCCCAAGATTATATATTAACTCATTAATCTAAGATGATTGCTTTCAACCTATCTGATCCAATACCTCTTTTGTATGGTAAATATTTTGTCACACTTCCTTACTAGCCTGGAACAAAATTCTGAGTAAATGTAAATATCTATATGAATACACTTTAAATAGTTAACAGATTGGGTCATTTATTTTTCTGGAGTTGAGCTGCATAAGCTGCTTGTATATTTTTGAGATTAGTTGTTTGTCTGTTGTTTCATTTGTTATTATTTTCTCCCATTCAGAAGGCTGTCTTTTCACCTTGCTTATAGTTTCCTTTGTTGTGCAGAAGCTTTTAATTTTAATTAGATCCCATTTGTTTATTTTTGCTTTTATTTCCAGTATTCTGGCAGATGGATCATAGAGGATCCTACTGTGATTTATGTCAGAGAGTGTTTTGCCTATGTTCTCCTCTAAGAGTTTTATAGTTTCTTGTCTTACATTTAGATCTTTAATCCATTTTGAGTTTATTTTTGTGTATGGTGTTAGAAAGTGATCTAATTTCATTCTTTTACAAGTGGTTGACCAGTTTTCCCAGCACCACTTGTTAAAAAGATTGTCTTTAATCCACTGTATATTCTTGCCTCCTTTGTCGAAGATAAGCTGTCCATAGGTGTGTGGATTTATCTCTGGGCTTTCTATTTTGTTCCATTGATCTNAGGGGGGAGGTGGGGGTCGGGATTGGGAGTTCATGTATACTCGTGGCTGATTCATGTCAATGTTTAGCAAAACGAATGCAGTATTGTAAAGCAGAACAAACTAAGAAATAAAAATTAATTAAAGAAAAAAAATAAAATAAATTGAAATGATAAAAATAAATAAATAAATAGTTAACAGAATATGCAATTTGTAATATGAAGGAGTAACAGAAGAGAAATAATTAATAGTAAGTAAGCATATATCTCAACATTATAAATGCCCAGATATGAATAACCAAAAAAAGACAACACGAAACAGTTGCTTGCACCAATAAATATATGCCTGCTACTGACATTGACAACATTAATGATCAGATCTTAAATTTCTATTGATGACTCACATATAGTATTAACAAAATAAACTTTCTCTTAGTTTATACAGTAACTGTCTTCCTAAATAATTCAGTATTTACTAAAATTTTTCAAAACTTTGTATCTATGTGGACAATTGCCTCCAGAAATGTGTACATTCTTGATGGGTTAATAGACACTGTAAAACCTTTACTTACCTGTAGAAAAAAAGCATATACAGACATAAAAATGATGCCTAAAGCTGATTTTCTCTTCTATTTCCCACTGGTTATTATAGATTTTATGCAGGTCAGGAAGCAAGTGATTTTATATCCTGCAACTTTACTATATTCATTGATTAGCTCTAGTAATTTTCTGGTGGAGTCTTTAGGGTTTTCTATGTAGAGGATCATGTCATCTGCAAACAGTGAGAGTTTTACTTCTTCTTTTCCAATTTGGATTCCTTTTATTTCTTTTTATGCTCTGATGGCTGTGGCCAAAACTTCCAGAACTATGTTGAATAGTAGTGGTGAAAGTGGGCACCCTTGTCTTGTTCCTGATTTTAGGGGAAATGCTTTCAGTTTTTCACCATTGAGAATAACGTTTGCTGTGGGTTTGTCATATATAGCTTTTATTATGTTGAGGTATGTTCCTTCTATTCCTGCTTTCTGGAGAGTTTTTATCATAAATGGATGTTGAATTTTGTCAAAGGCCTTCTCTGCATCTATTGAGATACTAACACATATATATGGAATTTAGAAACATGGTAATGATAACCCTGTATGCAAGACAGCAAAAGAGACACAGACGTATAGAATGGACTTTTGGACTCTGAGGGAGAGGGAGAGGGTGGGATGATTTGGGAGAATGGCACTGAAACATGTATACTATCATGTAAGAAACGAATCACCAGTCTATGTTCGATACAGGATGCTTGGGGCTGGTGCACAAGGATGATCCAGAGAGATGATATGGGGTGGGAGGTGGGAGGGGGTTCAGGATTGGGAACTCATGTACACCCGTGGTGGATTCATGTCAATGTATGGCAAAACCAATACAGTATTGTAAAATAAAATAAAGTAAAAATAAAAAATTTTTAAGTGAATATATTGATATTAAAAAAATAATAATCATAAAATAAAATAAAGAGTCCTCATTGAGCAAACTTAGCCCTCTCTAATGGCACATTTACTAAGAAGGTAATTCAGCCTCTAAAAGCATTACCTCTCAAAAACTGCAGAGAATGGCAATGACCAAGTCAGTATTAAATACAAAAAGTTGTATCACCTATGCCCAAGCCACTTTATCTTAATGAGTATACAGAGGCATAAGTATTCCTTTGTCCTCAGCAAGAGCCAGAGACAAGCAGAAGGCATGAGGAGTTTCACTTCTTTCTAGAAACACATTTTTCTAGGAGCTAAATCCTAGTGGCAAAGAGCAAGTAACCTTACTCGTAGGCTAGTTACTTAGAGTACCTAAAAAAGAAATCATATTGGAGATTCCAAACAACTGAAGCCCACACTAGAGGAGGAATGAACAAGTTCAAAATGACATGCTTCTCAGAAAGAAAGTTTTCAAAAAGATACGAAAGAAGGAAGCTATAGAGTTAGAATATGCCCTGGTCTACAGTTCAGCTCAGTTCAGTCGCGCAGTCGTGTCCGACTCTTTGCGACCCTATGAATCGCAGCATGCCAGGCCTCCCTGTCCATCACCAACTCCCAGAGTTCACTCAGACTCACGTCCATTGAGTCCATGATGCCATCCAGCCATCTCATCCTCGGTTGTCCCTTTCTCCTCCTGCCCCCAAACCCTCCCAGCATCAGGGTCTTTTCCAATGAGTCAACTCTTCGCATAAGGTGGCCAAAGTAGTGGAGCTTCAGTTGGGGTGAAAGAAATCCCTCAAGGACTTGGGAATCATAATCAAGATTAATGCTGGACATACATGGAAAGCATGTGGCATCATTTGGAAGATGGAAACATCAACATGAAATACCTGAATGAGCCTAAAGGTGAGAAAACAATGCCTGGAAAGGAGACAATAACGGAGGAGCCACATGACCCTTCAAAGTGAACACAAGGAGAAGGCAAAGGTCAATGGTGAGATGGGAAGAGCTGCCAGTGGGATGAACTGGATGAAGGATGAAGTGAGCACAGGGACAAAAGAAAGGAGCATCAAAGGAAGAGGTTGCTGTACCATACACAACCTTTTCTGTAAAGTGACTCAGCCACTGGCCAATAATCCTTCAGGACGGAGAAGAAATTATCTGCCAGTTTTGAGCTTTATGACTGTCTTAATTCATAGCTAAGGTCCCAGCTTTTGACTAGGTGCTCCAAGATCAGCACACTTCAATATAGACACTGAAAGAAATTTTGAAATAAAATAAGTCAGTGGATCAGGCACATGTTTGAGTCTTAAAGCAAAAAGGAGTAGCAAACATTCATGGAAACATTAGCTTAAGAAACACAGGTTAGTGATCCAAAGGGTTTTCTAGGTCAAAGGAAGGGTCATACTAGGACTTTGGGCTTAGTCGCTATAGATTTAATTGCTCTGTCCTGGATGTCCAAACTGACGGCAAATCCATGAAAAAATTTGTTAAGGGAATCCCAATAATACAGAGAGAACTGAAAAAGAAGTCTTCAAATAGAATGTAGAAAGCAAAGGGAGAACTCATACATTTTCCTATTACCTGCAGGTAAGAGAAAAAGAGGCTGATGAGCCCTGGAATGCTGAGAAAGGCTAGACTTCACCAAATATAAAACAAAGTCCACACTGCAGCTACATAGAGGCTCACAAGACAAATAAAAGTTCTCTTTTCTTTTATTTGACTTTATATCCTAAAATGACATTTATCATCTATTCCACTTATAGATTATTCTATCTATTATTATAATAAATTCCACTAAAGTGATTCATTCTAGATCACACATGAAATAACATGTGCAAAAGAAGTTACATAACAATATACACTGAGAAAGTAGGAATAATGCCTGGTCCATAACTGGTATTCAATAGATAGCTTGTAGTCACTCACTTGGAGCTTCCTAGGTGGCACTAGCAAGGAACCTGCCTGCCAATTCAGGAGATGTAAAGAGATGCAGGTTCCATCCCTGGGCTGGGAAGATCCCCTGGAGGAGTGCAAGGCAAACCACTCCATTATTCTTACCTGGAGCCCTTGGACAGAGGAGCCTGGCAGGCTATAATCCATAGGGTCACAAAGAGTTGGACATGAATGAAGCGACTTAGCACCCACACACACATTCACTTATTTATTCATTTATTCAATATTTATTGACTGTATACTATATGCAAGGCACTATTCTAGACACTGAGGATTCAGCATTAAAAAAAAAAAAAAAAGACAAGGCCTTCATGAAGTTTCCATCCCAGTGGGGGAGACTGGTAAATACACAAATATACATGTAACAAAGGCAGAGCATAATGAGTGCTATGAAGAAAAAGAACATTAAGGACACAGAGAACACCTAGGAGTTTCTTTGGGGCTTCTCTGGTGGCTCAGATGATAAAGAATCTGCCAGCAATGTGGGAGATCCAGGTTCAGTCCCTGAGTCAGGAAGATCCCCTCAAGAAGGGAATGGCTACCCACTCCAGTATTCTTGCCTGCAGAATTCCATGGACAGAGGAGCCTGGTGGCCTACAGTCCATGGGGTCACAAAGAGTCAGACACAACTGAGCATTTGCTATTTAACACCTTCACTCTTTTCAGAGGTCTCTTTAGATAGGGCAATTGGGGAGGTCTCTCTGGGGAGATGGCATTCAAGCAGAGACCTGGATGAAGTGAGGAAATATAAGGAAGCATCATGCAGAAAGAGGGCAAATGCAAGGTCTTGAGTAAAGATCAGTAAGGAGATGAGTGAGGCTGGATCACAGTGAGGGAAGAAAGAAGAATGGGAAACCAGTAGGAGAGAGAGGTGAGTGCCAGGTGAGTGCCAAAGTCATGAGAAGGACTTTGGATAGTATTTCAAATGTGGGAGGAAGCCATATGAGGGTCCTAAGCAGGAAAACCACATGATCTGATTTCTATATTAAATGACCATTTTGACAGGTTTGTAGAGAGTGACCTGTGGAGGGTGTGAGAGAAAGAGTGGAAGCAGGGAGAAAGCTGGATCAAGGAATGCAAGGAGGACCTCACAGATGCAGCTGCCTGGAGTCTCGCCCACTGCCCAACCATGGTCAACCCCACCTGGTCTTGGACATTGCCAACAAGCCCTTGGGTCACTTCTCTCTCAAGCTGTTTGCAGACAACATTCCCAAGACAGCA
Source organism: Aepyceros melampus (assembly GCA_006408695.1). Taxonomy (NCBI): domain Eukaryota; kingdom Metazoa; phylum Chordata; class Mammalia; order Artiodactyla; family Bovidae; genus Aepyceros; species Aepyceros melampus. Next base: position 177,521 of record SJXQ01010146.1, on the reverse strand, counting down.
GAAAACTTCTGAACTCTGAGCACTAGGGAGAAAAGATTTGACACAAAGTTTCCTGCTTTCACAGAATAATTCCAGGATTTATGTATGTGCAGGGTGGTGACTTCACAAACCATAATGGCTCTGATGGCTAGTCCATCTTTGGGAAGAAATTTGATGAAAGAATCACAGGTCCTAGGATCTTGTCCATGACCAATGCTGGCACCAACACAAATGGTTCCCAGTTTGTCATCTACAGTATACCAAGACCAAGTGTTTGGATAGCAAGTATGTGGTCTTTGGCAAGGCGAAAAAGGGCGTGGAATACTGTAGAAGCCACAGAGTGCTGCAGTCCAAGAATGGCAAGACCAGCAAGAAGATCAAAATTGCTGACTGTGGACAAATCTAATAAATCTGACTTGTATTTAACCACCAGACATTCCCTCTGTAGCTCAGGAGAGCATCCCATCATCCACATCTTCTTGAAATAACTTCCATAATTTTTGTGCTCCCACTGCCGTTCTTTGGGTTCCATATTTTCCTTATTCCCCTCCAAGTTTAGCTGGATTGCAAAGTTAAGTTTATGACTATGAAATAAAAACTAAACAAAAAAAGGAATGAGAAGAAAATGATAGCTCAGGAAATGAAATAGAAGGCATCTCCCATTACTCCAAAGAGAGGATCCCCAAAAAGGATTTTAGCCAACTTGAATATATAATTTCAAGAATGTGAATTTGTCAAATTTCTACTTAAAGAAAGCTAATGTTTTAATTCCATTCACATATGTATTTAAATTATATCTACAGAATCGATCTAAAAATACCAAATTATCAATCAAGTATTTCTTCTTTACCAATCTCATATAAATGAAATAATTTTGATAAAACTCATCACAAGCATGTTTGACATCTTTTAAGAGCCACTTTTTGGGTTACTTCACACAAATTTCTAGGGCATGCCATCTTCACTCCCCTCTATACCTGTTTTGAACCCATGTATGGGCTTTCCTGGTGGCTCAGATGATAAGGAATCTGCCTGCAATGCAGGAGACTTGGGTTCGATCACTGAGTTGGGAAGATACCCTGGAGAAGGGAATGGCTACCCACTCCAGTATTCTTGAACTTCCATGGACAGAGGAGTCTGGTGGGCTATAGTCCATGGTGTCGCAAAGAGCTGGACACAACTGAGCAACTAACATACACAACAACACACACACACGCACATAATGCTGTAGCTGAATGCTTATTCACAAATACTTATTTGTAAAGATTCAGATTTTAAAGTAGAACTTACATCAGAATGTAGATTATTTGATAGCAAGGATATTGTTTTCTGAACTACTGTATCCCCAGTGCCTAGAACAAGGATCAGCAAATATGGCCTATGGACCAAACCTGTGAACAACAGTTTTATAAACAGCTTCATTGGAACACTGGCAGGCTTATTTATTTGCATATTGTCTGTGACTGCTTTTGCTCTATCACAGCAGAGTTGAACGGTTATGACAGAGACTGTATGACTTGCAAAGCCTAAAACATCTACTTCCTGGCCCTTTACAGAAAAAGTTTGCTGATCCCTTGTCCAGAGCATTGTGTAGCCTATAGTAGGTATTCAACAGAAATTTGATATTGACTATATAGGTACAAGGAAACTCCTTATTTTCTGAAAAACAATTTGCAGAAGGAAAAGGCAAAACCTGATATTCTGTAGTATTTGTCAAATTCATCCTCAGCTCCCTCCATGCTTGCCCCTTCTAGTGGTTCTTTTCAAGCACTAAGTGGCATAAAAGCATTTTTATCTGATTTCTATGGGAGCATTTTCTAAGGCAGCTCTCCTTCCTTCCACACCATAAATAACTCTAAAGACATCACATCTCTCTTCTGTGCCTCCATTTTCCACAACTTGAAAACAGAATGTTAGTGGAACTCTCCGGTCAAGTGTTTTCAGAGAAAAGGAACTGCAGTAGGAGTGTTTGACTTTTATATCTGGAAAAAGTAAAGGGGCAGAAGCTTGGGAAGCCCATATACACATAGAGGGGTGAAAGGGCCGGTCAGCAGCTGGAGCCAGGAGAAAGTAAGCCTTGTGGAAAGATAGCACCTTCTGAAAAGGGACTTCTTTCTCCATAGTTCAAACTTCTCTTATAAAAGCATGCTTTGAAGGGGTCCTGAAATTCTGTTCCATCACATGTTGAAAAGCTATGTACAAATGTTCTGATTTTTATAGTAGCAGGCTCTTTCAGAAGTTTCCAGTGTTCCTATGCAGATATGTTGGAAAGGTTTGCAAGTAGCTCACCCTAGCTAAGGCTCTGTCAACAGATGCTCTGCTGGATATAAAATCACCTGAAAGAACTCCAAGCTAGAAAACTGACAGAATGGTGACTGCTTTATTTATTCTTGCAGAGCAAAGTGGGAATTACCTCACTTGTTGAAAGAGAATATAGTCTTAAGAGTCAAAGAACCTACAGTTTTTCTCATTGTAAAGGGCTCAAAATAGTTCTGCTTAAACTCTCTGGTTCTTCGGCTTTCTGGAAAGGAACAGAGAGGAACTCTGAGAGAAGTGAGATGAACCCTTGTAAAGTATTCTAGCAGCAATTTATATAGAGGATGGTCCTGGGAGTATGGTCCTGGGAGTGATTTACTGTAGCCTGAACTATCACCAGCGGCAGCAAGGAGAAGCTGTGAGGGCTTTTGTGGCCAAGCCTGAAGACCTGGAGCCACAGTCCTGCCCTGGAGCAGACTCCTCCAAGACAGAATTCAGAGGGAGTGAGCAAAGAAGCCTTCTAAGGAAGTCAGGTTGCTAACTCAGCCTGGCTTTCTTCATTAAACACTATAAAAGAAATAACTTACAGTGTGAAAGCACCTAGGGCAAAAAGTTCAGCTTAGCCTGGGATCGCCCCTGAGGGAGACTCAAGATGAGACAGAGGTTGTATACTTGAAAGACACAAGAAACATCAGCAGGCAAGTGAGGAAGTGAGACCTGTTAGGGAAGGCAGCAATGAGGGGGCAGATAGCAAGCCAGCTACACTGTGGATGACCGGGGAGCTTACTCCAGGGCGAAAGTCTGGGACATTGTGTAAAACAAGAGCCATTGGGGCAGAGGGGCAAAGGGACAAAGGAGTCCAATCACTGGATTCAGTGATTGATTGACAGATGGTAGCATGGTGTTAATTCCCCTAGAACTCCCTTTTTAGGTGAAGAGATGCAGATGCTGACACAGCATCTTAATAAGGTAAATTCCAATGGATATGGTGGCATACTCACCATATATACTACCAGGTCTCTCAATAAAAGTTTCCTCTGGTCTTTTCTTGCCCACATGCCACTCCTTGGAAGCAAGAAGTTGGCTGGGATGGAGCAGTGATATCCACTCCATTCACCAGGTCCATTATCTTTTTTTTTTTTTTTTGGCCTCACCATATGGCATACAGGATCTTAGTTTCCTGGCCAGGGATCAAACCTGTGCCCCCTGCATTGGAAGCACAGAATCTTAACCACTGAACTGCCATGGAAGTCCCAGAGCTCATTATCTTTTAAATTGACTTCTGTTTGGGGAAATACCTACACTGTGAATCCAAACTCTCCAAAGTAGAGCACAAATGTCCAGTTTCCCTTGTAGCTAGGACACAGGCCTGAGGTTAAGGCTCTGCCAATTTGGTGCACAAAAGGGACACTATTTGGGAGGTAAGCTTGCAATGCTGGTGACAGGCTGATGGAGATTTCCCTTGCTCCTGCGGAGAGGAGTGGTAGAGGTATGTAGTTTGAGGTGGTGGAGGCAGCAATGCCTGTGGAGGTTTTCTGGTAGTTCAGGGTAGAATTTTTGACACAAAATTGGCAGCGAGGCTAGTGGCTTTAGCACTTGCAGTAATTTGGACTTCCCAGCATCATCTGGTGCTCAACAGCTTCAGGGCTTTCCCATCAGGCCAGCTTCTGCCACTGGGTGTGAGTGACCCTCCAAGAAGCTGTGGGTAATCTCAAGTGTGTTTCCTCCCACCCCCAGCTTTAATATACTTTATGTCAATCCCTTTCTTGCTTTAACTAGTCAGAGTGGACTCTGCACTTCACGCCTAAGCCCATGACTGATACAGGGGAAAAAACAAATGGTAAAGTACACAGTATGACATGGTATGTTTTATAAAAGCATAAAGAAACCCAAAAGGACCACTTTGTCTCCTCTTAATCTTCATAAAGAAAGTTACCTATAAACTATCTCAAATGAGAAACTAGTTTTCAAGTCTCCAGGGAGAAAATTCTGCACAACCTAAAGAATCACGGCTTCCCTGCTGGCCGAGATGGTAAAGAACTCGCCTGCAATTTGGAAGACCTGAGTTTGATCTCTGGGTTGGGAAGATCTCCTGCAGAAGAGAATGGATACCCACTTCAGTATTCTGGCCTGGAGATTTCCCATGGACAGAAGAGCCTGGTGGACTACAGTCCATAGGGTCGCAAAGAGTCACACTTGACTAAGCGACTTTAAGTTCAGTTCAGTTCAGTCCAGTTCAGTTGCTCAGTCGTGTCCAACTCTTTATGACCCCATGGACTGCTGCATGCTGCCCAGGCCTCTCTGTCCATCACCAACTCCCGAAGTTTACTAAAACTCATCTCCATTGAGTCGGTGATGCCATCCAACAATCTTATCCTCTGTCATCCCCGTCTCCTGCCTTCAAACTTTCCCAGCATCAGAGTCTTTTCAAATCAGTCAGCTCTTGGCATCAGGTGTCCAATGTATTGGAGTTTCAGCTTCAGCAAAAGTCCTTCCAATGAATATTCAGGGATGATTTCCTTTAGGATGGACTGATTGGATCTCCTTGCAGTCTAAGGGACTCTCAAGAGTCTTCTCCAAAACCATAGTTCAAAAGCATTAATTCTTTGGTGCTCAGCTTTCTTTCTAGTCCAACTCTCACTGGTTCCAAATTAGGAAAGGAGTACGTCAAGGCTGTATATTGTCAGTCTGCTTATTTAACTTATAAGCAGAATACATCACGAGAAACGCTGGGCTGGAAGAAGCACAAGCTGGAATCAAGATTGCTGGGAGATACATCAATAACCTCAGATATGCAGATGACACCACCCTTATGGCAGAAGGTGAAGAAGAACTAAAGAGCCTCTTGATGAAAGTGAAAGAGGAGAGTGAAAAAGTTGGCTTAAAGCTCAACATTCAGAAAACGAAGATCATGGCATCTGGTCCCATCACTTCATGTGAAATAGATGGGGAAACAGTGGAAACAGTGGCTGACTTTATTTTTTGGGCTCCAAAATCACTGCAGATGGTGACTGCAACCATGAAATTAAAAGCACTTACTTACTTCTTGGAAGGAAAGTTATGACCAACCTACACAGCCTATTAAAAAGCAGAGACATTACTTTGTCAACAAAGGTCTGTCTAGTCAAGACTATGATTTTTCCAGTAGTCATGTATGGATGTGAGAGTTGGACTATAAAGAAAGCTGAGTGCCAAAGAATTGATGCTTTTGAACTGTGGTGTTGAACAAGACTCTTGAGAGTCCCTTGGACTGCAAGGAGATTCAACTAGTCCACCCTAAAGGAGATCAGTCCTGAGTGTTCACAGGAAGGACTGATGTTGAAGCTGAAACTCCAATACTTTGGCCACCTGATCTGAAGAGCTGACTCATTGGAAAAGACCCTGATGCTGGGAAAGATTGAGGGCAGGAGGAGAAGAGGATGACAGAGGATGAAATGGTTGGATGGCATCACCGACTTGATGGACATGGGTTTGGTGGACTCCAGGAGTTGGTGATGGACAGGGAGGCCTGGCATGCTCCAGTCCATGGGGTTGCAAAGAGTCAGATACGACTGAGCGACTGAACTGAACTGAACTGAACTGAACACATCCACACGACTACTGGAAAAACCATAGCTTTAACTAGATGGACCTTTGTTGGCAAAGTAATGTCTCTGCTTTTATTTAAAAGCCTATTTTAAGGCTGTCTAGGTTGGTCATAATTCTTCTTCCAAGGAGCAAGTTTCTTTTAGTTTCATGGCTGCAGTCACCATCTGCAGTGACTTTGGAGCCCCCCAAAATATGTCTCTCACTGCTTCCACTGTTCCTCCATCTATTTCCCATGAAGTGATGGGACTGGATGCCATGATCTTACTTTTCTGAATGTTGAGTTTTAAGCCAACTTTTTCACCCTCCTCTTTCATTTTCATCAAGAGGTTCTTTAGTTCTTCTTCACTTTCTGCCATAAGGGTGGTGTCATCTGCATATCTAAGGTTATTGACATTTCTCCCGGAAATCTTGATTCCAACTTGTGCTTCCTCAAGCCCAGCATTTCTCAAGATGTACTCCATATATAATTAAATAAGCAGGGTGACAATATACAGCCTTGACATACCCCTTTCCTGATTTCAAACCAGTCTGTTGTTCCATGTCCAGTTCTAACTGTTGCTTCCTGACCTACATACAGATTTCTAAAGAGGCAGGTCAGGTGGTCTGATATTCCCATCTCTTTCAGAATTTTCCACAGTTTCTTGTGATCCACACAGTCAAAGGCTTTCACACAGTCAATAAAGCAGAAGTAGATGTTTTTCTGCAACTCTCTTGCTTTTTCAATGATTCAACTGATGTTGGCAATTTGATCTCTGGTTCCTCTGCCTTTTCTAAATCCAGCTTGAACATGTGGAAATTCTTGGTTCACCTACTGTTAAAGTCTGGCTTGGAGAATTTTGAGCATTATTTTGCTTGCGTATGAGATGAGTACAATTGTGCAGTAGTTTGAGCATTCTTTGGCATTGCTTTTCTTTGGGATTAGAATGAAAACTGACCTTTTCCAGGCCTGTGGCCACTGCTGAGTTTTCCAAATTTGCTGACATATTGAGTGCAGCACTTTCACAGCACCATCTTTCAGGATTTGAAATAGCTCAACTGGAATTCTATCACTTCCACAAGCTTTGTTCATAGGGATGCTTCCTAAATCCCACTTGACTTCACATTCTCGGATGTCTGGCTCTAGGTGAGTGATCATACCATTGTGATTATCTGGGTCATGAAGATCTTTCTGTATAGTTCTTCTGTGTATTCCTGCCACCTCTTAACATCTTCTGCTTCTGTTAGGTCCATACCATTTCTGTCCTTTACTGTGCCCATCTTTGCATGAAATGTTCCCTTGGTATCTCTAATTTTCTTGAAGAGATCTCTAGTCTTTCCTGTTCTATTGTTTTCCTCTATTTCTTTGCATTGATCGCTGAGGAAGGCTTTCTTATCTCTCCTTGCTAGTCTTTGGAACTCTGCATTCCATAGGGTTACAAAGAGTCAGACATGACTGAGACACTTTCACTTTCACTTCAAGAATCACACCATTTCAGGAACCCACAACACCAATACCAGAATGTTCTACTTTTGTAGTCAAGGAGATACAAGAACTTTCTGTAGTCATTTAAAAGAAAAATGTACTTAAATAACTCATTTTCTCACTGAATTTACCTTTAATGGTTTTTAATTTTATTATGTATAGAGCTGCCAACTGCCAGACATTAAGGAATCATCATCTTCATTTTTTTCCAGTTTAAGGTGAGTCAGACAAAACCTTGAGCAGAAACAAAGATGTCAATATTATTTTCAGTACCAAAGAAAACTCTTTCCATGTCACATGGGCATGAGAAGCACTTGTTTTCTTACTCTCAGTTCCCCTTCTATTCTGGGTCTTTTGAAGCCATGGCAGGAAGTCAGGGAAACTTTCTCAAATCTCTATATCAAAAGCCAACATGAGAACTCCACCTGAATTCCTTCCTTCCCTTGTGAAAATGACAGTCTCCTTGGAGCACAAATTTATCTTCCTCCAGTTCTTGAAGGACATCTGTCCTCTGATACTTACACTTAATGGCGAGAGTAATGATGATGATGATTACATATCTGTCAGTGGTTTTCAGAAATCATTTGAAGGGCATTGGGTCTCAGTAGTATCTCATTAACATCTTGCCTTAAATGTTTTACTCATCAACCTTAAAATGCTTCAAAATTCATATTTTTCTTTAAAATTACTGGAAAATGTTATAAATATAACAAGCATAATGATTTATGAACAAATCAGGTTATACTCACAGGGAATAAGAGTTGGAATCAGACAAGCCTAGACTGTAAGGAAGGACTCTCCCACGTTTGTAACCTGATCCTCCATAGTTGTTAACTGCATACCATGGCCAAGTCACTTAATAAGTCTTAGACTTAGTTTCTTCATGTGTGACTGGGATCACATTACCTATCACACTGGATTGTTGTGAGGTTAGTGATGTAACATTTAAAGTAAGTAAAAACATACCTGGCATATAATAAAAATTCAGTTGTTTGCACTAACTCTTGTCCAACTTTCGACCCCATGGACTGTAGCCCACTAGCTTCCTTGTCCATGGAATTCCCCAAGCAAGCATATAGGAGTGAGTTGCCATTTCCTTTACCATGGCATATAATGAAAATTCAGTAGATGGTTAACTATTATTTTTTTTCTTAACCATCCATCTATACATGACTGTTTTCAAACAAATATTGCATATATTTAAATATGGATGAGAATTTTCTTTCAACTCTTGATTTCAAAATTTTACATATTTCATTTCTGTGATCTGAGCCATTGTTAATTTAGCAGTCTTAGGATGATGACTGTCTTTTCCATCATACCTTCTGACCTCTGCCAAAGTTCTTTTTTCCAATGCATATCAACCCACACTTTCATGTGCCAAAGTGGTTTCTGATTGCTGTGTGGATCTAATTCAAGCTCTTTATCACCTCCTACAGTCATTCTCCCATTCCCCAGCTGTGAATCACAGAGCTTAGGTGGTTTAAAATTACATTTTGCAAACCCCCTTGCTTAATAAATTATACCAGCAGTCCCCAGCTTTTTTGGCACCAGGGACCAGTTTCATGGAAACAATTTTTCCACAGACCAGAGAGTGGGGGTGGGAATCATTTTGTTAGGGGAAGCACACTGACTGAAACCGCCCACCCTGGCCAGGCACCATAGTAACCATTTGCGTGAGCTGTTTTACGACAAGAGGTCCTGGTAAGGAACATGGAACTAATAAGCCACCACCAAGCAGAAGAGTTCGAGAAAGGTCAAAAGGAGACACCATATGTTCAACCACCTCCCAGAATCCTTCTCTCTGGCATCCATCTTGGCTGAACAAGGCGTGCACCACCAGGAAGGACTCTTGAGTCAGAATGATTGGCAAAAGACAGCCCAGAAACTAATCTCATCACCATAAAACCGGAGACTGCAAGCCACATGGCAGAGCTGTTCTCCTGGGTTCCCTTACCCTACACTGCTCTCCACCCAGGTGTCCTTTCCCAATAAAATCTCTTGCTTTGTCAGCACATGTGTCTCCTTGGACAATTCATTTCCAAGTGTTAGACAAGAGCCCAGTTTTGGCCCTGGAAGGGGTCTCCCTTCCTGCAACAGTGTCAGGATGATTCAAGCACATTTATTGTGTATTTTATTTCTATTATTATTACATCAACTCCACCTCAGACCCAGATCCCAGAGGCTCAGGACCCCTAAATTATACCCAGAGTAAGTAAAGCTGTGGAAGCTTTTATGACACCAGTGCCCAAGATCAGGAGCTACCCAAATGCTTCCCATCCCAGATCCAGGTAGGAATCTAACACCATTATGCTTTTAGAAGTTTCTCCCCCACATTCATTCCAATTTCAAGTTTTCCTCTGGATACTTTAGTTCAATCTCAACCCTCCCGGTGTATTTCTTTTCACTCTCTTGAATTCTTTGAGCCCACTTTGATCTCCCTTATATTGCAAACTGCTTAAAGGCAGAGAGAATATTTTGTTCATGGCAGTAAACGATCTTATACCCAATTCACACACACACACTCCAGGAAAACTGCTGTAGCACACTGTAGATCCTTTTTTAAATGCCTGTTTGCATATCTCTTTGAAGTTAAATGTTCCTCTCTTGGCATCCAGAACACAGTAGGTTACTTTGTGCTGAATTGCTTGCTCCTTCCAATCTCAGGGCATCAAAAATGCCCAGTAAAAATCTTAGAAAGATGTATTTTCAGAACTATAGGGAGCCAGGCCTTAAATACCACCCTAACAAGGGCACCTAAACTGAGCCCACAAAGCCCACAATTGTCTCCAGAGAGTCTGGTAAACAACCAGGTCATCTCCACCGGTTTGCAAAGAATTCCAGAGCCACAAGATATTTGAGATAGGAAGGACTTCAAGGGTCCTATTGTCCAACCTCTTCAATCAGTAGATGAAGAAACAGGACAAGAATAGAGAAACTGACTTGCTCAAGGTCATCCAGATGTTTTGCCCAAGAAGGACCTGGAGCCCCCAGCCTCTCTTCACTCAATCACACTCTGCGTGCATGGCCTGGGGTGTTCAAACCACTCTTAGCAGCATCTGAAAAGCTCTTCAAGGGCCACTGGGAAATCAGAGTGTACCTGACATCAGCCTTTCCCCAGAGTTCTTGGGTGATGACAGGGATAGAGACCTCAGTGACAGGTCCCTCAGCACTTCCCCAGCATCTTCACATCCTACTCTGCCCACACTCAATTCTCTTTAACCCTTCATTTATCACCCCAGAACTTGAGAGTGAAGCCAGAATGAGAGAAGGCCACCATTACTGGGTGTCCCCCACACCACCCTTCCTGCCCATAATCTCTGAGTAATGATTCCTTTTGCCAGACGCTCAGCTCCCGAAATAGTGTGGTGCCTTGGCGGCAGTCCAGGAGCTAATAGGGATGGCAGCATTGTGTCTTATGAGCCGTTTTAACTGAGCTAATTTAAAATTTACCTGACCAATAGTACCATAAAATGTACTCCTCAAGATGAGATTGTTAATTACCACAGGATGACTGCCTGTGTTTGCTGGCCAGGGGGAGAGCTGGAGGGGAAAGGCTGGTTTCCAGAAATAATCCTTCTCTCAGCACCAAATAGGAATTAAATGTGGGAAAGGGCAAAGGGGATGGACAGAGAGATTCACCCACAGGAACTAAATAGGGTTATAATTAGTTTGTGTGTTTGCAGGTGTCATCTTTCACCCTCTGCCTGCGGAGGAGACTTCGGGTACACTCAGAATCCTTTGTGTCTCTTGGAGAAGGGCATTGAGATCCTTGGAGTATTACAGGAAGAACAGGAAGCAAGACGACTGCTAGGAGCAAGGCGAGCAAAGTCTCTGTGGTGCAGAGATGCCCGATGCAATGACCCCCGAATATAACACTGTTTACTGACAGCAGCTCCCCACAGCTATTACAGAGCTGCCTGAGAGCATCCTAATTAGTGAGGGTTGTCAGCACTCCCATTATAATCCCCAGTTGAGTGAGCTAAGTGTTTATCTCAGCCACTTCAAGTCACAGTCTCTGAAACATAGCCTTGAGTCTCCAGTTTCATTACCCCATGACTTATTCTAGTAATTCCTGTTTCCTATGCATCTCAAATGTATATTTAAGCAGTGCATTTCAAATCATATCAACTGGATTCTCATAGCTGTCTGATTGCTGAGATATCTACATTTTACAAAAATGCCCTAAGCATTCTCTTTCCAAATATTTTTGAGATAGGAGTTATGTTAAATTCAAAGCATTTTCTCCCCACCACTTCATTTAATGTTTCCTCTCAAGCTGGCTTTATATACTAGGACTTAACCTTACAATAGTTCTGTTCCTGCTTTGGGCTAAATGATAGTCTTGTGCATGAGTCAAAAACTGTTCTGTGAATTCATTCTAAGCATACTCTCCTTAAAATTCATTCATTCATGAAACCCATGTGAAATTTAGACTGTGTGAGATATTTAAAGACCAACCTTATTTAAAGACCAATCTTATTAAAAGTAAGGAGTATCTTGCATTTTGAATCAAGAGAGAACTTTGAAGAACAGGAATAAAACTCAAATGGGATGACATAAGTGTAAAAACATGATTCATGTGGATGCAGTCTTGTTAGAACTGCCTCCCTTCTTAGAATGCCCATTTTCCATAGCCACAATTGTCAGAGAATTCTAGGGTGAAGGGATGTGGAGGGGGAGCCTTATTTTATTGAAGTACCAGACAATACCTTAGGTAAGTATATCAAATATCAGGCTTCCCTTAGGCAGTGTAGAGCTGACCTAAGCTTAACTCTAACACCAAAACCAGTGGTTTTGTGAAAAAAGAGAAGTTCAGTAGATACCAAGAAAATAGAGCCCACATTGAATCCTTTTTGAGATCCATGTAAAATTAATACTAAAAATGCTTAATGTGAATTCATCTATTAAACAATGCAAGAACATTAACAATAGTCAAATCAACATCACTTCGATTTACAGAGTTATAATCCAACACTTAAACTGAATATCATTTTTTAACTTTGTATTATAGGGATTTTTAAATGCAGACAAAAACAAAGAGAATAGTTTAGTGAATCCTATGTATTCATTACTCAGCTTCAACACCATCCACTCTTTTTTTAATTTATTTATTTATCTATTTTAATTGGAGGCAATTACTTTACAGTATTGTAGTGGTTTTTGCCATACATTGACATGAATCAACCATAGGTGTGCATGTGTCTCCCATCCTGAACCCCCTCCGACCTCCCTCCCCATCCCATCCCTCAGGGTCATCCCAGTGCACCAGCCCTGAGCACCCTGTGTCATGCATCGAACCTGGACTGGCGATCTATTTTGTATATAGTAATATACATGTTTCAATGCTATCCTCTCAAATCATCCCACCCTTGCCTTCTCCCACAGAGTCCAAAAGTCTGTTCTTTATATCTGTGTCTCTTTTGCTGTCTCACATATAGGGTCATCGTTACTACCTTTCTAAATTCCATATATATGCATTAATATACTATATTGGTGTTTTTCTTTCTGACTTACCTCACTCTATATAACAGTCTCCAGTTTCACTCTTAAAAACTTTGTTTCATCTTTACTCATCATCACCACCTCTACTCACCCACCCCCATATTAGTTTAAAGCTAAATTCAGACCATTTCAAGAAATTTAAACAGGAATTTCACCTGCCTTAGAAAATTCATTTTGGATGGATTTCCACCTCCAGTTAGTGTACTAGGTGTAACCTCTGCTACACTCTCATAACCCTACCAGCCTCAGAAAGTGAAAGTGAAGTAGCTCAGTCGTGTCCATTTCTTTGTGACCCCATGGACTATAGCCTGCCAGGTTCCTCTGTCTATGGGATTTTCCAGGCAAGAATACTGGAGTGAGTTGCCATTTCCTTCCCTACCAGCCTCAAGAAGGTCTCAAAACTGAACACAGCCATCAGAGATGTCCTTCCAGGGTATCTTCAAACTCACTATGAACCCCATCAGTGGCCCAAAATCCAAGGGAGTGACTAGGTGCCCCAAAGTAAGAGCAACTACCAGATGAATCTTACAACCTGAGAGGCAACACTACCCTTGGCTTGAGAATGGCCCTCATGACAGGACAGCATTTCCTAGTCACTAGGGCATTGACAGCAAATGTTCCATTATCAATGAATTGAAAACAAGAAAGCATCACCTTACCACTGAAAAGTTCATTCTTTTTAAAACAAAAACAGAAAATAAACATGCACCTATGGTTTGTGAACAAGTGTAGTCTTCATTATAGAGAAACACACATGGAGAGCAACATCATTGGAATGAATGCCCCAAAAAATGTTTTTCAAATACAGCTTGTACTATGATACCAAAAGCTGACTCCCATGTCATCACCACTATTTATATATTTGAAGCTATTCTTTCTAAAATCATATTAGAAAGGCATGTCAGGGGAAAAAAAACATTTGCACCCCCTGAAAAACAACTTTACTCCTCAAAGTGTGTAGGAACTTAAAGATATAAACAAATGTGTGAAATAAATATCTAAGGCAGTGAAAAAAATTTTAAGTGTCTAAAAATATTTTTTAAATCAGCAAGCCCCAGATCTTGGCACATTAGGAGCTATTGCTATACTAAAACGATCTGCCTGGAAGGCATGGAAAAATCACAGACATTCTCCACTGGAAAGTAAACAAGTTTGACTAACAAGATGAGCCTGTACTAAACTGATTATTTTCCCCATCAGAGCAAGAGGAAATGGAGGCATTAATGAGCAAATACACATTTTTAGATGACATTCTAGAAATATACATCAGATAAAATGTGCATCTACAGAGTAGCTAACTTGGAAAGAAAGAGAAAATTTTAGGCACTAGTTATTAGGAAAAAAGAAAGGAGATCTTAATCAGCCTTTGCCAGTTACCACCTGAAACACAAGGAGAATGGCAATACCAGTAACCAGGCTTTGTCAACAGAGAAGGTAGAGCTGAAGGAGCTCTAAGAGTTAAAACCCTGTTTACTGTGTCTGGAGGTAGTGCAATCTATATACCAATCACTGAAGTCATTTGAAGCTTGCCTGTTGCTGACAAATGTAGATGGACAGATATGTAAAGATGATGCGTCATGAACTACAGCTGATGAATTTCCTGCAGAAGCCCCTGTACTCACATCAGAAGTGTCAAGAGGTGACAGAGCTACATCACACCGAGTCTGGCAGTTTATTTGGTGTCAGCTATTAGTGTTGACTCTCAGCACTATTGCCATTCAGCGTTTCTGCTGGCAAGGTGACACAGCCTTAGAGATTGCTAAATTTCTTTGTTGAGTGAAAGAGAGGTTGCCTTAGTAATCCCTTGCTGAACAATGAGAATTGCAAAGGGGCAGAGAAAGGAAAGAGGGGAAAGGAGGATTCATTTCACAGGGTTCCTTTAAAACATTTATTGTATAACTCCAGGTAAGAATCTGATGGCTTTGATAGGTTAAAAAGCAAACATCTGAGACAAGGATGATTTATGTTGAAGGTCTGGCTGAATCAGAAGCTGAGTGCCTAGGCATCACGGAAGTACTCTCCCTATATGGGTCCCAGAGAAACCACCACATTTGCTCAGTAAGGAGGATGTGGTGAGCGCTCTGACCTCTGGGTGTCACCCAATGAGTCCAGCTCCCTTCTCCTGGCCCCATGCTTATGGGAGACACAGACTTTGGCCATGTATCCAAGGACATTTCAATTTCCTTGGTTATTCTTCCTCCAGAGAAAAGAGAATGTGTCTGTAACGTACATCCTTCCCCTATCTCATGCCACTGCTTGCAGGGTAAGAAGACATGGGGTGCAGGTTAGGGAGGCCCTTGCAGCTCCATACTGCCTGAGGAAGCTTGACATTGACTCAAGGAATTTGGTCAAAACCTAATAATAGATATCCCCTCCTCCACTCTGCTCAGGACAGCACTGCCATAGAGAAAGGTGACAGTCTTCACACTATGCAGGCCACAGGAAGGTGATAAAGATTATCAGCTCCTAGTATACAAACTTCCAAAACTATGAGAGTAGGGGAAGGAGTTAAAGAAACATGGAAAATTAGTTTCGGTCTTTGGGAGTAAAATAATCTGTAGCACCAAGAAAAACATGGCTCAAAGTTTAAGCAATTTATCCAAGGTAGCAATTAGGATTAGAGTAGGGCAAAGAGGAAACCAGTTAGGAACTCTGTAAGAACCAGAACAGACTGCAATGCTTCTTATCACTTGCCCTCCACACTGGACAAGAGCCTGCTCACAATACTACCCTCCACATATTTTCATGGAATTTCATACCTGTCTGTGATTTTTACTCCCATTATCTCTTTGGAGCCTCAGTCATTCCATGGTTTCCTGAAGGCACTCCCAGAGGCCATCCTCTGATTCTGAACTCTTTCAAGGCACCAACTTCCACCCACATTCTTCTACTTTAAAGAAGAAAGAAAGCTGCATGTTTCAGGAGAATTTCATACACTGCCATATGAAACCAATACCATCTGAAACCAGCACAATACCACAATCCACCTTCCCTAGTAGAACAGCTTAGAAATGTATTGTGGGTAAATTTATAAGAAGGAAATTCATAAGTTATCCCAAAGAATTCTGCATAAACAAGACATTTTACAAGATTTTACAACATTTTACAAGAACCTCCTCAGAATGAATTTCCAATCTAAAAGTCTTTGGAAATACAGATTCACAATTATAGCGCTCTTACAGGGTTTTCTTTGCCTGTGAAAACATCTGTGGTTGAAGGACATTAACACTAACATCTGAAAGGTCCTATGTCTCTGACTTCTGCTTTCTGAAACTATCTCCCTTCCACAGACATCTTTATAAGTTTCCAAAAGCTCCCGCAAAGGCTACTGGACTGTATATGTGGACATAATGTCTGGAACAAGGTCAGCGAGAGTCCCTGCTCCACACTGGTCACCTACTTGCAATATCGAGTCCAGGTGTAGGAGCCACACTTGAGGGGACTGACCAGTAGAGAACATTCATGGGAGAGCAGCTGGGGTAGTGGGACGGCGACACCACCACAGGGAGTGGTTGAAGGTCCTTGGCCAAAGAAGACAAAGATAAGTAGAGCCAAAGTCCTCAGTCAGTTGGAGAGCTGTCACATGAAAGCTAAGACACGTTTATAAAAGAAAATAGAGCAAGGCTTTTCTGACTAGAGAGGGGTCCATATGGTGTTGTTCTAGGTTCCTGCTATAACTTAAAAAGAAACTTTCACCATGTGCAGAGCCCTTGATGCCTCAAACGAAGGAAGAGGACGTTGCAAATGAAAGAAGAGGACATCTCAAATTCCTTGCAGCAGAAACCAACTGAGGCGGCCAGCTTACCAATGGAGCGTTAAGTCTACAAGAGGAAAAGCAATGGCCTCTGAAACATAAATCTGAAGAGAACGTGGTAAAAACTTTTGCTCCTACCACTGTTGCCATTTAAAACCCGGCTGAGGTACTCACCACATCCTCCAGGAATGCTGGCCTGCCAGCTGTGTTGAAGACTCCTCTTGCAGCTTCATATCCGGAACGTGGAACCTTCCCTAACTAGACCCAGGCAGCCTTCTGGAAGCCGGGATCTTGGCTGGTGGTTGATTCCAGGGCGACAACAACTTCTCACAGAGGTGTCCCATATTAGC
>SJXQ01010146.1:125010-160052 GCA_006408695.1 Aepyceros melampus | reverse complement strand
GGTGACGAGGGGGGGGCGGGGGGGAGAGGTGGGGCGCGGTGGTTGGCAGCCCCTTCGGTTCGCCCCTCACGAGGTCCTCCTCACTGGAAGCTTTCCCGCCTCAAACTCCTTCTGTCTGGGGCCTTGCTCTGCTTCGTTTTTTTTAAAGACCATTAACTTTCTGTCAGCCATATTTTCAGTTTCTGTTTAAGAGTCTGTGGAAGGCCAGCTCAACCACCAGTCAGTGGTTGTTCCTGCCTGGAACAACCTGAGCGGTTGGGGCCGCAGTCCAGTCCCAGGTGGCCCCAGGTGGCGAGTGGTGGTGGGCTGTGATTCCTCCTTGCACAGGTTGGGAAGCAGAAATTTGAAAGTTGGCGCAGCCCACAGTCTCTGAGACGCCTCCTGGGTCATAGCCTTGGCAGCAGCAGTCTCCTTTTCAGTCCCCTCAAGATCTCTGCAGCAGGAAAAAGCAAGTGACTACGCGAGACTTCCCACGGGAGTTTGTGAAGTGGCACGCAGTAACCCTGCGAGACTTCCCAGGGGAGTTTGCGCAGTGGGTGGGATGGGCGGGGATAGGAGGCTGGGTGGGGAGTGGGCCAGCGCCTGCGCAGAAAGTCCAGATCTTCACCTTCCAGACCATCACCTGCCACCTCAGAACCTCAGACTTGCCGCTTCTGTGAGGGAGCTCCCCTGTGTGGGAGTGACTGGTGTTCACACACAGAGGAGGGTCTGCGTTACACAGCAGAGGTAGGCGGGTTAACACGGAGTTACTCTGTGAGAGGCTGTGGTTGCCCTGGGATCAGCCACGAGCCGAGGTCCCGGATCCCAGAAGGTCATTGGATCTGGTTAGGGAAGGTTCCAGATTCTAGTTGTGAAACCACAAGAGGAGCAGCTATAGTGGCAGCAGTAGACTTCAGGGCAGCTGGCGGTTATTCCTAGAGAATATGACACTGACCTTTCATAGTGAAAGGGAATAGATGAAATAACTTTGGACTTGAATCTCATCCCAGGTGGTGCAATGATAAAGACTCTGTCTTTCTGCCATACAGGAGACACAAGATCAATTTCTGGGGTGGGAAGATCCCCTGGAGAAGGAAATGGCAACCCACTCCAGTATTCTTGCCTGGAAAATTCCATGCGCAGAGGAACCTGGTGGGCTACAGTCCACAGTTGGCAAAGAGACCCACACGACTGAGCAGGCACACGCACATACGCTGTTGGAATCTCAGTCTAATAGCTGATAGCAGTGAATCCATGAGCATAAACAAGGCTCCACCCAGTGATTTGATGAAGTAGATGAGAATTAAAGGAGAGCAGAAGCGGGGGAGGGGGAGACACCTCAAAACAGCCTTGGGAAATGTCTTAAAATGTATATAAATTACCTTCAACCAAAAAGAATTTCAGTTTGAACCTATCTCATTTGCTCCCTCTCCAATCCTAACCTTCCCCATCTCCTTTATCTGCTGCTATCTTTCTAATTCGTATTTCAACATCAGTGATGCTGTCAGTCACCACAGAAATCCCTTTGACAAGTCAGAAACTTGCCAAAAACTAGTGACCAATATCATTGTGAAGAAGCATGATTCTCTGTACCAAGGCTTGGACTTTAGAAAATAAAGCATAGAGGCATGAAGTCATAGGGTTTTTTTCCTTAGCCTGGGCACGCTGAGAGAAAGCATTTATTAATAATTACAAAGTAACATACCTCCCCTACCCTCTCTGATACAGACCCTGGGTTGGTAGGAATTAATGTGGGTGCAGAGCCCATATCTCCCACTTCTTTCTTGCTCCCACAAAGTTCAGCAGTGTTTTCCACCTCATAGGAACTCAATAAGCAATTAATAGATTGAAGTGGAGAGTTACTGTTAGCAATCTCACACCAGGCACAAAATTCACAAGACTTACCATTGCTACTGCCTATAGAAATTGATCCAGCTCAAAACTATATATACATGTAATGGATTTGTAGCCTTAAACTTTAAAAAGCACTGATATTTCCAGTCTGGAGAAATAAAGGTATTTTAATCCTATTGCATCTTTCCATTTAAGATATTATATTAGACTGAACAGAAATTTTATAACTCTTACTCAAGACATATCTCTTCCAGCCTCATTCCATTAGTTACAACAGGGCCCATCATTAAAGACTTTACCCTTGGCTGGGAAAGAAGTGACGAGTGACTGACTCTGACAATTGGCTTAGGGAACCAGACTCATTCATTGAATCAAAGAAAAAGAACATCAAGGAATAAAAGAACATCAAAGAATAATTCTCTAGGCTCATTTTTTTTTATTTCCTTGAGTCAGACCACTAGTATCTTTCTTAGAAATGAAGTAACATTCCAGAACAAGATCTGAGAGCTCAAGTAACTTCGGTGGGTTTGCAGCATTCATTAAGCACTGAGTGTGTGAATGAGTAAAAGGTGCTCAGTCGTGTCTGACTCTTTGTGACCCCATGGACTATACAGTCCATGGAATTCTCCAGGCCAGAAAAAGAAGTGGGTAGCCTTTTCCTTCTCCAGGGGGATCTTCCCAACCCAAGGATCGAACTCAGATCTTCCGCATTGCAATCTTCCACATTGGATTCTTTACCATCTACGCTACCAGGGAAGCCCCTCATTAAGCACTGCTGCTGCTGCTGCTGCTAAGTAGCTTCAGTCGTGTCCGACTCTGCAACCCCATAGATGACAGCCCACCAGACTCCCCCGTCCCTGGGATTCTCCAGGCAAGAACACTGGAGTGGGTTGCCATTTCCTTCTCCAATACATGAAAGTGAAAAGTGAAAGTGAAGTCACTCAGTCATGTCCGATTCCTAGTGACCCCATGGACTGTAGCCCACCATGCTCCTCCATCCATGGGATTTTCCAGGCAAGAGTACTGGAGTGGGTTGTCATTGTCTTCTCCACATTAAGCACTAGCTGTATACAAATTCTTCAATGGGATGATAACTGCTACTGAAGAACCTACTGCAGACCTGACCATGCATTCTTTGCCTGAGAACCTTATTATCTCGTTGAGAAGACTTAAAACAGAGCAGAGGTTTTTTTCAAAGAAAGAGCAACATAAAAAATAAGTGGAAAATAATACATGCTAATGAAATACCCAAGGGGCAGGAAGAGTTGGATTAAAGCAGCAATTAAGTCAACATAGGCAATAACAAATAATTCCTTCCATGCATACTTTACAGTTTTCTAATTATTCACATATATCACCTCTTAATTTTCAAACAATTTTATGAAATAGGTTTTATCTTCCCCAGTGTCTTGATGAGAAAGCAGTCCCATAAGAATGAGGTGACATGTCCACAGCCCTGGTGAGTGGCAGAGCTGAACAGAAAATAATTTAGGGCTCTAACCTGCTGACTGGAGAAGGCAATGGCACCCCACTCCAGTACTCTTGCCTGGAAAATCCCATGGGTGGAGGGGCCTGGTAGGCTGCAGTCCATGGGGTCGCTAAGAGTCAGACACGACTGAGCGACTTCACTTTCACTTTTCACTTTCATGCATTGGAGAAGGAAATGACAACCCACTCCAGTGTTCTTGCCTGGAGAATCCCAGGGATGAGGGGAGCCTGGTGGGCTTCTGTCTATGGGGTCACACAGAGTCGGACACAACTGAAGTGACTTAGCAGCAGCAGAACCTGCTGACATCTAGGCATCATTGTTTCCACTTTCCCACATAATCACTCAACACATATGTTTGTGCAGAGCTTTATTTTCACAAAACATTTTCATGGGCATTTTATCATTTCATCCTTTCAGTGCCTAATGTGAAAGGAAGGGCAAAAATTCCACAGGAGAGCAAACACGGACACTGGTGAGCTTTCCCGCGTGAAGCCATCCAACCAGAGATTGTTGTTGCATCCTGACTCCCCAGCACAGGGTCCACTGATTCACACCTAGCTGTAATTTCATGGTAGGGTGAACAAAAAAAAGGACAGGGGTAACAGGAAAAATGTACATGCACTTTCACTTCTTCCTGGATCTCTACCTGTCAGGTAGCAATTCAAACCATGAGACTAGAAGAGGAGAGGGGCTGATGTACACACCAGCCTGCTCTCTCAGCAGCTTCCTCGCTTTTCAGAGCATAAGAAATGGTGATGGTTCCTCAATCCCCTGCACACCCCCTTTTGGATATAGGCAATGGAGTTGGATGGTGAATTTAAATCATGTCCCCAGCTCCCAGGGCTAACCTGTCTAGGCTGTCAGAGGAATTGCCACAGCCTCTCTGTTTTGCATGCACTCTGCAAAGGAGAAGGAGAGAAGATAACCCCAGGGTGAGCAAGAGAACCACTTTGGGAAATGTATTCCTGCAGCACCTGAGAAAGAGTGGGCTAATTGGCTCCAGAGGCAGCGACAGTTGTGCGGGCAGGTAGGATCATGCCTTCCTTTATTGACTAGTGCAGTCACTTGTTGGGAACCTGTGTTCATTAGCTGTGTGTAAAGTGATATTAGAGCAGAGACGCTGGGTCCTGTGCTGAATGATTGAGCGCCCCACCTGATGGGAGGTACATTATGTAAAAGCGCCTGCAAGAGTAATCGAGTTACTTAAGTGGATGTGTTGAACGCATCTGAGAGGGTGATGCTGTGAGAATGCAAGATCGGGGCATTGAAATGTGAAAGGCGACTCTACCTCAACTGAAATAAGCCCTCAGCCCTTTCATACCCATTCTCCATTGCTCTCTGGAGTTATTGTGCAGAACTAAAGAGTCTTCCCCCTCCCCTGTGCTCACTCTTCATGTTTCTAAGCAAAAAAGTGGGTAAGTGAGCTACCTGAACCTGTTTGTTTAACAGGTCCAGGAGGAAAGCAGAGAGGCCAGCTCTTCCCTCAAATCTTCCTTTAGTCCTTTCTGTGACATGAGGAAGCTCATTGGCTACTCCCTAGGCTTTTAAAGATACCAATAAATTTTTTAAAGCTACTAAAACAATGGTGTCTCCCAGGGTGTTTGCTGGTTCAAGCCAAAAGTAAGAGAGAGCTCACTGTATTTGTCCCCACCCACCCTCACTTTTGGAGGCATAGAAAGGAGAGTCGGGATAGCATCAGCCTTGTGCTGAGACCAAACAAGGTCACCAACCCTCAAAATGGGATGCGTCAAACTACAGCATCTCCACCACTGTTGCTCCACAAAGTGTTGTCATTAATCCATTTCTTTTCTCCCTAGTTCACTGCCCTCTGAAACCCCCTCCTCTCCTCTTAACCACAGCATCTCAGAGAGACAGTGACATTACACAAAAGCTTTTCTCTGACTCTACCCCTACTCACTCTGCAGGACCTGCAGACCCCTCCAGAGCCTCCCAAATCATCCCAAGAATCCCCAAGAGTACTTTCTAGGTGCTGCTTCAAAACCAAAGTTATGGGCTACCAATGTCCCCTAGACCTACCACATTTACAGAGTCGTAGGAAGTGTCTCCCATCAGAGCTAGCACCAAATAAATTTATATTAAAAAAAAATTTTTTTTAAAGTAGCACATGTGCCTCCTGAAGTTTAGAACTCGGATCCTTTGTGCAAGTGGTCTGCAGCTGGATGTTCAATCCACATCCCAGTTCTCCAAACATGGTACATGCTAGAGGGACCAAAGCTTCAGTTCACACCAGGACCTAGCTCACTTTTAATGGCTCTAAACCATGTACACTTCCCAGGTGGTTCAGTGGTAAAGAATCCACCTGCTAATCCAGGAGACACAGAAAACTTGGGTCTGATCCCCCGGTAAGGAAGATCCCCTGGAGGAAGGAATGGCAGCCAACTCCAATATTTTTGCCTGGAGAATCCTATGGACAGAGAAGCCTAGTGGGCTACAGTCCATAGAGTCATAAAGTCAGACACAACTGAGCAACTGAACTTGCTTGCACCAGGCTTCCATCTCTCTCTCAGCTCAAACCATGTACACACTGCAGCCCAAATTCTTCACCCTGGCATTCAAAGCCCCAGTCACTCCATTTCCACTGCAGTTCCTCTTCCTGCAAATCAATCCTTACATCCAACTCATCACCCACCTCCCAAACTATACACCTTTCACTAAACACATTTTGAATGCTTCTTGCCACATGCCTTTATCCTAGGTTTCCTGCAGTTGATGTCCCTCCCCTCTACCCTACTAATAGGCCTTTGAAAATCCAGCCTATCAGACAGCAAGACCCAGCTCAGGCTTTCCTCTTCCTGTCATTCCAAACCAGCTTATATCACAGTCAGTGGTGTGGGTCCCTTCTTAAAGCATACTCCCTGGGGAGCAAGGACCACATCTTGTTTATCTAAATCCCTAATGTCAATAGGGCTTCCCTGGTGGCTCGGATGGTAAAAAGTCCATCTTCAATGCAGGAGATTCAGGTTCAATCTCTGAGCTGGGAAGATCTGGAGAAGGAAATGGCAACCCACTCTAGTATTCTTACCTGGAAAACCCCATGGACAGAGGAGCCTGGTGGGCTACAATCCATGGGGTCACAAAGAGTTGGACATGACTGAACGACTAACACTACTGTCAATAACAGATTGCTTTGCACGTAGTATTGTGTGTATGTACTTAGTTGCTCAGTCATATCTGACTCTTTGTGACCCTTTGGACTATAGCCCACCAGGCTCCTCTCTGCATGAGAATTTCCCAGGCAAGAATACTAGAGCAGGTTGCTTTTTTCCTTCTCCAGGAGATCTTCTTGACCCAGGGTCAAACCCACCTCTCCTGTATCTCCTGTATTGCAGATGGATTCTTTACCCTCTTAGCCATCTAGGAAGCCTGCTTTGCACACAATGGGTGCTCACTAAGTGGTTATTGGATTGAAGAAGATATGCTATGAATCACTGCCTAATTATAAATTCATTTATCCATGTGTTTCTTTTACCTGAAAGTGCTCCAGAGTAATAGGACCCAGAACTGACAAAGTTAGATGGGTAAGGTTAGGACTGGAAAATGACTAAAGCATGGTCCACAGGACACCCATGTGTAAGGTCCTTAACACCAGTGGGAAACAAAGAAAATGGAGTAAGTGGAGAAACAAGGTGGGAGAAAGGAGACAATCAAAACAAAGAAGCCGGGACCTCCCTGGTGGTCCACTGGTTAAGACTCCATGCTTCCAATGCAGGGGGCCTGGGTTCAATCCTTGGTCAGGGAACTAGATCCCATATGTTGCAGCCAAGACCCAGTGCAGGCAAAAGAGAAAAAAAAGAACCATCACTGACAATGCTGTTAGTTGATACCCTTCAACCTTTTACTTCAAAAATAAAAACTTTTGTGAGAAATTGGAATCATAAAATATTAGAATTACATGGCCTAACCCCTTTCTTTTGTAGAATCAGCAATGGAGGCTCAGAGAGGTAAAATGACTTCCCCAAGGTCACACAGCCAATTAGCAGCAATGTCAGAACTAAAACCAAGGTCTCCTGAGTACATTGTGTATATTTTTTTTACTAATATTGTAGTCTTTTCTTGCCATATATTTATCATTCATTTTCACAAGACAAATGAGAATGAAATGAAAGGGTGAGGAGGCAGAGAAAGGGGAACTGAAAAGCAATATTCATTCATAAATCTTGGTCATATTTCCAATGAATCCCCCAGAACAACCAGTAAAAAGCTTTTGTAAATTCCCTTGTTTTCCTAAAAAGAAGACATGAAACTCACAAATGAAGACATGGAATTCATAAGTGACTATGTAACCAGATGTTGAAAGCTAAACTCCCCCTGCTAGGTACAGGCACCTAGCCCTCCTGCTAGCTAGCATGGGTAGGCTGAGCATGTGGGTGGGAGGCCAGATTTTTTACATTATTGTCTGTGGCACTAGTCCCCAATCCTGCCAGCCTTTTCTCTCTGATTTATTAGCACAAACCCAGCACTCTAAAAATATAATTACTACATTCACAGTGTTCTACCTATCTATAGGCTGCAAGGGCTTAAGCAGCACATAAACTCTTCTGACACTGAATTATACCCTGAAAAACCAAAACTATGCACTCTGCAAAGCCAACCTGACAGCTGGATGATCCAATGAGCTGGTTGAGCTCGTTAGCAGCTGCCATGTGAATGAGAGCCATGATCATTTTTAACATAAAGTCACAATTAATAGCAAAGAAAGCAGCCTCATAGATCTTGATCATCTTAATATGGATTATTTCCTGAGTCTTAAAAAATACTTCCAGATTCTCATCCTTGATCTAGAGAGAAACTATAGCATTTCTTTGTGACATTACTAATACAAGACAGGTTAAAAGATGAGTTAGGCACCATGTTTCTGATGAAAAGAGTGTCTGGGAAACACAGTTAACCTGAAGCATGGGTCCCTCAAACTCAACCGTCTACCTCTTTTACATGACCTTTAATGCCTCACAGACTCCTCACAGTCTCCAGGCCCCTCCAGGACCCTGAGAAGGCCTTGAGGTGTAGTGACTTGTGTATCAGCCTATCCCTGGAGGTTTACTGTGCAGTCATGCAAAGTGGTTCTTTGTGTTTTGATCATCAAAGTCACAAAATGGGGATAACAGCCTTCCTGTATTAGCTTATCAGGGCCACCATGACAAAATACCATGGGCTGAGGGGCTTAAATAACAGTACTTTTTTCCCACAGTTATGGAAGCTAGACATTCAAGATTGAGACATCAGCAAGGCTGATTTCATGCTAAGACCTCTCTCCTTGGCATACATGTGGCCACTCTCTCCTTGTGTTCTCACACGGCCTTTTCTCTGTGCTCACACATCTCTGGTATCTCTCTGTGCATCCAAATTTCCTTTCCTTGTAAGGAAATCTGTCAGATTGGTTTAGAGCCCACCCTAATGGCTTCATTTTAGCTTAATTACCTCCTTAAAGTCTCTCTGTGATTTCATTCTGAGATACTAGGGGTTAAGACTTCAACAAACAAATTTTAGGAGTGGGAAAGGGGGGCACAGTTCAACCCATAACACCCTGACACTGACGTGATGGTAAGAAGCAAATGCAGTAATATGTATAAGTAGCTAAAAGAGAGTCTCTACACAGTAAATGTCAGCCCTTACTATTATCATTATTGGCTCTTTTGATAATATAATTTTGAGTTTTAAATAAGATTCAAAACTTATAATGTGTATTCCCTGATTAGAAAGCTTGCAATTTCATTGGAGGCTTTGGCCAGAATAACAGTCTAACAACCTTAGCATCACTTATAAACTCTTCAGAACCAGAGTTGACCTACCTTTCCTACCTTAGTCATGCCTTCACATTCCTGATGCTCTCTGTTACTCCAGACTTCTTTGTGTTCCCAGATTAGCTGGCTCTATCACACATTTAGGTACCTCTTCCCTCCACTATACACTGGATGAACCACCCATCCTTCAACACCCATACTAAATTTTACATCTTTTGTGAAACCTTTCTCCTAATCCTAAATCAAAGTCAGTTTCTCTTATGTTACACAAATAAATTACTTTGCCTACAAATTTACATTAGCATGTATTGCTTTATACTATAAATATTTATCAATATGACTATCGGTGGTTTATTTACCCTTTTTCACATAGTAGGTGAAATTGTATCAGAATACAAAACAAAAATTGTATTGGAATTTAATAAAATGGTATTGAAAGAATAGGGATAGAGGGAGTAAAGAAGGAATGGGAGATGAAAGAAGAGACAATCAGGGGGTGGGGGGGAGAAAAACCAGAAGGAAAATAAAGAAAAGAAATCCAGCAAACCATACCTATGAAAAAGCTAAAGACAGCAGAGGCAAAAGAAGCCAGAGGTCAAGCCAAAAGTCTAACCTGACCACATCCCCACTGATGCAGTGTGCTAGAGAAAACCCAAATCATTAAACAGATAGAAAAGCAGTTGTCACCAAAGAAGCAAATCTTCAACTACATGAGTACTTCCATTAGTAAAGTGGTGCCTTTTAGTTTCAAAGCTGGTGGAGGATGGAAATTGTGAGTCACCTAGTTTCTCCAGAGGATCTAACCCAATGCCCACTAAATGAATATGAAATGAAAACACACCTAACCACATCTGGTTTGGTGTTGCCAAATCAAATTGATTTTTGCGCAAATAAAATGTTTAATATGTCTCAGTTCATCTTTTAACAGCTCTGGTGTCAGAGAGGACCTGAGGAGACCCCCAGTAACTCCCAGGAGCAATGAGCGACCAGATGTAGGCACCCATGAGCTCCCTGAGCTTGCTGCTTTTTCGCTGCCTCCAGAGGTCACCAGTAGGTAAGTCGCTCTTGGATCCCAGCTCCATAGCCTTTGCCTTATGAGTTTTCAGAGACTTCACTTAAGCATTTCTTTTCCTGGATGGGTCTTAAACCAGTGGCAATTCTGCATGGTTTTGACTTAGAAACTCAGGTCCACAGTCTGAGTAGGTCCAACTTAAGGTAGTAGACTGGGTCCATTGTAAGGTCTTGGGTGAATAAAATTTTGTTTTAAGGATGAACAAGTAGATTAAACTGACCAAAGATAATCTTGAATTACAGTGGCCACAGTGGAAAACTTTCAACCATCTTAGATGAGCTTATCCATTTGCAAGGTGCCCTAGGGAAAAGGGGGATCTTAAGCTAAACGCTTAGCATAATGGGTAGAGAAAAACTTATTTTTCCTTCTCTACAATTCTAGTGATCAAGATGAGACCCACTGGATGTCTCACTCCAGACACTACAGACCTGGGAAAACTTGCAGTAGCTGTTGAAGGGTAAAGATTCTTAATGAAGTCAGCTCTCCCAGATCTCATTCTGTGGTGACTGAGCAAGAGAGAAAGGTAAGGGCTTCCCTGGTGACTTAGTGGTTAAGAATACACCTGCCGATACAGGGGACATGGGTTCTATCCCTGATCCAGGAAGATCCCACATTCCCCAGAGCAACTAAGCCTGTGTGCCACAACTACTGAAGCCAGAGCACCCTAGAGGCTGTTCTTCTCAACCAGAGAAGCCACCACACTGAAATTAGAGAGTAGCCCCTCCTCACCACAACTAGAGAAAGGCCATGAGCAGTAGCAAAGACACAGCAAAGCCATAAATAAATAAATATTTTTTTTTTTAAAAGAGGAAGGTAAAACTTCACATTGTTCCTTTCTTTCCAAATGCAGATTGGCAGAAAAAAAATTCTGCTTATTGCTCCTTCCTCTCTCTCAGGGACAACTAATGTCTTCTTTTTGGTCTCATTTTGTGTCCTGAGACATGGAATGTCTGGACCAGATGAACACCAGCTGTTTCTTGAAGCCTTTCCCAAGGCCTTCCTGTTAGTTCTTACATCATATGAGAGGTGTTGTCATTCTTCTTCTTCAGTTGCTCAATCGTGTCTGATTCTTTGTAACCCCATGGATGCAGCATGCCAGTCTTCCCTGTCCTTCACCATCTCCTGGAGCTTGCTCAAACTTACATCCATGGAGTCAGTGATGCCATCCAACCTTCCTGCCCTCTGTTGCCCCCTTATCCTCCTGCCTTCAATCTTTTCCCAGCATCAGGGTCTTTTCCAATGAGTCGGCTCTTTGCATCAGGTGGCCAAAGTATTGGAGCTTCAGCTTCAGCATCAGTCCTTCCAGTGAACACTCAGGCTTGATTTTCTTTGAGACTGACTGGTTTGATCTCCTTGTTGTCCAAGGGATTCTCAAGAGTCTTCTCCAACATCACAGTTCAAAGGCATCAATTCATCAGCTATCAGCCTTCTGTATGGTCCATCTCTCACATCCACACATGACTACTGGAAAAACCATAGCTTTGACTAGAAGGACCTGTCTTGGCAAAGTAATATCTCTGCTTTTTAATATGCTGTCTAGGTTGGTCATAGCTTTTCTTCCAAGGAGCAAGCATCTTTTAATTTCATGGCTGCAGTCAGCATCTGCAGTGATTTTGGAGACCAAGAAAATAAAGTCTGTCACTATTTCAATTTTTTCCCCATCTATTTGCCATGAAGTGATGGGATCGGATGTCATGACCTTCATTTTTTGAATGTTGAGTTTTAAGCCAACTTTTTCACTCTCCTCCTTCACCTTCAGGAGGCTCGTTAGTTCCTCTTCACTTTCTGCCATGGGTGGTGTCATCTACATATCTGAGGTTATTGATATTTTCCCCTGCAATCTTGATTCCAGCTTGTGCTTCATCCAGCCTGGCATTTTTCTCATGATATATTTTGCATATAAGTTAAATGAGCAGGGTGACAGTATACAGCCTTGATGTACTCCTTTCCCAATTTGGAACCCGTCCATTGTTCCAAAAGAGAAGTGAGTCATAACTATTTAAGAGACCCCCTGACTAAACAGAGAACACTCCAAGAAGAGAAAAGGAAACTGAAGATGTTGGTATAGAACATAAGGAAAATTTGGAAGCATGGCCTTAAGGCTTAGTCAAAAGCTCAAGGAGCCCAGTTTTCAGTTTGAGTCCAAAGGTAGGAAAAGACTGATGTTCTAGGTCAAACATTCAGACAGAAGGAGTTCCCTCTTACTTAGCCTTTTCATTTTATTCAGATTTTTCAATTGATTGGATGAGACCCACCAACATTAAGGAGGGCAATATGCTTTACCCAGTCTACCAATTCAAATGTTAATCTCATCTGGAAATAACCTCACAGATGCACACAGAAATAATGTTTGACCCAATGTCTGGGCACCCCGTGTCTCAATTAGGTTGACACTTAATCACCTCACATAGTGTTCCCAAAACTTATCTGACCTCAGAATGCCTCTCTAGAACAGTGTTTCTCAGGCCATGGTGTTCCATGGGTCACCTGTCTCAGAATTCCCAGAATTCCCAGAATTCCCTGAGATTCTGATTCAGATTTGGAGTTAGACCCATGAAGCAGCATTTTCAGGACCATAACACATGAACCCATGGATCAATCTCAGTGCCACTAAAAGTGGGACTCCTCTTGCTGTGTCACAGTAGAAAACACACTGCACCATCTATCATGTATTCTTGTTCCTAAATGGAACCACATCTAAGCAAATCTTAAATCTAAGTGACTATCAGTTAATAGGAAATAATGGCAAACTAATTAAAATTAACTGTTGAAATACAGGAAGCCAAATTTAAAATGTTGCATATTCCATAGGATTAACTATTTGATTTCTTCAACAAATAAGTGGTATGGGCTTCCCTGGTGGCTCAGACATTAAAGAATCTGCCTGCAACACAAGAGAACCTGGGTTCAGTCCCTAGATTGGGAAGATCCCCTGGAGCGGGGAATGGCTACCCACAAGTATTCTTGCCTGAAGAATACCATGGACAGAGAAGCCTGGTGGGCTACAGTTTACATCGGGTCTCAAAGAGTCAGACATGACTGAGTAACACTCACTTTTTTTTCTTCAACAAATAAGTGGTATTTTTTAAATTGATGGGGGACTATCATAGATTAACAGAAACTTAAGAAAATAAAACTCAGTGCAATGTGTAATATGTAGAAACCATCTTTAAAAGATATTTTGGAGACAAATATGAAACAATCAGACAATATGAATATGGATTATGCATGCATGCTTAGTCCCTCAGTCGTGTGCTACTCTGTTACCCCATGGACTATAACCCTCCAGGTTCCTCTATCCATGGGATTTTTTCAGGCAAAAATGCTGAAGTGGGTTGCTATTTCCTTCTCCGAGGATCTTCCTAAATCAGAGAACAACCCAAGTTTCCTCTGTCTGCTGCATTGCAGGTGAGTTCTTTACCCACTGAGCCATCGGGAAAGATTGGGTACTAGCTTAATGTGAGGGAATTATTGTTAATTTTATTATGTAAGATAATGGTATTGTGAGTGTGTATAAAGAAGTGTCATCTGGGAGAGATGCATATTGAAATACATGCAGATGATATATATATACCATCATATGATAACTGAGATTTTCCTTAATTACTCCATTTTAAAAGTTATAAAGATGAAATGTTTGCAAATATTAATTATAGTTGAAAGTGGGTGATGAGGACATAATTTTAAATATAATTTTCTCGACTGTTTATTATATTTACATTGTTCCATGATAAAAAAATATTTAAGAAAAAATAAAAAGAAAAAGCACCTCTGGGTGATTCTTACACATTCTGAAGTTTTGCTCTCCAAGTGGCACTAGGACAAGTGGGTAAGAAAGAACCAGAAATCAACTAACTATTTCAGAAGTCTTCTAACAGTCAGATACATCTGACTCTGAGAGTGTTTAGGAGAAGGTCAGGGATAAAGGAAGCTGCAGAGGGCCTTTCTGCATTGTTTCTGGGGACTGGACAGTGATCCACATATCCAGCAGCTTGTGCAGCCCAATGCCTTTCCTTCACCATTCCTGGCCACCTGCCCTCCAGGGAACATGAAGGTTACCAAGTTCCAGCCACCTGTCCTCATTCAGCATAGTCACAGCTCTCATGTTATAAAATATCGAATCTCCAACTCTGAGGATGGTAAGGGCCCATAAGTTTTTGGTGAGACTTAACCACCCGCTTTGAACTTAAAGTGGCTTGTCCCAGACAAAGGCAGTGGATCACTCATGTGAGAGCCTCTCCAGCCAGTTATTTGAAATATTTGACAGGCCTTGCAAATAGTCACTTGCTCAGGGCAAGAAACTATTTATTAGGGGCACATAGAAAAGGATATTAATTTCACTTACTGTACTACACGTATTTGTCCCTGGAGGGCAAGAAGAGATCTAGTTTTTAAAAAAGAAAAAGCTACTGTGGGCTAAAAGGAATCTATAAATTTTTAAGTACGATGGTTTAGGAATATGTTTAATTTGAATTTGACAAATTCATGTGCTAATTGTCTAGCTCCTCCACATCCCGATGGAGAACCAGCTGAAACTGTGAGAGATATCAAATAATGAAGAAAAACAAAACACGTCCATTCATCACAGCTGAAGCTGGAGACAGGCTAATGAAGTTGGCTTGCAAAGTGTCAGTTATACTTTGCTCTTAAGGTTATCTGGAGCATTTTATTTTCCTTCATTTTTCGCCCTTTAAAGGTTTTCTAGCACCTCGGCCTGTAAAAATCACCTTTGCAAATAGTGGCGTGATTGAACACAGAAGTGAGCTCCCTGTTTCAATTCAGAATCACACACAGTTATTCAGTGACTTTTCCAATCAGCTATGTTTATGATGGCTGCATGGCAAGGATGCCACCTCACAGTTATTTTTCTTCTGCAAATTAATGGTGTTACGTG
This sequence comes from Aepyceros melampus, assembly GCA_006408695.1. NCBI lineage: Eukaryota > Metazoa > Chordata > Mammalia > Artiodactyla > Bovidae > Aepyceros > Aepyceros melampus. The sequence goes on along the minus strand of SJXQ01010146.1, from coordinate 145,002 downwards.
TCTCTATTAAAATGAGTGTGTTTGACTTTTCTATTAAGGTATATTACTCTAAATGGGTTGTCAGTCAGATTGCCCTCATTAGGCATTCAAAACTCCCAAGTTCATCAGGGAATAGATTTAGACTGGCTAATGATGTTACAAAGCTGCCAACCCTTATTCATAAGAAAAACTGGTTTTGTGATGTCTCAGGAATCCATCTCTTCCTTTCTTCCTCCATAAATCTTATTCAAATTCAGACCCTCCCTCCCTCTGACACACAAAAAAAGCCTTCTCTCCTCCACTCCACCCACTTCACACACATACACACACACACACACACACACACACACACACACACACACAGCTTTGTTCTTCACTTTGACATTTAAAACAAACCATCTTCTTCCCTGGTGGTTCAATGGTAAAGAATTTGCCTGCCAATGCAGTAGACATGAGCTCGATCCTTGGGTCAGGAAGATCCCCTGGAGAAGGAAATGGCAACCCACTCCAGGATTCTTGCCAAGGAAAGCCCTTGGAAAGAGGAGACTGGCAGGCTACTGTCCATGGGGTCACAAAAGAGTCAGACACGACTTGGTGATTAAACAACAAATAACCATCTTTCTGGCTTTAACTCTACTCCCATCTTCCCATCAAGGCTCCCACTACATCACTAAATTGATGTCCCAAACACATCCCCCGGTTACCATGTCCTGAATAGATTTAGTATGTATCCCTTGCCACTCCTTCCTGCCTGAATGTCCCTAACCTGCTTCTCGGTGAACTTTTAATGTTTTCTAAATAGCTAATCTCTTCCTTCATTCATTTAACTCTGCTTGCACCATTCTTACATTACACCAATAGCTTATAAATTTTATAACTATGCAGGTACATACCTTCTCCTCCACCAGAACGTGAGCCGTGGGAGACAGAGACCTGTCATGTTCATCTTTGCTTTTCAGGCAACACCTACCTGGCACATGGCAAATGTCTCAAATGTTTCAAGGTTACAGTTAAATGCTAGGCAACCATTCAAAATAATACATGAAACTATAAACAAGATATAACATTAAGTAGAAAGCAAAGCCAGGAAAGTATTTATACTATGTTGCCATTTATGTAAAATAAAATATGGATAGAGATATATAGAGATATAAATAGATTGATCTCTGATATCTCTCTCTCAAAAGAAATACTTACATACATGGACCAAAACAAAAGCAAAAACAGAAAGCCTCTGATAACAGTGGTTGGCACTGAGGAGGGAACAGATACACAGGGTCAGTGGTGGGACAGAGTCTTATTTTCTCTGTATACCATTTCATATGTTTAAATTTTATTACCATTGCATGTATTACTTTGTACATAAATTATCCACATTACCTATGCAAAGATAACAATTCAATTCAATTAAACTGAAAGTAATAAATGTTTGACTTTAATTGAAACTGAACTGAACAACCCTGAAATTAATAATAGAACTAGCTGGAGTAGTCAAATTAGCCATTCCCAAGGAGTTCAGCATTCATAAAGAGAATTTTATTTCTCTAATTATATGGTGATCCAATGCCAAGTTGAATTCATTACTTTTAATAATAGTAATAATAATGAATATGCTTATAAAATTAATAGATCAGATATAATTTTTCATGTTGAGAAATTTTATCCAAGTGTATAAATTCTATCAGTTCACTAACAATGTGAGCTCTCAGCTTTTTATCCAGGATTATTATTGAAAAGTATTGCCAAATAGCATAAACTGAAACACTGCAATAAATTTATCATTAAATCTTACAATTGTATAAATTATATCAGTAAGTACTTGCTGGAAATGTGTGCATAGATGGAATAAAAACTGGCCTGTTCAAGATATGATATTGCCTGAGAAAGGCCCTTCAATGAAGAACTAGAATATGGTATTTATAGCTAAGAGTTTCCCAGACTGAGCTGTGTGGCCAGGTTTGCACAAGTCTGTGGAAAATGTCATCCCTCTTCCAATTTCCACCATACAAGAAAAGCACTCGCTCTGTCATACTAACTCAAGACACCATGGCTCCCTGTTTAGCTACTTTTGTTTCTTTCCTTCTTCATGATCTGTTAGCAAATACATGAACATTCAAAGAAGATTTTAAAACTTAAAAGAAACTTTTCCACAGCATACATGGACTGCCTTCTTCACCCTTTCTGGTGAAAAGACCCTGCTCTGTACCCCATAGCTGCATTGCTTTCATCATTATTTTAGCCTCTGGAGCTACAAATGTTACATGTGCCAGTTAAATTATCCTGCCATCTCTAAGATCCCTTTTTAAAGAGTCACCTATGATGTATGAGCAGCACTGAAACCCCACCCTGGAGGCACTCAGTGAAATGTTAGGGGCAGAATGGAGACCCATGCTGCAGCAGCAGATCCTGGGGGATGCTAATGAGGGGCAGGGCCCTGCTTTTATTAATATGTTAGCCCTGTAGGGCACTGTGCCAGTTTTAATAAGCAACCAATCTGCAAGACTTCTCTGCTATGAAACATCTGGAAACTAAGGAAAAAATAACCATCTATACTATAACACCTCATTTCCAGCAATGCCTAAAAAACACTTTCCATAACAACAAATTCTCAGGTACTGCTAGTCACTATACTAATCTTAGTATTATTGCTAATATAAACATGACTGTTACTCTCTACAACCAGTATGTTTATCATATTGTATATATACTGAATATACTGCCATTGCACTCATGCTACTGATTACAAGCTGTCATAAATATTTTGTTCACCACTGGAACCCCAGGGACCAGCCTAGGATATGGCAGGTGCCCAGTACTGGTTGGATCTAACCGAGTATTACATACAATATGATACATAACATACTGTCTTATTTCCAAGAATAAAGATGCAATTTCTTGAAAATGATTTCTGACTCTCATATGTTCCTCTCTGCAGATATCATCATTTACTTGAAAATCACAAAAAAAGGAGACAGCAAAAATTCAGAGATGGATACACCAGAGGAAAGACTAAGGAGAAGAAGAGAGCCTCTGAGCAGCTGTACAAGGTCAGTGACAAGTCACCCTGTCCCTCCTTCCTGCAGTCAGTCCTCCCTGCTAAAGCATGAAGAGCAATCTTCACCTTTAGACACAAAAAAAATTTTCATATTCAAGCCTCTGACCCTTCTTTTAAGTGCCCATTTCTTCTCTTTGTCTTCTAGTCCATGACAGACTCTGAATTGCTTATGGAAAGTACTTGGAACCACTTTCCCCAGAATCTGGAAAAAAATATCAGCAATGCCCTTTAAGTTCCAGGTTCCAGTCATATACTGCTGGTTGGCGAGAATATTGGTACAAGTGTTTTGAAGAGCAGTGTGGCAATATACTACAAGAGCTCTAGAACTGTGCATTTCATTTGGTCCAATAAGTCATCTTCTGGAAAGCTAACCTAATGAAGTCATCCAAAATACATAAAAGGCTTTCTAGTTGAATGTATTCAGAGCCACATCTGTAACAATGAAAATCTGGATGCAACCTGACTTACTAACCAATGACAGAATGTTTTAATTCATTCACATGTTGAAACACTATACAACCATTTAAAGATTATTTATGAAAAGCATGTAACAAAGAAGAATTGTTATGTTTTCATTATAAGAAAGTATGTGTATATAGGATTATCTTAACTTATTTTAACTTATTAAAATATATGCAGAAAAATAAGAGGCTCAATTTAACTAAACGAAGTGCAAATAAAAATTACAATGAGATACTACTTCACAATTTGAGATCGGCAGAATTTAAAGTCTGCCAATAGAAGTGTTGATGAGGCTGTGGAAAAATTAAACTCTTGGGCTAGGATAGCAAAAGTTTTTTTACTGAACATATAAATTTTTTTATGATAGTTGGAGAAACGGGCATTCTCATACAGTGTTGGAAAGGATAGCCCCAGCCAGCGCATGAAACCCACTGGTGCACCCAGGTGCACCCCAGGCTGAGGACTATCCTTCATACTCATACTGTGTTTGACTTGCAATCTTCCCTTTTTCACTCTATCCAGTCAACTTAGCAGGGGTCAAGAGCAACACTTCTAAATTTCCAGAGAGCAGCCAAGATGGTGAAGTAGAAGGATCCCAAGCTCACCTTCTCTCATGAGCACACCAAAATCACAACAACTTGCAGAACTATCATTGAAAAAGTGTGAAAAGATCTTTTACAACTAAAGACATTAAAAAGGAACCACAAAGAGACTGGTAGCAGGAACAGACTCACAATATAATCAAATCTATACCCCCAGGTAGGTGACCCACAAACTGGAGAATAATTATGTTGCAGAGGTTCTTCCACAGGAGTGAGAGTTACGAGCCCTGCATCAGGCTCCCCAACCCAGGAGTCCAACACTGGGAACAGAACCCCCAGAACATTTGACTCTGAAGGTCAGCAGGGCTTTGTTACAGAATCTCCACAGAAAGGAGGGGAATAGAGATCTCACTCTTAAAAGATGCACACAAAATCTCACACACAAGGGCAAAAGCAGTAATTTCATAGGCATCTCAGCCAGACCTATCTAGGTCTTCAAGGGCTTCCTGGGGAGGCGGGGAGTGGCCGTGGCTCACAGTGGGGACACAGGCACTGGTTGTGGGCACCCCAATGTTCACTGCTGTACTGATTACAATACCCAAGATGTGGGAGCAACCTAAATGTCCATGGACAGATGAATGGATAAAGATGTGGTATACATATACAATGGAATAGTACTCAGCCACGAAAAGAATGAAATAATGCCATTTGCAGTAACATGGATGGACCTAGAGATAATCATACTAAGTGAAGCAAGCTAGACAGAAAGAGACAAATGTCATGACATCACTTATATGTGGAGTCTAAAAAATGATACAAACAAATTTATATACAAAATAGAAATAGATTCAGAGACATAAAAAAACTGACTTATGGTTACTAAAGGGGAAGTTTGGGATTAACATGTATTGACTACCATATATAAAGCATATAACCAACAAGGACCTACTCTATACCACAGGAAAATAACTCAATATTTCACAATATCCTGTAAGGGAAAAGAATCTTTAAAAAATAGATATTTGTATAACTGAACCACCTTGCTCTTGCTGTACACCTATAACTAACACAACATTGTAAACCAACTATATATCAATAAAAAATAAAAGAATGGAAATATGTTTAAAATAAATTACCAAATGAAACAAATTTTAAAAAGACTAGCAATAATAGGTTTAGTATGCTCTATATCCGGCAGGCTGCCATCTATGAGGTCGCACAGACTCAGACACGACTGACACGACTTAGCAGCAGCAGCAGCAGCATGCTTTATTTGTGTAAATACTTTTAAGGCATATGCCTGCATACGATATTGTGAAATATTGAGTTATTTTCCTGTGGTATACAGTAGGCCTTGTTGGTTATATGCTTTATATATGGTAGTCAATACATGTTAATCCCAAACTTCCCCTTTAGTAACCATAAGTCAGTTTTTAATGTATAAAAGATTACATGAGAAGCTGTAAAAATGATTCCTGGAGGAGAGGAATAATGGAGAAAGAGGTTTATTTTTCTTTTCATACCCTAAGGTGTTTTGAATTTTTAATATTTGTATATATTGACTTCAGCTATATTGCTTTTATTTTAAATGTTTCTTTCATTTCTTTAGAAATAAGTAGCTATTACTGTGTTTTTTCAAATACATGTATATGCTGTGTGCTCAGATGTGTCCAACTCTTTGCAACTCCACGGACTGTGGCCCACCAAATTCCTCTATCCCTGGAATTTTCCAGGCAAGAATATTGGAGTAGGTTGCCATTTCTTTCTCCAGGGGATCTTCCCAACCTAGGGATCAAACCCAGGTCTCCTGCACTGGCACATGGATCCTTTACCATTGGCACATGGATCCTTTACCATTGGCACATGGATCCTTTACCATTGGCACGTACATATCTGGGAAACCCCGATATGTACATGTGTACATATTTATGTGTATGTGTATGTGTGTAAAAAAACAGACAAAAGAAGCATCACTGGATCTACATTAAAGAGGTAAATAGTATACAGCATTATTCTGGGTTAAATGATACAGACTTTGAACACTTGAAAATATAATTCTATTTCTTAAACACTCTTTTCACCTCCCTTCCTTCCACCTCCATACATTTTGTTTGTGCTTTCAATTAGAATGACAAACTGTTTCCCCTGAATAGTATAAAGCCCAATCCAACTATTGTAAATCTCAAATAGTCCAAATCAGTCACATCTTAGAATGCTTCCTTTGTGATCCTACAACATACCTATTACTAAGGAGGCTTCTTGAAGAATATGAGTTTTCAAAACAACAATTGATGACTAAGTGGGAAGGCAGATGTAAAAAGAAGAGAATATTTAGGGAAGAAAGTTAAAAACCGAAAAGAAAAACTAGACAAGAAAGAAAACATTTCTGTGAATGTTAGGGATAGTTGTGAGAAGTAAATGTGATTGCACAGGAAGAGGTGTTTCTTCGTAACTGAAACTTGGCAGGAAGGACGTTAAGATATGACAGTTGGAACAGACTATATTTGAAAAGGTAATAATACTATAAGAAACTCCAAGAGATTTCCTAGGGTGTTGAAAAGGGTAGCAGTTGTTTGATGACATATAAGATTCTGAAAACATGTGAGGCAAAATTAAACATCGTAAGAATATAAATCTATACCCTGTGTATATCAGTAAAAACAGTCTTAGTTAAAAGTGGGCAAAAATAGGTGCCTGGCTGCTGTATTTTTAAAGATCCCTTGGAAGAGGGATCACATGTTTATGTACACTCGTATATACACAAAGTGTGATGACCAATCATCCCAATTTGCCTGGAACTAATGGGTTCCCTGGATACAGGACTTTTGGTACTGAAACCAGGATAGTCCTAGGCAAACTAGGAAAACATTCATTACACTAACACAGAGGTAGATAAACAAATATAAGGGCAAATAGATAGGTATATATGATAGATAGATAATGTAGATAATGAATGTAGATACCCTTATATACAGGTCTCTGAAATATGTTTGCAGTATTACAAAAAAATTAGAATTATTATTTTTGAAGACTATTTTTTTAGAGGAGTTTTAAATTCACAGCAAAATGGAAAAGAAAGTACAGAGATTTTCCATATACTCCGACTACACATAAGCACAGCTTACCCCATCATCAACATCCCCAACCAGGGTGGTACATTTGTCACAATTAAAAAACTTACCTTGATGCATCATTATCATCCAAAGTTTATAGTTTACATTAGGTCTCACTCCGGATGGTGAGCCTTCTATAGATTTTGACAAATGACTTTCTGGGTGGCTCAGACAGTAAAGAATCCTCCTGCAATGCAGGAGACATGGGAGATATAGGTTTGATCTCTGGGTAGGGAAGATTCCCTGGAGAAGGGAATGGATACCCACTCCAGTATTCTTGCCTGAGAATTCTATGGACAAAGGATCCTGGAAGGCTCCAGTTCATGGGGTCACATAGATTGTATGTGTCCAATATTTTTGGTGTGAGGACTGGTTTTGGTATGGATGACAGCCACATCTTTCCCCAAAGTGTGCTGGCCATTATCCCCTTGATAGGGGGTGTGATTGGTGTTGTAGTGACTAGACCCTGTGCTGAATGTGAGGTAGGGTATTGGCTATCACTGACCTTTTGAGGTACAGTTTGCTCCCCAGTTGTTGGAGTAGAAGCCCTGAGGTTTGGGTTCAATCAAGCTCCATTGCCCTTGAGTATGTGCCTTTTCCCAAAGGAGGGAATTGCTGAAACAAGTGAGGCCCATGTAGTCACAGAGCTCCTATGCACTGTCTGTGTAGACATCCACCATTCATCTCAGAAGTGGCCCAAGGTTGCATCCCTTTCTCTGTTTTGTTCATCCTGGATCTAGTACAAGGCTGTAGTGTGGATTAGGCTGCAGCTGGGGATCGGGACACTGTGGCTGTAGGAGCTGAGGTGTCTGTGCCACCACCTGGGATCTGGACTGCTTCTGGGGCAGACATCTCCCAGGACATGTCTGCCCCAGATCTAGTGCTAAGCTGCAGTATAGAGTGGGAGGGGCCAGTGCACTCTGTCTGTGCACTGAGATTCAGCACTTAAGCACCATGCATTCTTGTGGCTCACCCAGTGTGCATGCTGACAATGTCTAGCGGTCTCAACCTGCCACCCCCGTGCATGCACTAACAATGGCCTCGGCAGTTTTGCCCAAATCACACCCCAGGCACCTGGGTCTGTCTCTGTGTAGCTAGACCAAATCTTTGCCCTGATTTCACACCAGGTTGTCGTGTGGAGTGAGCGGGGCCAGGGCACTTGCCCCTTCAGGTAGGGAAGTGCAATAAGGAAGTGCAGCCACCCAATACAAGGCTCTCTTTGCCCTGATTGTTAGCAAGCTAGCTTGGGCACACTCTTCATGAGTGAGGCTAGGCTTCTCCAGCCTTTCTATCTGTCTCAGTGGATTCCCAGCAGGCAAGGGGCTTGTCTTCTCCATGCAGGGCCCTGGGACTGTGATGCCCAGATTTTGAGTCAGTCTGCTCCCTCCCCAGGGTGAGGGTCCACCCTGTGTGGACCTTCTTTTCCCTACAGATCTCTGCCAAGGGCACAGGTCCTAACCTAATGCCTGTTTTTCCCCATCCTACTTGGTTATGTGGAGATCTTCCTTGCAGCTTTGTTGTATAGGAGATCTTCTGCCACTTTCCAATTAGTTTTCTGTAAGAATTGTTCCACATGTGGATGCATTTTTGATGTGTTTGTTGGGGGAGGTGAGTTCCGCATCTTCATAGTCTGCCATCTGGATTCTCTTCTCCTTAAGAGTTATCTTTTAAATTCTTTCCCTCACTACTGCTTCCCAGGTGGCGCTAGTGGTAAAGAATCCACCTGCCAATGCAGGAGATGCAAGAGACACAGGTTCAATCCCTGGATGGGGAAAATCACCTGGAATAAGGAAGGTAACCCATCCCAATATTCTTGCCTGGAAAACTCCATGGATAGAGGAGCCTGGCAGGCTACATAGGGTTGCAAAGAGTCGGACACAACTGAGCAACTACCTCTCCACTTTGATTTCATCTACAGTTGTTATCAACTCCACTTCTGAATCACATTCCAAATGTCTGCATTTTTCTTTTTATTCATGTTACTTTACACTTTTTCTATAATTTAACTGTGGTAAGAACACTTATGAAATTTACCCACTTAACGTTATATAGTGTAGAAATACTATATTGTTATCTATATGTACAATGTTGTACAGCAGACTCTGGAACTTATCTTGCATAACTGAAATGTTATACCTATTGATTAGCAACTCCCTGTCTCCCCCACTCCCAGCCCCGGGCAACTACAATTCTATTATTTGCTTTCATGAGTTTAACTATTTTAGACACCTCCTATAAGTGGAATTTTGCAGTATTTGTCCTTCTGTGACTAACTTATTTCACTTAGCATAATGTCCTTCAAGTTCATTCATGTTGTTGCACAAGACGGATTTCCTTCCTTTATTATGCCTGAGTAATATGTATGTATATACCATGTTTTCTTTATCTGTTCGCTTGTCTGTAAACATTTACATTTTTCCCACTTTTTGACTACTGTGAATAATGCTACAGTGAACTTTTAAAAGCAAATATCTCTTCAGGATCCTGATATCAATTTGGAGGGATAAATACCCATAAATGGGGTTGCTGGATCATGTGGTAGTTCTATTTTTAATTTTTTGAGAAACCTGCATACTGTTTTCCAGAGTGGCTGCACTAATCTACATTCTCATTAGCAAGGCACCAAGGGTTCCCTTTTCTCCACATCCTCACCTGCACTGGCTATTGCTTACCTTTTTTAATATATAATAGTCATTCTATGCTTCTGATTTACCAGTTTTAGATTAAAAGTTCCCATAACTACTCCTCAGACTTTTCAATGCCAGTCACAAGTCTAGGCTGTTATCTGTACTTATAACTGACTGGTTATAAATCAGACTTTCCCACAACCCTCTCCTTTGGTAATAGTAATTTGCTAGAGTGACTCAAAGAACTCAGAGAAACATAATACTACATGAGTGCTTTATTACAGAAAGATATAACTCAAGAACAGCCAGATGGAAGAGACACACAAAAATAATAATTTTAGGTTGTCAGACACATCTTAAATTTCTTCCTTTCCTCTTTTCCAGTGCTAATTTGTCTTTAAATATGGGTTATTCTGCCTCTGAAATAAACAGGCAAAGGAGTGAGACATTTCTCCAAAGAAAGTATACAAATTGCCAATAATCACATGAAAAGATGATCAACATGACTAGTCATTAGGGGAATATAAATTCAAACCACAGTGAGATACCAGATAGAAGAGATACACAGGACTAGGAAGCAGGAAAGAACAGGTGGCTTCCATGCCCTCTCAGAGGGTGCCACTCTCCCCAAACCTCCATGTGTTCACAAACCTGGAATCTCTCCAGACCCCATTCTTTGGGTTTTTATAGAGACTTCATTACACAGGCATGACTAAATTCTTGCCATCAGCAGCTGAGTCAACCTCCAGCCCGTCTCCCTTCCCCAGGGGTCAGGTGGTGGGATGAAAGTTCCAACCCTCTAATCACAGGGCTGATTCTCCTGGCAACCCCCATCCTTAAGTGCTATGCAAAAGTGTATTCATTAACATAATAAAAGACATTTTTATAGCTCTCCACACTTAGCAAAGTCTAGGTTTTAGGAGCTCTGTACCAGAAATGGGGAAGAAGACAAATATGTATTTCTTATTATAAACCACATCACAACGTTCATCAGGGAATATTGGCCTGTAGTTTTCTTTTGGTGTCTTTACGTAGACTTGGAATCTTGACCTCATAAAATGAGTTTGGAAGGGTTCCCTTCTCTTCAGTTTTTTGGAAAAGTGAGAAGGATTAGCATTCAAAAGTTCCATTTTTATCCTTCTCCACAGCCACCACCTGGGTCCAAATCATCATTTCTCACCTGAAACTTCTGCTGCTAAGTCGCTTCAGTCGTGTCCGACTCTGTGCGACCCCATAGGCGGCAGCCCACTAGGCTCTCTGTCCCCGGGATTCTCCAGGCAAGAATACTGGAGTGGGTTGCCATTTCCTTCTCCAATGCATGAACGTGAAAAGTGAAAGTGAAGTTGCTCAGTCGTCCTGAAACTGCAGTAGCCCCCTATTCACCACATCCACTCTTGAACTTCTACTATTCATTCCTCTTACAGCAGCCAGAGGAATCTGTTAAATCACAGATTAGATCATGTCACTTTGTTAGAAATCCTTTAGGGGCTTCACACCACCTTTGGAATACAATGTAGACGTCTTTATCATGGACCACAAGACCCTGTGTGGTCCAATCCGATCTACCCAAGTCTCCAACCTTGTGCCACTGTAGCACTCAACTGCAATTCTTTATCTAAGTAGTCCATCTTAAGAGACACATTTATTGATTTGAGCAAATATATGTTAACTTTTGGGCTTCCCAGGTGGTGCCACGGGTATAAAGAACCAGTCTGCCAATGCAGAGATATAAGAGACGTGGGTTGATCCCTGGATCAGAAAGATCCCCTGGAGGAGGGCATGACAACCCACTCCAGTATACTTGCCTGGAGAATCCCATGGACAGAGGAGCCTGCAGAGCTACAGTTCATGGGGTCACAAAGAGTTGGACACCACTGAAGTGACTTAGCATGCACAAATATGTCAACCTTCTTGGAGTCAGCAGAAGGAAGGTAAATACTATCTGTATCACAAACTAAAATAAATAATTATCCTTTTTTAAAATCTAACATTTGCATAGCTTTATTTGTGCATCAGGAATAAAATTCAAAACAAGTAGGCAGATACTGTTGCTCTCCTTTGACAACTAGAGAACTGAAACATGCAGAAAAAGTCATGATACATGAAGTAGTCATAACTACCTCAACTTAAATGTAAATTAAATCTTAATGGAACTTCAGACTACAATTCATCCTTCAGAGTAATATTAAGTCAGCATCAAATATATGTCCTATATTACAAAAGTCTTAAGAACTATAATGTTATATTGCTTACATTCATTTTTAAAGAACCATTTTTAAACATCTGCATCATTCTCCCTCTGAAAATTGTGTTATTATTACAATTTGGATTGTCTCCATAGAGCAAAATTGCATTTGTATTGTCGTTATGGCAAAAGAAAGTCTTGAAATATATAAACCACCCATGTTAATAAGGGACAATCATTAATTTTCTTAAGTCAAAAATCCAGTTAGTGATCTTTGACATTTCAAAACAAAATAAAAACTCATAAAAACAAGTGGGATATTTTTATCAATATAGGTTAGATTTATTCTTATTTGAATGCTAAAATTAATTTTAGAAGAGAGTTTTTATTGTATTTGCTCATTTGTTAGTAATCATTAAGAATGAGAAGAACTAAATTACCCAGAGGTGCTGAAAATACTAATTATGTATGCCTATTTGAGGTACAGTACTAAATAATGCTTTCTTATTGCTTTTGTAAATAAATTCTTTACCCAAACTAATTCATACCCAAAGTATTTTATAAAATAGAGCTACTGTGGTTGAGTGGGGATAAAAACCCAGCAATCCACCAGCAGAGTCACCTCCTCATTCCAGTCCCCTAAGAACCTAGGGTCTGTTAGATTCCTGCTTTATAATCCATCTAAGTTGCTGATATTTTACTTTTTGTCCACATGAAAATGATGGATTTTATAACATAGATTTAACAAGTATCACAGCTTGGTTTTATTTATTACTTAAAGTAGTATTTCTATTTCAAATTGTTTATTGCTCTCTTTTCTCTTATATGATTAACTCTATTGTTATTCTGTTTCCATTTTCAGTGACTATAAGCTATGAATTTCTAAAATACAAAGGGGAAGAAATATACATTTTAAGGAAGAGATTCAGCATTTTCATGTATTAATATTTGGTTCTAGAAACTTTAGATCCAGTGAGCCATAAGACACTGGCCATTGCAATGTACAGCTGGGCACCTGGCTCAGAAATAAAAACAAAAGTCAGTGGTTTGAAGCCAAATGCTCCAGCGCTGAAATTAAAAAAAAAAAACAAAACAGAAAAAGGCACGTGAACACGAGTTTCTGGAGGATTTTGCTATTTATATCAATAAATCCAAATAGAAGACAATATATCATAACAGAAAAAAATAATGTTATAAGTTTCAAAGAAGTCAGGAATACATGAAATTCAAGCACAAAAGGAATAGATATCAAACTCAAGCATAAGAGAAACCCTTAATTACTTGGCTTGAAAACAAAGTCATTTAGGACAGCCCCCCACTAACCAATGTTTCATTTTTTCAGTAGGTGGATAATAGTCTCCATCATTTTAAGCACCACCTGGATGCAGGTGTGCCTCAGGGATAGCCCATGTCAGCCAGGGTAAACAGGCATTTTGTATAGCATAGGTCTGGGTCTCTCCATTATCTCCCCAATCCAATCATACCCAAAACCTGCTTTATTAAGAAATATTTTGGTATGTTTCCTTTACTCTCTAAAGTAAAATTAATTAATACTATAACCTACTAATGCACATATTTCATAAGGTTCCAATAATGATATAAAAAGAAATAAAGCAATTTATCATTTAAGAGTAAAAATTTCAAAATGTAAATATTCAGACATCACTGAAGAACTAATAAAGTAATTGGAAGCTTACAGCTTACCAATAATGAATGTTTGGTTTAAGAAATATAAGAAAACATTATAAATATCTTAAAGCAAATACACTTTATGTAAGAAACAGAGATAAAAGAGGGCATATGAAAGAAAAAACATACAATAAAATCTAGCATTAGGAGAAGTAACAGGAAACCAAAATGTACCTATATGCAACAAGACAAAATAACCAATAGTCCATGATTAAGTTACAGACTGCCAAATTAAATTAAGATGTATTATATTCTTTCGATTGATTAATAATGTCAACATACCCCTGCCAAGACTACCAGATTTTAGAATTTACTTTCGAAGTCTGTAAAGGTAATATCACTCAGAAATACATTCAGCTGCCAATAACATCTCTGAAATAACCTTGACTTAAATATGATAAAGGCCTCTCTCAAAAGGAAAACCTAAAGCTAGAATGATCATCAGGAACCAGGCTTCTATATTTCTGCCATGCCACCTTTAACATATAGCTTTTATCCTCAAAATTGCCTCATTATTGCAAGATGATCACTGCAGATCCAACCATCAAGTCTATGACCCAGGCATCAGGATAAAGAGAAGGGCAAGGGCCAAGGTCACACATTCCAGCTGACTCAGCCTCCTTTAAAGTACTTTCCTGGAAGTCTCACCATGTGATACATGCTTACCATTCATGGACCACTCTCCTTGACTGCAAGAGAGAGGGGGAGATTCAGCGGCACCTTTGGGCACATTGCTATACCCAACAATCTAGGAGTTTTACTGCTGAGGAAAAAGGGGGGAAATTCTGGAGGAAGAATAAAAGAAATGTTTAAAGATGAAATCTAGGAAGTTTTGCCTATGAAGAGCTAAGTAAAAAAGGGTAGTTCAAATTTTAAGACACTTTCAAGAAGACAGATAGTAAAGATCCACTTTATTTTTCAAAGCTTTTTGAATTGTTTGTGTTTCATTTTAATATGACCAGCTCACACTGCCCTAAAGACAAGCTTCCTGTCCTGGGGCAATGATTGTCCCCCAAAAACATGCAAATCAAATTCAATTGAGAGCAATAAGATTCAAAGGCAAAGCTAAGGGGTAGGTATTTATTGTAATAGAAGGGGAAATGAACCAAAAGTAATAGTAAACAGAAAAAAAAATTATACATTCTCCTCAGATAAAATTTCATACTGCGATTTCTCTCTGATTAAATCAGAAAATGAAGATTTGGAAAATCATTTAATGAATTAGGGCTTCGTATACACAAAGAGTATGAGTACTAGTTTTGGTTTGGTTTTCTGTTTTGCCATTTTTATACTGGCCTTCCTAACCCCCATCTTCTCATGCTGCCACAGGTTATCAGGGGATGTTCCCAACCCAAGAATCGAACCTACATTTCCTGCATTGGCAGGCAGATTCTTTACCACTGAGCCACCAGGGAAGCCTGACAAAATATCTAGTGGAAGGGACAATAAGAAGTATTTCCCTTTCTATTTAATGGATTATCACAGAGCAAAAGAGAAAGTGAGGTTGGGTGGGTAGCAGTAGGAAAGACCTCTAGAGAGAGGAGAAAGAGCAACAAAAGGAAGAGAAAAAAGCTCTCCAATTTCAGACTGCTGTCTACTACCTATACCTCCTGACTACTGTCTTTTCCTTGAGAAGTCATCCCAGCCAATGCCTTGCCCCTTTCCCATTGAGCTTTCTATCTGGGATTTTCCACTGCTAACCAAAAATAAAAAGGAAAGTTTGAGTTATTCCAAAAATCCAAATGATGTGATTTTACTAGGATATTTACTCTCTCTAGACTAAATATCTATTTTATCAATATAAATGCCTATATTACATTCAGTAGTATTTATTTTGTTCTAGCAAATAAGAATAATCCAGGGTTTATATTGTCTCTGTAACCAGCAACGTCCAACAGGTCAATTTGATTTTTCTTCACATTCTTTGAGAAACACTCTTAGAATAAGATGGCTTATCTTTTAATGTTTTAAATTAAATTGTGTCTGAAACTTCCTTTCTTTAGCTCTTTAATATTTGGCATGTGCAGATTTTGGTCCCAGAGTTAGATCAGCCTGGAGAGTTTCTAATTTCTTGAACTCTCAGTTCTGGCCTGATTCCTACCCCCTGGGAAATATAATGCTACTTCTAGAATCTATCTAAACCACACAAGGACTGTTGTGTAAGGACATTTCAGTGATCAGAGTTTATGACTCAGAGCTTTAAAAAGTCTAAATTCTAGTATCTGTTCTTAAATTGTGTCCTGATCAGAGTTTAAGCCTCCCAGTTTACCCCTACTTCATATTACAGAAACTAGATCCAAGAATTGATGAGACAAACTACATTTGCAAAGATAATGTTAGATTATGATAAGAAAATAGTTTACAGAAGGCAAGAATAAACATAAGGGGAGAGAAAGGTTAATGAATATTTGGCAGTCATTTAGAAATTAACCCAATATTGAGTACCTACTATATGCCAAGTAATTTCACATATATTCTCCCATTTAATCATTAAAATAACCGTGTGGCATAGGCACTATGTGACTCATTAAAAGGGAAAACTGAGGCTCAAAGTGGTTAAACGTCTTGCCCAGGGGTCCCATCACTAGTGAGCGTTACAAGACTCCTAATACAGAATTCTT
The DNA here is from genome assembly GCA_006408695.1 of Aepyceros melampus. Classification (NCBI taxonomy): domain Eukaryota; kingdom Metazoa; phylum Chordata; class Mammalia; order Artiodactyla; family Bovidae; genus Aepyceros; species Aepyceros melampus. The sequence goes on along the minus strand of SJXQ01010146.1, from coordinate 128,729 downwards.
TTCCCTGCCCCACTCTGTTGAAAAGACTAGTAATTCTACAGTTGGCAATTTGTCATCCACTACCTATGATTCACTTTTTAATATAAACCTTACTAAAATAAATTCATTTTTATTCTAGTTCAAACTCAAAATATTACCTTGTCTAGAAAAGTAAAGTTGCAAGGTTGTCCCTATTAGAACAGTCTAAGCAAGCACTGGGAAAGGTGGAATTTATAGAGAGTTGATACCATTCCCTGGATTCTTTACAAACAAGAATAAACCCCTATCTAATGCAGACTACTCAATGCTGCCTCCTTTTAGTCTAAGTGGGGCCCTTTTACCGAGGAAGCTGCTAATATGGCATCAGGCTATTAATGGGAAAGCATTTACTTTAGATTAAGAATAGTGTAAAGTAGAGCCGGGCCCTCTATGACTGGCTATTAGGGATGTTAATTAAATATTTATAATGTCTAAATTAGCATAGTGAAAGCTCAATTCATCAATTTGTTCTGGTCTGTTTGTAAGGGGGAAAAAATAACTCCAAATGCCCCTGAAGAAAGATGCTATGTGAGTCAATAGGAGGATGACTGAACAATTTATTATGATTGTGGTAAACTTTTTATTTTGATTTTATTTAAAGATACTTGTTGCAGCACCTTATCTTAAAGACCATTTACCACAGTCAATATACTGGAGGGCCATGTATTATTCATTGTTATCCAATGAAAAATTTGCTAAGGTGCTTCCATGCTGAATGTCTGATTGATTCATTGATTTCTTGATAGTTACTTCCAAAAAGTAAAGGCTAAGTTTGATATTGAGAAGTGGGGCTGGAAGCCAGAAGCCCCAGTTCCTTCCTTTATTACCAGCTAGCCTGCTGAAAGACCTAGTTTTCCAAGCCTTTAAATGATATCTTGCTAATAGAACAGTTTTCAGGCTTCATGGTTAATAATTGAGAGGTATAGTTGGATCTTCCACTGAAAACTGCTAAGAATGTGGCTGCTTCTCCTTCTGTCTGTGTAGGGAAGCCAGGAATATTAACACCTAAATGCTCATAGCCTGTGAATGCCTAATTAATGTCTTTTATGAATTCCATTCAATTAAAATTATTTTTAATCTCATTTTATTATGAGAAAGTCCCCAAAGGGAAAGACCAACTGTCCGATCTATTTTCAACTGTAAATGAGGCTGGCTGCAGTGGAGACTTCATCACCAACATTTAAATGAAGTTGTGTGTGACTGGCTTAAGCTCTTCACCACTCACACACGTTTGGGTAAATACACTTAAATATGGGTGGAAAGTTTGGAACTTTCTTTTAACAAATCCATTCTTCCCATACTGGCCCAGTAGTTAGGTCCCTGATCATACCTGATGAATGCACTTCTCCCCCAAAACTAAAAATAGAAAATAAAACTATTAATACCTCATAGTTTGTTTTGGTTACAATGAACTGTTTTCCTTCTGTCTTGTAGGTTTTCTTCTCCAATTAAGAAGTGACCCGAAATACAATGTGACCCCTCTTTATATGGGTGCATCTGATAACCCTCTTTCTTTCCTCCATCAGACAACCTGGCCTTCCCTAGAGGGTGGGCTGGCGTGAAAGGGTTAAAGGTTCTCTGGTCAAAATGACCCAACAGAAGGAGCCCGGCCCAGAGCTGAAATCTAAGTGCTAATGACCGCTGCCCTTCACCCCGCTGCTGTCCACCGGCCGGACCTGAGGCCGGGTAGGGGCCGGGACTGGGAGTGGGCACAATGTTCTGCATTTAACATTTGAACTTCTCCTATCCGAGGCAGCAGGCCGTTTTGTCCTGAGGTCGCTGACCCTGGCTCCCCCATCAGCTGCCCTGAAACCTTAATTGAATGACAGATGGTCATCTTCGGGGGCGCCAGAAGCTGCGGGCTGCCTGCCGCGCAGGGGCTGCGGCCCCAGGCCCCAGCGGTCCTGCCCCGGCCCTGCCGACAAGGGGCGGGCAGCAGAGGCAGCAGGAGGCCCGCGGGATCGGCGGGCTTCGTGGGTCTCGGCCAAAGGCGTGGCCCCGCGCCCCCTGAGGAAATAAGCGCTTATTTCCGGGCGAATAGCCGGTTCCTAGCGCCCCAGGCCGAGCGCCCCCAACAGTGCAGGCCCTCTCTAGGCCTCGGGCCCCGGAAGGCAGCCGAGAAGGGACAAAACGTCTCGCCTCAGTGTCGAAGGCCCAGATTCCAACAACCGCGGGCCCCAAGCGTCGAGGTCTGGAGTCCGTGCGGCCTAAGGCAAACAGGCCAGCGTCCAAGCCCAAGATGCCCATCCCGGGTGGGTCCACCCTCCTGAGCCGGTGAAAAGGCCCGGAAAAGACCGATCCAATACCGCATGCGGCCTGCCCGGAGTCACCAAGAGCGCCTTCGGGCGAGCGCCATTCTCGGCCAGAGGCCGCGCGAGCCACGCTTCCGAGCGCTGGTGCCCCAAAACCACCCCATTGCAAGGAGCTTTCAGGGCTGTAGGGTAATAGATGGGAGCCCCAAAAGGCGCCTGGAGGCACCAGAGTCCAGCAGCGCTGCCTCCGCCGCTCGTCCGCGCCCTAGTGTCCTATTTCTTTAAAATAAAAGCTGCGAGCCCTACAATTACTGGGATTACAGTGAGCAGGTATTGATCTGCAGCCGGCATTGTAGGATCAAGCAGGCGGAGTGAGGCAGACATCGCCGCTCCCACCCTCTTGCCGCCGCCTAGGCCTGCAAAACGCTAAAAAACCGTTTCTAAATGTTTGATTTCAAACGCACCATCAACACCTGCTGCAAAAGTACGACCACCACCGCCCCCCTCCTCGCCTGCACCTCACCTCCTCCCCTCTGCCCGTGGGCCTCCCAGGCCCGAGCCAACTACATCGCCACCTTAAGCCCCCCCCCCTTTTTTCCCCTTTCTTCCTTTATTTTTAATTACTGAGGGAAAATATACACATAAGCAAAAAAAAAAAAAAAAAAAACCTCCCCGGCAGGCGCGAGCGGGGGTGTTGAGGAGGCCGGCGAAGGCGGTAATGCAACCCTAATGCACAGATAGCTGACATCAACTTCCGTCAGGCAGCTCCTGGAGATCGAACCTTTCGATTGTAACTGGGACAATTTGCATAGTGATTCCCTTTCAGAGCTTTCCCGGGTCCATAACAAGCCCAGGCAGCTATTCAAATGCAAGTTGCAACCCCAAATGCAAGACTTGCCGGACCAAAAAGAGCTTTCCGGCGCTCGGGAGAAGCGAGACCCGTGCTTTGGATCTCATCCTTCTCTCTTTTTTCTCTTTCTCTTCTCGGGTTCCTGATTTAGCTGGGAGCTGTTTATTTATGGCTGCAAATGTGTGCGTGCGAGAGAGAGGGAGAATTGATCTTTTCCTGGACTTAAAGATGGAGCCGAAGGCGCTAGAGGGAATTTGGGTTTGTGCGCCTAGCTCAGACAGGGGCGCCGAAGGGGGCCGTTTGGCACGAAGCCCGGGGTCGCTCTTTTCTGCACCCCTCACCTCGCGACCTTTCAGGAATCTGAGGGGTCCTGAAACGGCCTGGCTGACCTACTTCCCCGGGGCCGAGCTACCGAGAAAGGCTTCATGGAGGGAGCCATCCGGTCCCTGTCTTTAAAATGAGCGCAATAAAAGGTATCACCTGCGACTTGTGCGGATGACTTTTTCTTACTGTCCACTGGTTCGGGGGCGGGAGCAGAGGGTACTTATAGTTTCCGGGGTGGGGGTGGGGGTCTTCTGGGAACCCAGGGAGGGGGGCAT
>SJXQ01010146.1:79090-104621 GCA_006408695.1 Aepyceros melampus | reverse complement strand
CTCGCCTTTACATTCAACCCCCCCCCCCCCGCCCCCACTCATTTCTACCCCATTCCAGGCAAGGCCCATCGGGTCGGTTCCTTGGCTGGGTGGCGGGAGAGTCGCTTTTTCGTGCCCCTCCTGGTACCCCAGGTTCCGGGCAGGTGGCAGACTGTTTGAAGAGACGTTTTCTCTTCACGAAATTACATCGGCTGGTGGAAGACAAGAGACAGGAGGAAATTTTCACCAAATTAACTACCTTTAAAAAATCAATATATTTTTTTCCCTCAATGTAGTACTTGCTGCTGCCCCATTTAAGTGCAGTGCATAGGCTCACGTTGCGTTTCCTCCCAGGTGGGGAGAGTGGGCTGGGCTGTGCGGGTGGGTGGTCGCCCGCCTCTGACGTGGTCGCCTATTAAGATGGGAGGAGATTAGTTTCCAATTAAAGATGCCAGAAGACTGGCCACATTAGGGGAGCTGCCAGTGCAATAAGTGGCTGCAAGTGCACACTCACCAGCGGGCAGGGCCGCCCTGAGGCACCTGTGAAGGTGGAGGTGAGGAAACCTCCAAACTGCAGCGCCTGGGAGCCACACGGATCTGCAGCACCCAGGACTGCTCCTATTTCCAGGCTGGCACTTGCCTCAGGGCCACCTGGAGAAGGGCAGGGGTGGGGGTGAGGGGGTGGCAGTCTGGCCAGAAGGTGGCCATGAGAAAAGTCTCCCCTAGGCCAACCTGGGCCATGTTTGCCATAAGTGGCCTTGCGGTCTGGTTGATTGATAACTGGCCCCCGCACAAGTCCATTTGCTTTTTGTTAATATTTATCCCAGCGGGTGACACTTCAACTGTCCCCTCATTTCCCTGGACCAAGGGAGCCAAGCAGAAGGAGTCCGATGCTGGGCCCTGGGAACCCCACTTCCCGAATCCTCCAAGACTCTGGGCCGGGAGAAAAGCCAGGACTGGGCCTGCGGAATGCAGGAACAGAAGGGTTCCTGGGCCCAAGAGTAGGAGGAGAAGGTGCCAAATAGACTAGTTCCCCCCGTGCCCGGGCCGGCGTCTAGCGCTGCGGGTCTCCGGCAGTGCAGCTGCTCCCAGCCGGCTGTGCCGCGAACAAAGGGCCCGTGGGGCTCACAGGACCGAGTCCGCCTCGCAGCCTGGGGGCGAGGAGGGCTGGCTGCCGGGGAGGAGGGCCTTTTAGAAGCTTTCTTATAGCCTCCTCCCAGCGTGGCCTGGGGGGCAGCCAGTTGTCAGGCAGAGGCAGAGTCCCCTCACCAACTCAGGCCCATTGGTCGCCTTGCTCCCTGGGAGTACGTTTGGGACCCCCTGACACACTAGCCGAACAGGTCTGGCTCTGGAGTCCAATCAGCAGACGGCTTTGCATGCACCTTTCTCCCAGCCCATGTCTGAGTCCTAGAGGCCGTGTGATAATAGTTCTCCCTTGTGGTCCCCACTAGGGAGCACAAACTCCAGGGAGGAGAGGAGGGAACGAATGGAGTTAAGTGTGCATGTGAAGATCACAGCAGATAGTTTGACTAGAGTGGAGGAGATCTGCTGGTCGTTCCGTGGTGACCTGGTGTCGGGGCATTGAGCACGGCTGCCAGAGACAATAAACCCTGCGGCCTGTTCCTAGGGCGGTTGGCTCTCCCACCAGTGGGCGCAGCCCCAAGTCAGAGGGCGATCAGGGTCAATAGAAACCCAATCCTGCCGTAGCTGTTTTGTACCTGACACTTGGGACGGTCTGTGCCAACAACAGCAAGGTTGTGTTGTAGCAGCAGAGAGACCCAAATCCCAGGCTGCATCTTTATCTTCAAGCTTCCAGCACTCAGTGCCAGGTGGGGAGCTAAACTCTTGCCCTCGCTGATGCCCTCAATCGGGACTCACCTTCCCCCAGTAGCTTAGGGGATCGTACTGTGCTCCAGACTGTGCTCCAGTAACTGCGCGCGCCCCCTGCGGGCCGCAGAGCCAGGCACCCAGTAAACCTCGGTGCCTCAATCCAATGGGAGGAGAAGAGGCTTTGTTTTAGAACACTGATGTGATTTTCAACCAATAACTGTTTTGATTGGTAGAATGTAGTGGAGGGAAAAAGGATACTTAGTGGATCTGTCTTGGTCCTACCCACTTCCTGGGTATGACCCCACTGGTGAGACAAAATCGCCATTCCCCCAAATTATACCCCAACTCTAACCTCTCCAAACAAGATAGCATATTTGGAATTTATATCCAAATTATACTTCTGCTGGCATGTTGAGAATATCAGGGTCACAGTAGAGAAGGTGACCCTGGCAGTCTGAAACCAGAGATTGAGGCTCAGCGTGTAGTGAAGGGAGAGTGGATTTGCGCTCCCTTTGTTTTGTTGTTTCGCCTTCCAGCTAACTGAAGGGAGTTGGAAGGCTGCCCTGAGGCTTTGAGCTTGAAGTTCTTTGTTTGCTGTCTGGTGGGGTGCATGAAGGAACGCTTGGAGGCCTGGCAGCCTGAAGCCCCAGTGTGGCGTCAGGACCCTGGACAGGGCCCAGTCAGTCCTGTCGTCTGGGTTTCTCTTGCCCTTAAAAAGTGGCTAAGAATGGCTTTGAAGCGTTGTGGTGAGGAAACAAAAATTAACAGCTAATATTTCAAAGTTTATGAGAAGTCATGAGACCCTACCAGTAGTATCCATGAGCACAATCAAGTAATAATGGAAAAGATCAAACCTATCCTCGTCGATCAGGTGGTTGATCTTTTCTTCCCTCCCCAGCAGCTTTCTGCATGCATCTGAGTGCACATGCACACCTGCTTATACAATCGGAATTTGAGTCCCTATGGGTGTGACAGGGGTTGGATCATTAAGCTAAAACGTTCAATTCAGTCCCTTTGATCCGTGCTGGGGAAAATCTATAGTCATCTCTAATCTATGAGGTCTTTAAGGAGGTTGTTACATGAGCTGTTTTGATGTCATCATTTCCACATTCATGGCAAATTCAGCTAATCAAACAGATGCTGCTACCCAAAGTTCTCAGAAGAAAGAGTTCTTGCAGAGTATATCGGTAAAATTTATTCTTGATTTCCTTATAAGAAAGAAAATCCTCAAGTCTAGTGAAAGTGGGTAATTAAAAAGGAGGTTATCGGGGTCTTGCTCCTTAAAATACATAGTTAGAAGCCTTGCCCTTCAAGTAACAGTGCTCAGTGCTCTTTGTAAACTTCATATATTGGAATAGTTAAACACCAGTTTAATATTTTAAGTCAACCAAGGAGTTTAGATGGACAGGATGAGAAATTTCTAATTTCATTTCAGTCCCCATAAAAACAGAAGTTTCTACACTCTTGGCAAATTTGAATGGTCCTCAATCTAGGGTACCAACAGAAGGAAGGTCTTATTGAAGTCATAATAGTTAAAGTATAGATTTCCTATAACTTGGGATAAAGGATTCGACAAGTATTAATTAAATACTATTTTCATTTTGTTTGTATTTAAGTAAGATGACTAAGCACATTTGAAAGAAGTCATTTCCTGAAAAATGTCGGCCTTATAGAGTTTAGTAAAAGGGAAAAACCTGATTTCTAATGTGAATTAATTTAATGCATAATCATACATTCCTGTCTTCTATCAATAGATTTACATAGATTTTTACTTTAACACAAGTATGCTAATATGAATGAAGTTTAATTTTATTCTGAAATTGTAGAATTGGCTTAAATGACCAGGCCAATCACAGGACAATCTGATTATTTTGATATAAACATATAAATTTGTTTTACCACAGGTTCTGGCTATAGAAACATCCACATTGTGTTCCTCCCCAAAGATTTAACATGATCATAAAGCTGAAACAAATCAGCTTCCAGAAATTTTCTTCTCCTTTAGGTGAGATAGTTTGATAAGATAACAGCTGAACGGAACAAGATCCTGAAGTTCAACCCACAGATTTGTCTTAGCAAGTGATAAGGAAGTCAGTTGATAAAGAAGGAGCTTGTGTCCATTGTGTACCTATTGTTGGTCAGGAACTGCTGGGCACATATGTGTTGTGCTTAGTTGCTCAGTCATATCCGACTCTTTGTGACCCCATGGGATGTGGCCCGCCAGGCTCTTCTGTCCATGGGGATTCTCCAGGCAAGAATACTGGAGTGGGTTGCCATGGGGATCTCCAGGGGTCTTCCCAGCCCAAGGATCAAACCCAGTTCTCCCGTATTATAGGCAGATTCTTTACCATCTGAGCCACCATTGAATTCTCCCTGTACCAGTGGCTCCCAAATCTTGCTATACTTTGAACTTATTTAGGGATCTTTTCAAAAATTATTCCTGGCTAAAATCTCAAGTATCCTGGGCATTAGTAGTATAGGGCACTGTGATTAAGAGCTCTGATGTGATTTCAATGTGCGGCAAAGTTTAGGAGCCACTAGTTTATGGGGTAGTTACCATTATTTTCTGGCTTCTCTGTTCAATGAGGTTGAATTACTTAACTGTGGTAACAGAGCTGGAAATCACGGAGGCCCTGTGCTCAACTTTCTCAACTCAAAACCCAGAACCCCCTTACCCTCCACCCTGTGCCTCAATTACGGGTTCAAGTTCACCAGGTCAGTGGGCCAAGAATGTGGAAATGTCTGATCCCCTGTCATAAACACCAACCTGGAAAGTCTCTGCATAATAAAGGCCTTGAAAGTAGAGAATGTGTGTCTTCCCTCTGGGATGCTCAAAGAGAGATACTGGTGGAAACGTCTTTCTTTTTTTTTATTAAGACTTATAAGAGAGATCTTTTATTGCTCCTTTGAAGAAAGAGGGAATGTGAGGCAGTAACAGAGCTAGCCATGGAACTCAAGTCTCCTTATCCATTTGTTCACTTAAACAATTACTGATGGGCAAGACCCATCTCATTAGATGTGTTCTGTGGGTAGGACTGGTCCACGGGGACCCAGCCTGGAGGAGGGCCCAAAGGCCCAAACCTCCCATACTTTCTGGCATTGGTGTTCTGATCCGCACTTGCACAACAATTATATTTCTTGGCTTCACATCAGTTCCTGTCTTGCTATTCCAAAGCTTGCCTGTTACTCATGTTTTAGGACTCTGCACTAAAAAATAATAAATTGACTTAAACTCTGTATATATGTTGGCAGTCATCCAGAGGGTTGCTTACAGTTTCCCTCAACCACTGCAAGCTTCCAGTTATCCATGTGTTCTCATCTCCCTTTGCATTCACCACAGGGTCCTCAGAATCGACAGTTTCTGAAATCGCTGCTTTCGTTTTTGCATCTGGTGATGACCTCATAGTCCCAAAGAGAGGTTATCAAAGGAACATAATAAACTCTATTCTTTTCACTTTCTTTCCTGTTGTTTTCTAAAACAGATCAATGGGGGAAATTAAATAAATAAATGAGCAAAACGCGCCACCTAGTGAATCCTGTGCTCACTGCAGGTGAAGTGCGTGAGAGGAGTGGCTAGCGCGATTCAAGTATTGATGGAGTCACAAAAATCGTTCATTAAGGCAATTTAATCTTTGCTATTAAATGTCCTTTCAATTCATTTGGGGTAATTAAGATGCAGTTAAAGTGATTAAATTCTAATTACTTATGCTAGACAAAGACATATTTGTCACACTAATGCGGTTAACTAAGGACTCAGAAAGAAAGTTAACATTTACTTCAAATGATGCAACTGGAAAAATCAGTTCCTCTTTTCATCATTAATCCAGTGAGCTGGGTGATTATGTAATGGCACTACAAGCTCATTAAACAGGGGAAGTGCTGATTAAAATGACTGCTGGGAGGAAAACCTGATCCAGGAGGACCATAGTACCCTTTGGTCAGCATTCTTAGCAAAATTACTTGAAGGCCTCTCCCTTCAAGCCGCAACCTCCCCCCAAAGTAATAAACAGCTCCTGAGTTTTATCCTGACATTAAAAGAGGGATGCTTCTTGGAAAGCTTTTATTGCCAGCCTGCAGACACTGTTAAACCAAAAGATATTTTCAAATGGTAAATGGATTCTTGGGGTAGAGAAGATCAAGGCAAGGGAGATGGGGGAGGGGGGTCTCTGAAGTAAACAACTCCAGAATGAAAATTTCCACTTCAGGTTTTCGAAGCCACTACACATACACCCTTCCTACTAAGTAGCCCTTCTCCCCTCCCCAGTTGCTTTTGACTACCTCTTATGTGAGGACAGATTCCTTTACACACACCATGCTTGTTATGCACACTCTGAAGGCATAACAGCTGCATAACAGCTTCAGCTGCAAATTGATCTCTTTTCAGAGTTTTTCTACTTTCACATGTAAAGGCATCTAAGATTATACACCATCAGCTTACTGGGACTATATTGTATGGATATGTGTAATATCCATAAATAGGTCCTAGCCTCCTACAACAGCTTAATTCTGAGTACTCAGAAGAGGAGGATAAATTGAAGTTTCACTGCATTTGAAGTTTGTCTGGGGCTTCCCTGGTGGCTCAGATGATAAACAATCTGCATATACTGTAGGAGACCTGGGTTCTATCCTTGGGTTAGGAACATTGCCTGGAGAAGGGAATGGCTACCCCACTCCAGTATTCTTGCCTGGAGACTTCCATCAACAGAGGATCCTGGTGGGCTACAGTCCATGAGGTTGTGAAGAGTCAGACATGACTGAGCAACTAACACTTTTTCAGTTTCTCACAAAATGGCTTCTTGAGGCCAAACCTATATTTTGCCTGGGAGAATAATCCAAGGACGAGGATGACAAGTCAAAAAATTAGAGATTAATTTCCCTGGGAGATTGGTGCCTTTAAAAACTGTTAAATTTGCCTATTGAAAACCATTATTATGGAGATTGCATCTTTCCCCTATTTATCCCATTGGAATTCATTATTATTCATTATTCATTATTATTTCTGTTTAGTTCACAAGGAAAGGACCTGACGATATCAAATTCATCAGTCACTTACATCAAAGAACTACCTTTTAAAAGTAAATTGGCAGTCATTTAAGTATTTATAGAGTCATTTTTAATTTAATAGATTTCTACACCATTTTAAATTACTAAACCAAATAAACACATTTAAAAATCAAAAAAAAAAAAAAAAAAGTCTAGACTAAGAATTGAGAGCCCCAGAGACAGGTTCTTATACTAATTAGCTCTGAGAGCTTGTCAAGTCATTTAACCTTTCTGGGCCTCAGTCTCCTTAAATGTAGAATGAAGTATTTGGCCTTAGGGTCCTTCAAGATCCATGTTCTATGATTGATTGACTTCATGATGACTGTGTCTCTTATCTCAATTTAGTGCTGTGTCCCAAAGTCAGGATTCAACAAGGTGTAAGTCCCTGCGGCCCATCTCTTGGGCAGAGTCTCAGATCAGGCTCTTCTATTAGATGGCCAAGAGGAAACACCTGTCCAGTCAGGGGCACTGCATTCTGGTGCAAAAATGCTGCCGCTTAAAGATACAGTTCCTGGGTCCTAACAACACAAGTGGTTGGTGAGGATACAGATCACCAGGAATTCATGCCCTGCTGGTGGGGATGTAAACTGGCACCGTTGCTTTAAAAGATCATTTGGATTATAAACCTGAACCCATACCTGGACCAGGTCTACTCCTTGGTGTATACCCTAGATAAGCTGACAGATGCTCTTGAAGATGAGTACAAGGATGGTTTGTAACAGTGCTGTTTCTAAGAGCAAACAACCAGAAACATCCCAAAAGTCCACTGATGAGGAACGCAGGAATAAATTGTGATATATTCATATTAATTCAGGAGTATATTGTGATGAAAATGAATGAGCTGCAGGTATACACCACAGCATAGTTGAGTCTTAGGAACAATGTTAATTTAAAAAAAAAAAAAAAGAACAAGCTACAAAAGGTCACACCAGAACAATACTGTTTTTACAAGGCTCAAAAGCAATCAATGCCAAACAACTTACTGTTTAGAGATATATAAGTATGTGGTAAAAACTAACGATAAATTCAAGTTCCTAAGAGTGGTTACCTCCAATAGGAGGTCAAAGATGGAAGGAGAGAACAGCTTTGTAGCTTCCCAAACAGTAGTTGTTGTGGTTCTTTTGTCATGTCTGACTTCACCTGTGTTCATTTTGTTCCTGGGCTTCCTATCTTAAATATATATGATTTGTAAGAGGTAAATATTATGTAATTTTAACTTTTAGGAGGAAAAATATTGTTTCTGTCTAGTTCCCCAACCCAAACAACTTGGACCAAACAAACCCCAGGACATTTGAGTTGTTATTTACACAGTTCTTAGCCCTATACTAAATGTCAGCCTCTTAGGAATTAGATTTGGCCAGTTATGGACAGGACATAAGATGGGGAAGCGGAAACGTCACTAGACCTGGAGAGAGTGGTTCTTTCTTTATTTGTTTGAGCACCAGCATAACAACACTGTGCTCAATACTGGGGATAGTGTGTACAGCAGGCATTTTTGGAACTCACAGTCGAGTGCGGAAGAGAGACAAATAAGCTGTTTCTTGGTTGCATTTTTGTGCCAAAACAAAAGGTTTGGAATGTGATGAAAGGATAGTTTTGAAGATCTAGGGGGGATAAAGTTGGACTTGGTCAGAAATAGAGAAAGAGTTTTTCAGGCAGAGGGAACTACAGCATCTGTGCACCACCTGGCTGGAACCCCTTTGCAGAAGATTTAGCGGATGTGAATTATTATACAACTGGAAGCTTGTTTCTTCCCCAGCACAACTGAGAGACACAGTACCTTTCTATCAATAACAAAAGTGTTCTCCAAGGCTGTAGTTTTTTGTAGTGGGGAGGGGTGGATGGAGGGTTTCATATTCCTCAAATCAGGTTGGCAGCTGGCAGAGAAGTGGGAAGAAAACATATGCCGATTAAAAAGTTTTTCAGGTGATTCTAATATAACTCCAAGTCGAGAATTAGAACATTGATATTGAGTGTCACTATATATAAAATAAACAAGTATCTAATGTATATTCCACAGGGAATTATATTCAAATAATATCTTATAATAACCTATAGTGGAAAAGAATCTGAAAAAGAATATATATATATATGTGTGTGTATATATGTATGTATGTGTGTATATATATATATTTAACTGATTCACTTTGGTGTACATCAGAAACTAACACAACATTGTAAATCAACTATAGTTTAAAAAAAGAGTATTGATATTGAGACTTTAAGAGTAAATGACTTTATTTTTGCTCCTTTGTTATTTATTTTACCCTTTCTCTGGAATGACCTATATAATTCTATAGTTATATATATTTTAATGACACATAATATTATTATATAACATGTATTATATTAATATCATTTATGATATTTTATCTTTTTTGAGATCAAAAGTTCACTCAAAAATTTAATATTCCTATTGGAATGTTATGTCCATACTTTTCCTCTATCTGGAAAACTCTTACTGTTCACTGGGTCCTTACTACTCAGTGTGGCTCTTAGCACAACAGCAGAACTTGTAAGAAATGCAGACTCTCAGGCTCCCCCCTGGACCTACTGAATCTGAACCTGCATCTTGACAAGATCCCCAGAAGATTCATGTGCACATTCAAGTCACCAAGGGTCACATCACAGCATTCAGAAGGTCCATTTTCCTTTATTAGCCCTCATGCTATTGGAACGCCTCCTGTGTGCAAGTTCAGTTCAGTTGCTAAGTCACGTCCGACTCTTTGCAACCCCATGGACTGCAGCAGTCTTCCCTGTCCATCACCAACTCCCCGGAGGTTGCTCAAACTCATGTCCGTTGAGTTGGTGATGCCATCCAGCCCTCTCATCCTCTGTCGTCCCCTTCTCCTCCTGCCGTCAATCTTTCCCAGCATCAGGGTCTTTTCCTATGTGCAAGATGCTGGGCTAAGTGCTGGGGCCCAAAACTCATATCCTGTAGGAGCTCACAGAAGGACGAGTATGGGTAAAGAATTACTTACAGTGCCCCTGATGATTGCTGGGGTAGGTAGGAGTACAGTTCTGTGGGAGTAGGGAGGACACTGAAAAGAAGACTGGAAAGGGAGGACATAGTTGCGTGTCTGTCCAGTCCAAGGGACTGGAGTTGGTGACAGCAGGAGCTGAAGGAAGTTGTGGCCTCTACTGGCGTGAAGTTGTCAGGCTTGTGCTTTTGAAAGCCATCCTAGTGTGAACCAATAGGAGAAGCAGCAGCAGCAGCAGGGCACTAACTAGGAGGGGTGGCAGTAGATGATGAGGGTCAGATTGGATGCCACTGTCAGCAGAGGGAGAGAAAATATATGTTTCTTTTCAGGTTTTTTTTCCATTATAGGTTACTGTAAGACATTGAATATAGATCGCCATGTTATACAGCATTTCTTTACCTTTATCTATTTTATATATAGTATTGTGTATCTATTAACCCCAAACTCCTAATTTATACCCCCCAAACTGTTATTCCCTTTGGTAACCATAAATTTGTTTGCCATGTCTGTGAGTCGATTTCTGTTTTATAAACAAGTTCATTTGTATCATTCTTTTTAGATTCTACATATAAGCAGTATTATATATTTGTCTTTCTCTGACTTATTTCACTTAATATGATATCTCTAGGTCCGTCTAAATGGCATTATTTCCTTCTTCTTTATGGCTGAATAATGTTCCATTGTATATATGTACTACACGTTTTTAGACACTTAGGCAGCTTCCGTGTCTTAGCTGTTGTAAATAGTACTGCATTGAACATAGGGGTGCATATATCTTTTCAAAACAGAGTTTCCTCTGCATATATGCCTAGGAGTGGGACTGCAGGATTACATGGTAACTGTATTTTTAGTTTTTTAAGGAACCCCCATACTATTCTCTATAGTGGCTGCACCCACTTACATTCCCACCGACAGTATAGGAGGATTCCTTTTCCTGCACGCCCTCTCCAGCAATATTATTTATAGACTTCTTAATGATCATCTAATGCTTTTAAAATATAACTTCTTTGTACAAGAATTACTACTAATCAAGAAAAAAAGGTGACAAGAATCACCCATAAGCATAGGTAGTCCTCATTTTTGTGAATATCCTTCCAATCTTTTCTCAGTGGGATGATCCATACATACTTTGTTACAATTTTTAAAATTAAAATACCTTGTTACCAAATTTATGATAGAACATTTGAAAATACATGGAAGAATAATGGAGACAAGAAAAAAGCCCTGGTAATTCCACCATACCTGCCTTCTCCCAAATACCTCCTGCCTGGCATGCTGCAATTCATGGGGTCACAGAGTCGGACTGAGCGACTGAACTGAACTGAGCTGAGCACTTACTCATTTAGCAGATTTGTATAGCTAGGATGTTTACAGTTTGCAAGACGGCAAAGAGTCAAAGCCCTCCCCCTACTCCTGGAGCAGTTGGGTCAGAAAACATTCTGCACGTTGTGTTTTACAGCTATGCTATAATTTAACCAACCCCCTATTTGTGGATACTTAGGTAGTTCCATAAATAGATTGGGCAAACATAAATTTTATGACTAATATTATAGAAGTATCATAATTTATACAACCTCTCCAACAACCTTTCCTGTCATTGGACATTTCAATGATTTCAGGTTTTTTATTTTATTTTGTTTGTGCTATTAGAAATCAATGACATAACAGTCAGCAATATTATATGTAAAACTCTTGTGAATATTTTCCTTTTTCAAAAATAATTTTTCTCTAATAACTTTGAATAATGTGAAACACTATAAACAATGCAACAGAATCAAATCATCCATAATTCTGTAACCCAGAAATGATACCCATCTATATCTTGGTTTGTTTTCTTCTAGGTTTTAAAAGTACATAAATAAAATACATTTTTAATTTTAATTTTTCACAAAATTAAGCTCATAAAGAGTTAACAATCAAACTTATCTCAGTGTAAATATTAACCAAAAGCATGATTTAAGATTTTATTTGAAAATTTCAAATTTTTCAACGGATACAAAATAGAATAGTACAAAGAGCATATACCATTTACCCACCAGTTGACTAATTGTTAATACTTTATCCCATTTGCGTTATCATTTGTGCACCTATACTCTCTGTCAGCCGATTTCTCTCAGTCTCTCTTTCTCTCACTCTCTCATATGCACAGAAATGCTTTCATGAGCCATTTCAGAGTATATTACATACATCATGGCCCCTCACTCCTATGTACTTAGGAATGTATTTCCAAGAGTACAGATCTTTCCTCTGTAGCCACAGTTCAGTTTTTTGTCCCCTGATAAGATTATGCAAATATCCTAGTACTCATCAAAATTCCCCCCAGATTTAGCAACTATTGATTCTTGCCTGACCTACTCTTCATCGCTATGGCTTCAAAATGATTTTCCATCTCCAGTTTCCTGCCTTGTTTGACAGTCAGCTCTCGGCTTTCTTCTGTGAGCAAGGCCCTTCTCTCTCATTTACTTACCCATTTGTTATTGGTGTGGATTCACACATTCCTTCTTTCCCAGTGGTTTCTAATTCAGTTCTGTATGTACCTGTTTTGGTGCTCTCAAGCTTTCTCAGATTTGACAATGAGAACCCCTTTAACTTGGCTCATATGTTCTTGCGACATGCTTCTGTCTTTGCCTTCTCCTTCTCGTCCTCCTTCTCCCTATCTTTTCTTTTTCCTTTAAACTTTATGACATTCTTTATTATAAGATGTTCCAAGTCCTAGAGTCTACCTCTTCTTTGATGAGCCATGGTTTATTGTGGTGAGGAATGGTGTTAGAGACCAAGAAGGCCTGGGTACTAAGTGTGCTCATGACTACCAGAGTGATTTTGTTTTCCAGCCCTCACAGAAAAATCCAGGGGAAAACATGTATGTATATTTATGCACACACACCACACAAACATACATGCACACTCCTACATATATAATATACATGTGCACCTAAGCCCAAGTGGCACAGTGGCAAAGAATCCACCTGCTAGTGCAGGAGATGCAAGAGACGTGGGCTCGATCCCTGGGTCAGGAAGATCCCTTGGATGAGGAAACGGCAACCCACTCCAGTATTCTTGCCTGGGAAATCCCATGGTCAGAGGAGCCTGGCAGGCTACAGTCCTTGGGTCGCATAGAGTCGGACACGACTGAGTGACTGAGCATGAAAGCATTCACATAAACATTCTTACGTACATATTTTTAAAATCATGAATTTGCACCTCCCTATCTAACTGCAATATATCCCCATAGGATTTTTTCTTGCCTACCCACATTCCATAATTGTATGTCCCTTCCTCTACAGTGAGAACCCTGTTACCCAATAACTTATCCACCCCACCAACCCACATGCACAGTTACTCATTGCTCAATCCTGTAATACATCCAAAATCATTTCAAACTTGCTTCACCCGTACCCATAAAATAAATAAACCCGCTAAAAATTTTTCTGTAGTATTCATTTGCAGTTCTTCTCCCATACATATGCCCAACATCATTGGGAACTTGTTAGAAACCCTACTGGGAAAGAGCTCAGTAATCTGAGTTCTTACAAGCTCTCCAAGTGATTCTAAAGTGTGTTAAAGTCTGAGAAGCCCTGCCTGAAATATGTGGAACAGGTTTATAATAGGTTTATGTGTATGTACCTTTGTACCAACATGTTATTGTACACAGTAATACTTTAAAAATACCCTAAATGTAACAAATATAAATGGAGAAAGCAATGGCAACCCACTCCAGTACTCTTGCCTGGAAAATCCCATGGATGGAGGAGCTTGGTGGGCTGCCATCTATGGTGTCGCACAGAGTCGGACACGACTGAAGCGACTTAGCAACAGCAGCAGCAAACATAAAACAGGTCCAGTGAAGACTCATCAGGGTCCTTTTGTCAGCATGGGTGTGGAAGTGTGATATAAAAGAAGATAAGCCCCCAGTTCTTTGTTTCTGCTCCTTTGCCAGTCTGGTGTACAATCAGAAGAAAGAGGAAGGTATGGGTGTGAAGTACCTTCATTTTCCAGAGGGGATGCTCTTCAGCTCCACAGTTGCCGCCCCTCTGCCCTTCAGCATTAGGAAGTTCTATCAGTTAATGACAGAATCTCCTCCAACTTTATTCCAAACTACCTGGGAAACCTGGGAAGATGTATGTTTGTGAATCCCATTCTCTCAGAGAATCTAATTCAGTAGGGTTAGGATACGGTTCTGGAATGTGCATTTTGAACAAGCCTCCCCTTCATGCTCCTAGGTGATGCTGATATATTTGACCCACACCTTACAGTTTCTGCTCTGGACTCTAGACCCTGGTCACTCAGAGGACCATCCTGGACCAGTGACTGAGTAGTGAGCAACTGGGAACTTGTTAAATGTGCAGAATCTCAGACTCTGCCCTGACCAGCCAGATCAGAATTTTCATCTTAATAAGATGTCCAAATGACTCAAGTTTATACACTCAAGTTTGAGAAGCACTGATTTAGAATAGTGGTTCTCAGCCTTGGCTATGTGTTAGAATCACCGGGGACTTTCAAAGGATTGTGTCTTGGATGGCTCTCCATTTTCTATGGGGCCACATGCAACTTATTTATCCAACAAGGGTGCTGAGTATGCCAAATTAATAATCTGAAGTCTACTCATTGTTTCCTAGTGAGAGAGATGGGTAGGTAAAAAGTAATTTTCTGGGGAGCTCTGTGGGCACAGGAGACCACAGTTCTCTCTAGATGAGATAGGGGATGGAGAAGCCTTGATAGAAAGTGAGATGCTTGAGCTAAGCCTTGAGTTAGGGAAAAGAAAGAGAAGGACATTCTGAGTGAGGAAACAGCTTGAGCAAAGGAATAGAAGTGTGAACATTCATTGTAGATTTAGGACTGACTTCTGAGTAATGTGACTTAGTATGGATGGTGGGTGGGCAGCTGTGGGGAAGTGAGGTGGGAACAATGGTTGGGATCAGAATGTCAAGGTCCTTGAATCTCGTGATGAAGCAGCCACCAAGGGCTTTCTCTCAGGATTTCCTTGTGAGCCCAACTGTATGATACATGTGTCATTGGAAGAACAGCATTTTCAACTGACTCTGCAGATGACTTTCCGGAAATGAAAACAAGGAAAACCACTAATTTAAAATTAAGAACTGTCTGATGACCAAGCGAAAAGTCAAAATTGTAGGCTATTTTTGAAGGAGTTCCATTTTATAACTTTCAATTGCTGTGAATATTGTGAAGTGTTATATATGGCTATTAATTAAAGAAATGAGATCAATAAGTTAAGACTTACAATTCACAATGGGCCTGCATGAGATAATAATGCATAATAAGCATGTAATTCATCAGATCTGCCATTTGTTGTGACCGTTTTGCAGAATCAACATCATAACTAGGGCATCGATATCACATATTTCCAATTATCGGGGCCCAAACTATTGAGGGGCTCCACCAGTTACTGTCAGCAGCTGTACAGTTTAGTCGATTTTGTTCCATCCCTCCCAGGCTCAGCCAGCCTCTGCCCTCCTTTGATCATAAAGTCCAACCTCTTGGGCTACAGCTCTGAGCCTTCTTTAGAGAAGAGAAATTGATGGACGTATTTTTTTGGAGGACTCCAGGCAGCAGATGGATGGGAAAGCAGGTCTGTGTCTTGAACAGCTCAGTTATAGAAGCAAACAGGGTGGAGAGGTGAGAGGGTTGGGCAACTTTTCCAACCTGAGTTTGGTGCAGCAGACCTCTCTTGACTTTAGCTGCTCTCCATCTTTCCTTTGCTTTGGATCAGTTCAGATTTCTTCTGCTTTCTCTCAGAGCTGATATCCACACCAAGAGAGCCTCTAATGTTCTTCTGTGCCCCTCCTGAGACTAGACTCACTCTGGTCCCTCTCCCAGGCCAGCGTGGGTCTTGCATCCCCTTCGCTGCCTGGGCTTCCTTCATCTCAACTTGCATGCAACCCACTTTCCTGGGTGGGCCAATGCAGTCCTTTCTGCCAGACCAGTCTGGCTGATAACAGGCCTGCTGCCTGGCTAGCCACCCGCTTCTGCTCCACTCACCATGGCTCTGGGTTCCCTAGGCTCCCCAACCAGCTGCTCCTTCCCTATTTAACCATCCTGGGGAAAGATTTCATGATGTGTCCACTGTGTTGCATCTGCTTCCGGGGCACAGTGGAGTTGGATGTCCCCAGGTTAACCAGCTGTGTGCCCATAGGCAAGTTACCTCACCTCTTTAACAGTGTTTTTTCACTTATAGAAAAAGACATACTATCCATTTCTACCTCCCCTGAGTTTTGTGGGATCACATGGGAAGGTTTAATGGAAGTGTTTTAAGCACTGTAAAGCATGGTACAGGGGTAAGGTACAGCGATCATCCTTGACTAGGAACATCTGCTCTTTCCATGTTTGTATTAGGTGTTTCATACGCATGCCCAGAAGAGTTTCCATAGGTGCTTGAGCTACCCACAAAGCCATAGACACCAGCAAAGCTCACCTGTGTCCAGCAGGTTGTACTGGCCCCACTGCCCTCTCATGGGCATCATCATTACCAAATAGTCCATGCAGGTGTTCCCTTTCCGTGTAAAGGCTGCCCTTGCCGTATCAGTTAGAACTCACTGGAGTTGCTTTTCAAATTGTACTTTATACTATAAATTTGCTGCTTAAGAGCTGTCCCACCCCCAGAACAGCGAGAGGCTTGGCTTATAAAAAATATGCACAGGACAGTAACATAACACAAAGCAAAGCAGATAGCATGATGACCCAGCACTCCTGCAGCTTGAGCTCTAATCCTGAAGTTGTGTGGCCCACCCACTGACTCTCTGATCTCCACAAGGTGGATGCCGGCCTGTTAAATGGGCTCAGGAACGTCCCATGTTCACCTCCATAGTTCCCCAATTCTTGTCTTTTTGAAAAATGTTTATTGGAGTATAGTTGATTTACCATGTTGTTACCCATTCTTGTCTTACTGAAATCTCTTCTATTTGCATGCTTCTTCCTCAAATGTGTATTGTCTTTGAACAGTTTACTTTGAAAAGCAGCTTTAGCTGTCAAGAGACAGTGTTTGGGGGCCCAGTACACATGAACAGCAATGCCACCATCCCTGTTAGTCCAGGAGAGGTTTCCTGTCCATGGCAGGTGGGCAGTGAGAGCAGAGGGCTCACTCTGTGTGTGTGCCCAGCTACTTCTTTCTGAAATAGTTTTACTGAGAAATAAGGGCTTCCCAGGTGGCCCTAGTGGTAAAGAACCCACCTGCCAATGCAGGAGACATAAAAGACCTGGGTTCGATCCCTGGGTCAGGAAGACCCCCTGGAGGAGGGTATGGAAACCCACTCCAGTATTCTTGCCTGGAGAATCCCATGGATGGAGGAGCCTGGGGGACCACAGTGAACAAGGTTGCAGAGAATCAGGCACGACTGAAGTGACTTAGCATGCACGCACTAAAAAATAGTTTACATACTATACAATTTACCCATTTAAAGGGTGTAAGTCAGTGGTTTTTAGTATACTCACAGAGCTATGCAACCTTCAGCACAATTTTAGAACCTTTTTATCTCCTCCCCAAAAGGAAAGCCTGTACCCATTAGCAGACCCTTGCATTCCACGCCCCTCACTACCTACCAGCCACAGGCAACCACCCACTACTTTCAGTCCCTGTGGATTTGCCTATTCTGGTCCCACTGCTTTTTTATCCCTTTTCCTATCCACGAAGTCCCAAGCTCCCCTGAGCAGGACGTGCAAGGAAATCCCTACTGACTCGGTCAGGAATCTGGGTGGAATTTCAGTGTGTGTTTTTGCCCTCCCCGTGTACCCTACTGGTCCTGGAGACCCTGGAGCAGGAGAGGAGCAGCTGCCCAGACCCTCCTCCAGCTCCAGGCCAGGCCTTCTCTGAGTGATGTGGGACATCGCAGGCTCACCTGTTCAAAGCACTTGGCTCTGCAGGTTGTAGTTTTCAGCTCTGTCAGCAGCCTTCAAGGGGAAGACATTGTGTTTCTAACAGGCCCCTGATAAAGTGCCACACTGTCTAGAGATGACAGTGCAGTTTCATGGTGCCCTGGAATCCCAAGCCTTCCTCTTTCTGCTCCCTGGCCCACCTCCCCTGAATCACAATAGGACAGCAGACTCTTGAGCAGTTGTATGGAGACGGAAAGTACATGGCTATAGTATAAGGACCCTCAGGGTAAAAGCCAGGTGTGATTGGGGAGCTGTAGGCATACAGTCTCCTTCCTCAGTCCCATAGAGGCAGATCACCAAATAAGTCTGATTTGAATCAGCCAAGCCTGGTTCTGTTTTGGCACCCCTCAAGTCTTTTCATCCTGCCTCTCTAGAGGTCTCCATCGAAACATTGAGGTCAAAACTGTTCTCTCAAGTTGAGTCCCAAATTTCCTATTAAATGTCATACCTCACCAAGCTATTGCTAAAATTAAATAATGTCTCTAAAGTGAGAGACACACAGCTTATCCTTCATCTGACTCCATCCTCATCTTATTCTAGCGGGTACTGTGGCTTCTTGGTCGCTTGTCTGTTTGTACATCTACAGCCTCCACCAAACACACACAGTTCTCCATATTCCTCCTTAGTGTAACTAAGATAAGTGAAAATTTTCTAGAAGACCTTTTCAAATTGTCATTACAGCTTATGAATTCAACTTTCTTGTCCCACCTAGTGATACTGCTCACTGGGCACATACATCTCAGTCCCTTTCCCACTCCATCTGCAGGTGCTGCCCAGAGATCTTCCCTCCCCACTGCCTGCCAGGAGGGAGAAGATGGTGCTGGCACAGGGATATTCTGAGAATAGAGGGGAGGGGGTCCGGGAGGGGGCCAGCTAGAATGAACCCTCTCACTTCTCCAAGTGTCCACTTAGGACATAGAAATCTGAACTGTACGTCTTCTCCCTGGAGTGATATTAAAAGCTCTTTACACATAGGGCTGCACCCAGAAGGAACTGTAAAGTTTTTAGTCAAATTCCTTCATTATTACACAGTTAAGGAACGTGGACTAGCCTAGTTAAGGGATTTAACCCACCCATTCAACTAATTAATGACAGAGCCAGAACCTAAAACTTTCAACAACTAGAGCAGTGCTCCTTTCAGAACCTTCCTCTCTTATAGACTGAGAATATAATGGACACCCTCAGTCTACTTGGATCCTTGGTGTACTTTCCGTAAGTTCACACTGAAACATCCACTAGCGCTCCCAAGAAGACAGCCTCTTCTATCTATTGATAAATAAATGAATTTATTAAATAAATAAATATTTATTTGGCTGCACTGGGTCTTAGTTGCAGAGTATGAACTCTTAGTTGTGGCATGCAGGATCTAGTTCCCTAACCACAATCAAACGTGGGCCACTTGCCTTGGAAGCCCAGAGTCTTAGCCACTGGACCACCAAGGAAGTGGTGGTCCTCTTTAATCCACAATTCTGTGCTATGTGAAGCAGCCAACTCTGGGACAGATATACCAAGAACTTCAAGAAGCAAATTCAGACAATTTTCCTACAATTTTAATGAAAAATAGAAAGTGGCAAAAATATAAAGTACCTATTGTTCAAGGGCTCAGAATGCTTAACTGTTCACAGGGTCTGTGATGGTTGCTTTTATCATTTTCATCTCTAAAGCTCATAAGTCTGAAGCCACTGTGAAGAATATGAGTTTGTATTAGATCCCTTCATTCAAATAAACATGAATCCAAACTATTTGCAAAACTGGATGGTATCCCTGTAGAGCCATTACCTTCTCTTTTTGAGAAGCCAAAAGGATGGAAAAGACAAAATGGAAGAGTTACCATAGTGGCTATATATTCTAAAAGACAGAGTAAGGTTACCTTGGAAATTTTTTAACAGATAATATAAGACTTTGGACACCAGGAGAGATACTGCATGGGTTTACTCATTGACTCACAGGGCTTTAAAGCCTGCAGGGGCCTTAGAACACTGCCTACTCATTGAAAGGATGCAGAAAAAGAGATCAAGTGATGTGCCCAAGTTTATACCACAGGCTAGAGACAGAGCAAAGACCCAAACCTGCTGTGTAAATTCAGTATTTACACTTGCATCTTGATCAGAGAAGAAAAGGTCAGAGAATTAATTTGTAAACACCTAGAATATCTCCTAAGCATTTGTCGTTTTAACAATCATTTCAACAATCAGATCTTGCGTGCATGCTAATTGCTTCAGTCATGATCTGCTCTGTGCAGCCTCATGGACTGTAGCCTGTTAGGCTCCTCTGTCCATGGGATTCTCCAGGCAAGAATATTGGAACGAGTTGCCATGCCCTCCTCCAAGGGATCTTCCTGACCCAGGGATCAAACCCTTGACCCGCATCTCTTACGTCTCATGCATTGGCAGGTGGGTTCTTCACCACTAGTGCCACCTGGGAAGCCCATAGCTTATCTTATCTAATGCTTATTCTAATCCTGAGAGGAAAGAAGGCCATTGTCCTCTACCTTGCAGTTGGGTATACTAAGGCTCTAGAAGACAAGTAACTTGCCCAAGATCACACATCTATCAGTGGCCACAGAGCTGGGACTTGAGCTTGTGTCCTGTGAGCTCAGGTTCATTTAAGAAGTTGTATTATAATTTTGTCTGGCTTTATAAATGTCTCTCAAGCCCACATGTCTGTACCTATGTATTTTTTTGAATATGGCACAGCAGATCTTTTTTGTTGTAATTGTTAAATTAAACTATATTGATTTACAATATTGTGTTATTTTCAGGTGTACAGTAATGTGCCTACTTATTCCCAAACAAATTCTTGGCAGACTTTTGCACAGCTCAGTCAGCAGTTTAGATGTTGTAAAGTCCTTTGTTTCGTTATATCAGGAAAATGGATATGTTGACACACAAATGCTTGGGTGACAGCTGATTCTAGGATATTACTGTATACCATGTTTTATAAAGTATATTCTAAGACAGGGCTTCTTCACCTCTGTAAGGTGAAGTTTGTCTCCAATTTCCATATGTTCTGGATAAATACTTTTGATAATACAGTAAAAAATGTATTACTAGAACAACAATCACAGAATGTTGGAGCAATGTCAAACTGCCATAAAACTTTCTAACTGTTTATTCTCAATTTTCTGATCTTGCTACAGGTCAGTAACAGTTCACAGACCAGCATGGGTCTGGCAACCAGATTTTGAGAGACATGGTTCTAAGCAACACCATTCCTGAGAGAATCTCTGAGTAAAAAATTGTTTAATCAAATAAGTTTGAGAGCCCCCATAAGCTAGAAACCATCAGTGCATATTAGCATGTTAAAGGCTCTGAGAAGTCCTGCATTAAAGAAGCTTGCTTAATCATTAACTCAGCATTTCCCAAACTGCCTGACCTCAAAACTCATTGTTCATGGAATGCCTTTCAACATCTTTCAGAATTCATATTTCTTGAAATACCCTTGGTTCTCTCTTGCCAACTCTGGGCAAAGCATAGGCCCCAGGCATGCCTGAGATGAAAGCTTGTCCTTTGCCCACGTCCTCATGCATTGCCTTAAAAAAAAGCAATTCTTCATAATCTTGTGATACACAAAATCATTCTCTGCCTTTTACTATCTTCCACACCTGGTTCTGTTTCCCACACAGTACTGACTGTAGGTGACCTGGCTCCCAGAGAAGATCAAAGTCACCTGAGACAGCCCCATTACACTTGGCCACTGCAGCCTGCAAACATATCTACTTGCCCGCCTTCATGGAGGTGACTTGGGATGAGTCTCTTCCTCTTCAGTACTGCCTTTTGCATGTAATAGGAATCTTCTTCCCTTTAGTCCAGTTCTGTGATAACTACTCTATTTTTAGTAAAAACTATATACCCACACAAAAATATAATTTTCCTATAAAACACATGATATACTGTTCCCTAAGCAGTGGTTCCTATTGTCAGACTTTATTCCCACTTTCTCATTCTCTCTCTTTGTCCACTGCACACTTTTATGGACCAGTTGCTGGTTTTCAACCTTATATTAGGTAATCTCTGGGGCTTTCCTGCTGGCTCAGTGGTAAAGAATCCAACTGCCAGTGCAGGAGATGCAGATTTGATCCCTGGGTCAGAAAGATACCCTAGAGAAGAAAATGGCAACCCACTCCAGTATTCTTACCTGGGAAATCCCATAGACAGAGGAGCCTGGCAGGCTACAGTCCATGGGGTCACAAAAGAGTCAGACATAACTGAGCTGCTAAACAACAACAACAGCATGTGCCCTGACATGAGTTCCATGGAAATGCCAAAACATTGCTCTGATTTATATTCTCTTAACAGGTCTCACAACTATAATTCTATACACTCTTGTAGAAGCATGATTTTGTTTCAGTGGGCTGCTTTCTCCTGGGCACCTCATTGAGGTTACACACTGACCTTCAACAAGCTTTAGTCCACTCTTCACTCTATAGATATCTCTACTTTCTTATTCAGCCACTCCAACTTCTGTACAAAGCTCTTTCCAGATATAACCACACACATTTAATCACAGTCACCCCATCCAGTACCCATACGAGTACTGAGCTCACCTTACATCCAAGCCTTGGAGAGACAGAATGAGTTGGCCAGGCTCCTTGCCCCAGGAGAATCCCACTTCCCAGGTTCTGATATAGTGACATTTGCAATGCTTGAAAGCTCAGGGCAGGAACTTCCAAACTGCATTTCCCCAGAATTAGTATTGTATAAGACATAGACAGACAGTCTCTACCAAACAGAGTTCTGGAATTAAATAAATTTGAGAAACATAATTATATGTGCTAACACATATAGTAGGGTTTTCTGAAAGTACTTGGCCTACAAGCCATCATTTCAAGTACCTCGTGCTTGAGACAATATCATGCCATTTGGGAAAGGGTGCTCTGGAGTAGCTTCAGCCAAGACCTTCCAAGTGCTAAGGACCACACTGAAGTCATTCAGTTACCCTGTGTGTATGCATGCTAAGTCGCTTCAGTCGTGTCCGACTCTGTATGACCCTATAGACCTAGCCCGCCAGGCTCCTCTGTCCATGGGAATTCTGCAGGCAAAAATTCTGGAGTGGGTTGCCATGCCCTCCTGCAGGGGATCTTCCAGACCCAGGGATCAAACCCAAGTCTCTTATGCCTCCTGCATTGGCAGGTGTGTTCTCTACCACTAGCACCACCCGGAAAGCCCTCAGTTACCCTAGTTAGGTTGAAAATAGATATCTCTTTGTGATTTCCCTTAGTTCTGCCTTTTGAATGATAAATAAGTAGAGTCTGCACCCAATGCTCAGTTATTTATTTTTACATAGGTATGTGTTCTGTGTAATTTAGTCCACTCTTCACTCTACAGAGCTCTCTACTTTCTTACTTGGCCACTCCAGCTTCTGCACAGGGAAGTGCCTAAAGCCCTAACGACTCCCAGTCTATATTCCTAACACAGATCTCTCCCCTGAGCTCCAGGCCCCATGTATTCTGCCATCTGCTGGACAGCCACCTATTGGAGATCTTTAACAGGATGTCCAATGTGCACTTCAGATGGATTTGTCCCTCATAGAAGTGACAACTGCTTTCATAAAACTCATTCCTCTTCTAAGAAGCTCTTAAATTTGCTTCCTATTTTCCATCTTCAGATGCTCTTGTCTATCTTTGGGGTCTTCATAACACTGATTTTCTAATTGGCTTCTGTCTTGGGCCAAGTTTTCTGAGAAACAGACTCTGAGGCTTGCATGCAGAAAGAGGGCTATGGAGATTAACTCTTTTCGAGCAGGGAAGGGCATGGAGGAAGTACAACCAGGCAGATGGAGTTGAACTTTAACGAAGTTCAAAAATAGCCTCAGCTCATCCTACAGGGTACTCTGGAGCTGGATAATACTTCAAAGTTGTCCCTACTAGATGCAAGGGTTTGGTGTGGGAGAGCCTTAAACCAATTCATTCCACTGTCTTCAACCTCTGCCCTCATACTCCCATCCCCTACTCCCTCAATCCCCCGCTGGATGTGTCTAGCCCCTCAGCTTCTCTCTGGGATGGCATAACCTTTGGCCAAGGGCAGTTCCCAGCATGGATCTCAGCTGAGAGTCACCAGCTTCTTCCAACAGTTGCAAGAATGAGTGTCCTAAAGGGGGTCAAAGTAGCACATGTCAGCATACATGTCCTGAAGTGCTGCTTTCCACCTCACCCCCCACAACACTGCCAGAGGGGGTTTTCTAAACTAAAATTCAATCACACAGCAGCCTGACTCAAAACCTTACCTACAAGATAATTCATATCTGATCTCGGTCTATGTGTGAAGCCTTATCCCCCACAGCTTTCTTCCTTGCGTGCACTCTTGCTCCACCACCAATCTACTAACATTTATCAGTCCTTCACGAGTGCTGCTCCCCCTGCTGGGAATGACTTTTTCCCACTTTTCTCACTAGCAAACTCCTATGCATCCTTTAGGGCCTACTGTAAGTATCCTTCTTGTGTGGTGCCTTCTTTAATATCCTCAAGCAGAGATAATATCCTGTAGGCTCTTGTCATACTCCTGCAGTTATTAAGTTACATAATCATTAGATTGACTTCCTTAAGAGAAAGGCTTGCGTTATATTCGTTTTTGAATGTAAGTGAATGAATCAGCCAGCCATGTGCATCAGTATTATGTAAAGCTGTGTCTACTTGGGTTGACACAAACTGACTAGACTTGACTTTAGTCTAGTCAGCTTATTTTTTCAGGGACTTAATCTGGTTGTCCAGTGAAGGCTGTGGGTTCCCTGAGAGGAGGGACTCACTCACTTAGTTCAGTATATACAGCTCAATGCTCTGAGGGAGTTGGGTGTTTAATAAATCTTTCCCATTATGTAGATGCTTCTGTCATGGTGGGCAAAGGAATATGTTATAAAAGGTACCAGAAGACCTGACTAGCCTAAAATCTCTCTTTCATAACCGAGGACATAAAAGAAAGGTCTCCCATCATGTCCAGGCTTCCCAGGTGGCTCACTGGTAAAGAATCTGCCTGCCAATGCAGGAGGCATGGGTTCAGTCCCTGGGTATGGACAATCTCCTAGAATAAGAAATGACAACTCACCCTAGTATTCTTGCCTGGGAAATCCCATGGACAGAGGAGCCTGGTGGGCTACAGTCCATGGCGTCACAAAAGAGTCAGACATGACTGAGCAACTAAACAACAATCCCTCATGTCCATTCTGAAATTCTTGTTCTTCTCTTTCCTAATATATTCGACCTGTGATCCCTGGAGTGAGGCAAATGCACTCTGGGGCCTAAGTAAGCTGATTCAACTATAGAAGAGAATTTCTATATCTATTTATGTTATTTTACCCCTTTAAAATTTTCTATATTTCGTGTTTGCTTTATAATGTCTGTAACATGGTTGTATAGTGACACATGCATATCATGTATGAAGAAATAGTATAAGGGAATGCAGTACTCAAGCTTTCTTTACTAAATAGCACAGAATTAAAAAAAAAAGCTTGGAGACTCCCAGATTGCACTCTGAAGACGGGAGGCTTTTTCAACCTGTACCCAATAGCTTTTTAGCTGCTCTGATAGCTCAACTGATTTGTGCTAAACGGACACCTAAAGCTATAGGGGAATCCACCTTGTAGAACAGCAG
This sequence comes from Aepyceros melampus, assembly GCA_006408695.1. Taxonomy (NCBI): domain Eukaryota; kingdom Metazoa; phylum Chordata; class Mammalia; order Artiodactyla; family Bovidae; genus Aepyceros; species Aepyceros melampus. The sequence goes on along the minus strand of SJXQ01010146.1, from coordinate 79,315 downwards.
GGTACAAAAGGTAGGGGCAGGCTGAAGGGCAGGGCTAACTGGGGAGAGCACAGAGGCTGCACCTAGCCAGAGGCGGTGAACCACCTAGTAAGGAATACAAAAAGACGGGAGAGGGAGCAGGGGACAGCAGTAGGTAGGGCAGCCGGCTACAGCGACAGGAAAGAGAGGCAGGCCCCATCTCCACCAGGAAGATGCCCTGTCTGCCTTTTGCTGTGGTGGGAGTGT
>SJXQ01010146.1:36347-78949 GCA_006408695.1 Aepyceros melampus | reverse complement strand
GTGGGGGTGGGGAAGGTGGCAGGAAGAGGGAGGAGGTGCAGCAAGGGGCTGGAAACTGACTGGGATTACAGCACCGAGCCTGGCTTAAAGGTGAATTAGCATAGCCAGGGCAGAAGGCAATGGCACCCCACTCCAGTGTTCTTGCCTGGAGAGTCCCATGGATGGAGGAGCCTGGTGGGCTGCAGTCCATGGGGTCGCTGAGAGTTGGACACGACTCAGTGACTTCACTTTCACTTTTCACTTTCATGCATTGGAGAAGGAAATGGCAACCCACTCCAGTGTTCTTGCCTGGAGAATCCCAGGGATGGGGGAGCCTGGTGGGCTGCTGTGTACGGGGTCGCATAGAGTCCGACACGACTGAAGCGACTTAGCAGCAGCAGCAGCATAGGCAGAGAGCACTGTTTTTACTTCAGTTGCGTGGTTATGTGGAGATGGCTGCGGGGATTCATTGATGGGGGAGGTGGGTGGGAGAAGGAGGGGAGGGCATCATTAGCAATTCAGTGCCCCTTTGGCAGGTGAAAGCTGCTGAGCCAAGTTAGCTGAGAAACCGGAGTATGGAATCTGAAGTGAGGAGACCCCGATCCAGCACCAAACCCTGGGGACCTGAGGCCCACATTGGGAAGATGCACCAGAATAGCTCTAGCAGCCACGAGGCAGCTTCATGATACAGGAGCTGCCTGTATGGGCATGGGCAGGAAACAGGCCTTCTCAGTGGGAGATGAGGCGAGGGAAGAGGGCAACTCCCAACAGCAAGACTCTTGTGAAGAACAAAAAGGAGGCACAGGGACACCCCAAAGGTGAACATGGCTAATGTCACAGTTTAGCCCCAGTGATGTTGAAGGGCACTTCATCCCTGCTCCCCAAGTCCTGATTCCAAAGAATCAGTGGAAAACTGTTTGATGGTCATGGTAGGACACTGTTTACGGAGTTTTCTTACATACTAACTCTCTCCTAGTTTGTTTCCTAGGAAACAAAAACAATCAGAAGGGGAACAAATGCAATACCTTTTAATTTGGCTTTTAGACCCTCAATTAGGTTCTTAGTATTCCACTAACAGCAGACTGTAGATCCTTTGAGGGCAAACCCACTTCTAGGTGATAAGACTTTGTGTTTGTGAAACCCTCTAGTTAACATTAACTTTTACATACTATTTCATATATTCTTACCACAACCCAGTAAGGTAGATGTTCTTACATCTACTTTACAGATAGTATTAAAAAAAAATTTCCAAATAATAAGTTCATCTATCTAAAACCCAACATTCCACAGATGAGTAATCAAGGTCCATACTCCATTAATTGATTTACCACGAACAAAACACAGATACTCGTCAAAGCCAGGACCCACGCCCACTACTCACAAAACTCTATCTCCTCATCATTCTCCATGCCTTTGTTACACTTCCCTCCCAGCCCATGATGGTGCTAAAACTGCTGCTGCTGCTGCTAAGTCACTTCAGTCGTGTCCCACTCTGTGCGACCCCATAGACGTCAGCCCACTAGGCTCCCCCGTCCCTGGGATTCTCCAGGCAAGAACACTGGAGTGGGTTGCCATTTCCTTCTTCAATGGTGCTAAAACTAGAGGTCAGCAGATAGAAAATGGCCATGAGGAATGCCTAACAGATTGAATGGGCTGGGCCTTTCTACTCTCAAGTCTCCCAGCTGGTCTGTTCTAACAGCCTCTGTGTCTCTTTGCAGCATGCAAAAGGAAAGAGCAAGAACATGGGAAGGATAGAGGCAACACACCCAAAAAGCCCAGGTTGGTCTTCACAGATGTCCAGCGTCGAACTCTACACGCAATATTCAAGGAAAATAAGCGTCCATCCAAAGAATTGCAAATCACCATTTCCCAGCAGCTGGGGTTGGAGCTGAGCACCGTCAGCAACTTCTTCATGAATGCGAGGAGGAGGAGTCTGGACAAGTGGCAGGACGAGGGCGGCTCCAATTCAGGCAACTCATCTTCATCAAGCACTTGTACCAAAGCATGAAGGAATAACCACGAACTGAAACCTCGGTGGAAAAGCTTTAAATAAAAAGAAAAAATTTTTAAAGACCAGGACCTCAAGATAGCAGGTTTATACTTAGAAATATTTGAAGAAGAAAAAAAGTGTTATTTATAGTCCAAAGAAACCAAAGACATAGCTCACCTGCATTCTAACTTTGTTTGGAGACACACACTTCAGCCGGGTAACAACTTGGCAAGAAAAATTAGGAGCGGGAAGGCACCACTGGATCTCACAGCTTCAGTCCGTGATCAGCCTCGCTGTGCTTGGCTGTCTTGTGGTTTGGAGCATAGTGATTTTGAGCCATTGAGTGGACACCTTTAAGATCAGACTTTCTCATCCACTCCACCGCGCCATGAAGGTGTATGGTGTCTCAGTACTGTGTGTGGGTGTGTGCGTGAATACACCCACACGTACACATGCACACCACCACCACCACTACCACCACCAGTGGTTAGGGACTTAGGCAGGGCTGGTCTTCAGGAAGGGTTGTGCTGTAGGAGTGCAACCAACATAGTGTGGGGTTGTCTGAGTTCATGGGATTAGGAGCTTGATTTTGCTCACCTAGCCTAGCGTTTGAACCTGCCAGGCCCACAACCTAAATGCAGATTCAAACCCAGCAAAGAAATTTGAATGACACCTAAACCAGTGCATTCTCTTTGTTTGTTAAGGAATGTTCAGATATTTTTTAAGAAATGAAACAAGAGTCCATCCATTAAAGAAAGAAAATCACCTAGGTACCAAAGAACACACTTAATATTATAGTGCAGGTATTTTATTGCAATGATTTTAATAACCAAAGCTATTTTTACACAAGATACTATGTAAAGTTATACGTATGAACTGATCTAGCTGTAATACACATACCACGTAGAATCATGACTATTGTTTATGACTCTTGAAGCATTTGAAATATTAGTTTTCAGAACTGGCAAGAAAGAATGTAGCTTCAGGGAAGCAATTTATATCATAACAGAGAGGTCAGTGCAGTATACACGTACATCCATATGGCACATTCCCTTTTGGGATCTATAAATGTCACTTAAGTAAACATATAGACATGACTCCATGCTCTGTTCATAGCTGAGAAAACCTGGTGATTCTTCCGAAGTAGGACCCATTTGAAACTTAGAAAACTTAAGTTTAACAGGACAGGTAGCTAAACTAGAAAATTTGTTCAAAGTCATTCGTTTTGGTAAAATGTCACTGAATGAAGCACCGCATACTTAGGTAAATTTGACTAAAATTTGCCTTATGCATTTGACACCAAATACCTATTTAAAATACTTTACAAACACACAAAATAAGCAGACCAACTTTATTATTAAAATGAACTATCTAGAGCATTATATCCTGAAAATATAATCGAGCTGATTTGATTGCCATTCCCAGACATTTTGTGACTTGGACACCAATAAAAATAACAGGTGCAACCAAGAGATTGTGGAACTGCATAGAGAAAGCAAGAATTCTAGTGGAAGGTAAGACTTTGGGTTCCATAGGTATTAAGCTATCTCTTTCACTAAGCATAGTCTCCAAATCATACTACATTCTTTCTTGCTACCGCATTAAGCTGGAAATTTTATAACATAGATTCCACTCTCTAACAGGAACAGGTTAAAAACTAGACCTGAAAATTTTCCAAATACAAAATTTTAAATTTCTATTTTTTCAAATCACTTAAACCAGGGCTACAGAAATCAAGGCAAAAAAAAAAAAACTGAAAAAGCCCACCCAAGGTAATACAGTTGTTCTAGTAGTACCCAAGTGAATCACTTGGTTCCCAGAAAAATTCTCTCGGGATCAGTTGAACTGTAACCATGTAAGTGGATACCTTTTGTACTAGTAGGTTAAAGAATTGGGTACTCTTAATCACCACACCTAACTAGGAATATAAAATTAAATATTATGTCAATAATAAGCTATTTATTGAGACTCATTTAAATGCTAAATTAAAAATTGAACCATTTTGACACAAAACCTAACTTCTTAGGATCAAATATGAGCATCTCGTCCAGGTCTAGAAGAGGCAGGCACCTGGAGAGATGAGCCCACAAGCCGTCTGTGTCTCCTTCATGTCTGCTGTGGGATGAGAAAAGGAAACCAAGACATACTCCTCCTTGGATGAAACTGTGCATTTGCCTTGCACATTTTGTCTTTGTCTTTTTTTTCAATCTCACCCCAAATTCCATCTTTAAATTTCCCCTTCTAAATATGGCACAATTATAGTTCAGCTATTAAAAGAAACCATTTAAATGGCCATCCTCTCAGATTTGCTAAAAGTATAATCTTGTCAATGACCTAAGTGAAAAAGAAAAAAACTGATTAACATTTTTTTCTCTCTCCAGAAAAAGAGGGGGGCAATACAATACAATATATTTATCACTTAGGAGGGAAGAAAGCCTTTTTTATTTAAAACGTGAGAATTTTAAATGCAGGGAAATTCAAGCTGTGTCTACACACAACCTTACCAAATTCAATACCCCGGGAAAAATGAAATTCAATACCCTGGGAAAAATGAAAGTCAAATTCAGACAACCATGTCTTTCACTTTATTTTCCCTATGTTACCCACTCAGATTAGTTGGTTACATTTTTGACCAATGCAATTTACATTTTCAACCAATTATTTTGGTACTGTGTAGACACAGTCTCAAGGAATATTGCTACACTTTTAATAGTCCCACCACAATATTTTGTTTTGTTTGGCCAAGCCTCGTGGCATTCGGGATCTAATTTCCTCAGCTAGGGATTGACCCCATGCCCCCAGCAGTAAAAGCATGAAGTCCTAACCACTGGATGGCCATGGATTTCCCCATAATTTTTTTTTTTTTTTAAATAACCAGTGATCCTATTTGCTAACACCAAAGATAATTTTCATACCAGCATTGAATTTGCACCCATTATGCAATTTCAGGGCCTAGAGATATATTTTCTCATAAACAGATGCACAAATCAGAGCCTGAAAAGCAGTTTTTTTACTTGACTATTTAGGCATACTCACAAGCTTTGCTTTTTAGAAATCCTAATGGACAAACTCAGCTTCTCACAAGCAATACATATATTACATCATGTATGACTGATTCCTTCTTGCTTCTGACTTGGCACATAGAAAATGCTTCCATTATTCCTGTTTAGGCTGGCCTTAATTTACGTCTCAAATGTCTTCCCTGCCACACTCAACAGTGCTCTTTGTTCACCTATCATTTCTCAGTCCTTTAGTGAAATCACCTAAAAAGATACCGCACTCTTTTCTTTGTATGCGTGTTTATTCCAAAACTGTATTTCAAATAGCATGTTTTGGGTTGTTGTTTTTTTTTTTTTTTTTGGTGGAAAGGAAGTTAGACTGTTTTTGGCCATAAATCATTTGGGTCCTCTCATGACTAGAAGCTTCCCTGAAAAAGGGCCAAGAGAAAGAGTGGGAACTACGATGTCTGGACACCCCAAGAGCCCAGACATCAGTAAATGTTCAGGTAAAAGAATTCTTTTTGTCAAGCACTGAGTATTCCAGTTCCTGGATACAGCTGGAATAGACAACCTCCACCCCCCAAATGAAAAAAACCAAAGAAAATGTGTGGGGAAATTTAGAAGTTCCAACTGAACATGTCACTCACTCTACCCCCCAAAAGCATAATTAATTTTCCAGGAAAAAAAAAGTAAAGCTCTATATTACTTTCAGATTCATGCCACTCCTATTGCTACCCCAGGTGAATGACTGGTCTTTGCAGGTTAAATGCAGACTTTGCTATACCAAAGAGTCCTAGGACATTTTCACACGAGCTATAAAGACATTTTCCCCAAGAAAGGGCCTCCCTTCTTTGTACATAACGGATGAAAACTATGCATTTAGCAAACAAAGAGAAAGCACTTCTCCCTTTCCTATCTAGTTTAGGGTGCATTCAAACACCAGAGGCCGTTTTGAGACTCAATTGGCCTTCTGGATTATTCTTGTGGTGTGGTTAGCTTTACAGTACATTTGGTAACTATTTACTAAATAGTAAAGACAAAGAAGCAGAAGGTAAGAAATAGCTACTTCCACGTGTAAAAAAAAAAAGTGTAAAGATCTACTATTTATAGTGTGAACCAAAGACGCTACCTCACTCGATTTCCATTGGTGATTTTAATCACATTGATGATACCAAAGAATACCAAAGATATTTTCGTGCACGGCCTTGGTCTGCAGAGGGAACTCCTCCCCTCCCCCCTCCCCCACCTCCTCTCCCCACCTCACTCTTCACTCAGTGTGTAAACTTGTCTTCATTCTTAATAATAACGATACGATAATGACAACAACAACATTAGGAAATACTACTCTTACTACTGCTAGTTCTACTTGTAAATCTCTAGGCAAACATGTTGCAAACTTTGTAAACTCCTAGGACGAGTGCCTTGCTTGAACCAAAGTGTTAAACCGCTGTTGACCTCTCTCACCTTATACTCTTTGAATACCTCAGCCTCTTAGAAAGGCCACTAATGAAAAAAAAAAAAAAAAGGAATAATTAATCACCGTGGTGCTTTTTCCGTGCAACCATGCAATGAAACTTTCTTTGATACCAAAGGATGACTTTTCCCCCCCAATTTCTTGCTGATAAACCAAAGCTCCTCCTCCTGGTTCCCTCTCAAGGCTCCCCTCAACTTCACCGAGTCCCTTTCCCAGGCAGGCCGTGCATCACTTTTACCAATTCCTCCAAATACCTCATAGTATAAAGTTTTAGGGTTATGTTGTATAGAGAGTCTATGTGATAAGGCAGAACTTACTAGTTTGATAATTGTTAAGGTTACTTTTAAAAAAAAACTTTATAATTCTTATTTATTTTGTAGTTTGTATGTTTGGGATGTCCCCCACCCCACCCCCACTTTGGTTTGGGGTTTATTTTCTCAGAAGAACTGCTCTGTTGCTCAAGGAAGACTTAATTTCTGGAAATGTTCCCCAGGTGGGTGAAGGGTTGTGTAAAAATGCAAGAATGGAATAAGAAATGATTTTCGTTCTGATGGTTACTTATGAAGTTTTTGTGTTTTCGTAGTAAATTTGTTTCCACAGGGTAAAGAAGTATATATAATCTTTTTTGTGAAACTGGTTCCTATTTTTCTCTATAATGTGCTGTGATTTTTTTTAATTTAAATTACATTTTATATGAGCTTATTTAATCACTGTGTTAATTTATGACTGTGTAGTTTTTAAAATGTATATAGTAGAATGGAAATGGCCAAAGCTTTATGTTACATCTTTTTGTTCTCTATGCTAAGATTAGCTGAAGGCAAGAACTTCTCTTAACTGCAGGGTGTATCTTCAGCTTTTCTTAGCAGGCACTTCAATGTGTGTTGTGAACACTGCCAGGCTCCCCCCTCAAAAAATCTGTACATGCCAAAATGAGTGTTTCAAGGTAGTCTTTTCTGTCACTTAGAAGAAAGGCATTGTTCATGTTCTTCCTTTAATTTATCAATATTTTATTTTTTTTCTTTAAGAAAAGGTTGCTTTGCAGGTTAGACCTGAAATTCCAAAGAATTTAAGACTTATTTAATGTTTCAAAGCACCGGCATTTGTGAGATATTTTGCCACTTAAAAAAAAAAAAACCATTTGCCCAGGTATGAGAAGTAAAAAGTGTAAAAATTCGAAGAGACAAGCTAACTTGAATTTGGAAATCCTCTTAAGTGTCACCAAGTTTCTGAAGTGCTTCAAGGCAGGGGGCAGGGCTTGGAGACAGTTCCTTTTGCAGACCTAAGAGATCATTACGGGTCCGTGACCTTGGACAGAAAGTCAGGCTAAGTAGCAGCAGACCTGGCCCCTGCCTGTCCAGCCAACCTGCAGAAAAAGCAAAACACGATTGCTGAACCCCAGTCAGAAATCAAATTTAGAAAAATGTTTCAAAGATACAGATTCCACCTCATTTTTTTTTATTCTTGGCATCTACTACCCACAATTACCCTTTTTCCTCCCCAAAGCACCACCCCCAACAAAAATTAGAAGAATTCTCAAATGCCACAGTCCCAGGGGTGAATGAACCTCAGACTTGTTTGAATTTGTCTCTTCTCACTGGTCATCTTCCCACCAGCTTTCTTGCCCACGCTAAAGATGGTCCCTGCCCCAAACCCCGTTAATCAAGGCTGTTCAGACACTTGGCCCTGCTTCAGATCAGCACATACACAGAATTCTCAGCTAACCAGAGCGTCCTCAGAAGACCCGGTGCCCACTATTTTGTTTAATTTTGCTAAGTAAGTTGCTTCAACTACATGACATAAATCCATGATGTAAATACTTTTTCTCCTAATACAAGAATTTTACCTTATTTTCTTTTGCAGGGGTGTTTGGTGGGGGCGGGGGGGGGAAGGAAAGGGAGGGTTTAGACTTTGGGTCAAATGTTACATTTTCTTAGAAACATTTTTATACTTGTTATGTATTTTAATAGGGCAATAAATCTGCTCTGAGTTGCAGGCTCATTCAGTGCTCTATTGGCAAGCATTGATTAATTATTTGTTTTTAATACAAATGCTGTGTAGTGAGTTACAGAAAGCCCAGGAAAATGGTTGAGGGAGTTTACTTTCACCATCACCAACGAAACGCTGAACAGAGTTGTATTCATAAGGTCGTATTTTCTGTTTCTGTGTTAGTCTCAATTTTTTGTGGTATGTTCTGCATTTATTACATAATCATTGTGGGCTCATTTGACATTTGCCATCTGAACCAAGTGATAAGTATTTTTTAACAAAATAAACTTTAAAACATTGTCTTCCACTTGCTTCGGTAGTTGTCTTCATATCTCCCTGAGTTTCTCGTCCCTTCTAAAGTCAGCCCATCTGTCACTCATGCAGACCTGTCCCTTCTCCCTCTTCTATTTTCAGTAACTTTGACCTTAGCTCATGTTTGAGTGTGACTCAGTTTCCCTGTTCAAGTTAGCTTGATGGTTTATTATGTAAGGAGGGTGCCTAAGACAATCATCAGGTAAAAAAAAAAAAAAAATTTAAATTAAAAAAAAAAAAGATCAGTAGAGTAGAATATCTTCCAAGAGCAGAGGGAGTTCTTCCTTAGTAATGAAAAAAAAAAAAAGGTAAATACATAATTAATTAATTTTAAAACCTAACCATGAGGGGCTTAGAAGATTTTTGATAAAAGACAAATGTTGCTGTCATTTTCTTTGTCAATTAGAAAGCAGTGGTAGTTTCTACGTTGCATCTACATTTCAGACTAAATGATTATTGTACCCAGTTATGGTTGTTTGCTACTATTTTGTCTCTCTCTCTTTCTCTCTGTCCAATGCTTCTTCTGTATTTTTGTGTGTAGCAACAAAAAGTGTAATGCATTAGGCATTTCCTGGTTTGTTTATGAGTATTTCCTGTACTGCATTAAGGTTTCTTTCATTTTTTTTAAGCTTCGCTACTGTTCTCACTTTATGCCGTGCAATATCATCTGCTGTGTTTGCTAAGCAAAAAAGAAAAAAAGAAAAAAAAGCAAGTGATGATGCCATCATGCTTTTCAGTGTTAAAATGTTTCAGCATTTATGTAGTCACCAAAATGTAGTAAATAAAATGTTGGATTTTCCAGCACTTTAAATTTAGACAATTCTTGCCTTCTTTTGTTTTTATTCTCTCTGCAATCCTCAGTGAGTAGCTTGTGGGTTTTCTTTGGAGAAAGGGTGAAGTTAAGGGGACAACGTGCTTGAAAACTCAAGCCAGTGCCATGACCTAAAGAAAAATTAAGGGAGAAAAAAAGAAAGAGGTGTTCTCTTCTGGAGCAGAAAAATATTTTTAATGGAAGCTGGACAATTTATTTGTAGATGTTAGCCATTTAATATTAACCTAATTGACCCTCAGAAGAGATGAAAATTATTATTAGAGAGCATGGCCTTTAAAAGTCCTCTCTGATAAAATAATGTGTGTGTGTGTGCATGTGTCATATATGTGTGGAGCTAGGGGAGGGCTGAGAAATTAAGATCCTTATATTTTATGATAGAATATACTGATATGATGAATCATAGAATCTACTGGTTGATTAAGAGGCCTGGCTCAGGAAAAACAGAAACTGAATTTGAATTCCTGCTATACTGATTACTAGCTATGTGACTTTGAGCAGATAATTTAATTGTTTAACTTCCCTAAATCTCAGTTTCCTCATCTGTAAAATGGGAATAAATATCTATATTACAATGTTGCTGTGAGGACTAGAAATTTGAAGTAAAGCTTAGCATAGTGTCTGGCATATGACAAATCTTCAGTAAATCTTACCTATTTTCATTATTATTAGTAAATTTATCTTAAAATGCAGATTTTTTTCCAATTTAAGGAAAACACTAATTTCTAACTCAGTTTAAAAAAAATGTTTTAATATAGTTCAGTCACTCAGTCGTGTCCGACTCTTTGCGACCCCATGAACCGCAGCACACCAGGCCTCTGTGTCCATCACCAACTCCCGGAGTCCACCCAAACCCACACACATCAAGTTGATGATGCCATCCAACCATCTCATTCTCTGACATCCCCTTGTCCTCCTGCCCCCAATCCCTCCCAACATCAGCATCTTTTCCAATGAGTCAACTCTTCGCATGAGGTGGCCAACGTACTGGAGTTTCATAGGTACCCTCAAAAACTCAAAGAGATCTATCTTCTCTAGACACACTATAATAAAACCGTCAAAAATCAAAGACAAAGAGAACATCTTAAAATAGGAAGAGAAAAGCTTGTCACTTACAAGGGAGACTTCATAAGACTATCAGCAGATTTTTCCACAGAAAGCTTACACATCAGGAGAGAATAGGGTGATATATTCCAAAGTGCTGAAAGAAATGTCAGTCAAAACCATAGGATCCAGCAATGACATTCCTGATAAAGAGACTTTCCCAGACAAGCAAAAACTAAAGGAGTTCATTACCTCTACACCTGCCTTATAAGAAATGCTGAAAGGCGTTTTTAAGCTGAAGTGAAAAGATGCTGTTGTTGTTCAGCCGCCCAGTCATGCCCAACTCTTTGTGACTTCATGGACTGAAGCATGCCTTCTGTCCCTCACCATCCCCTGAAGTTTGCCCAGGTTCATGTCCATTGCATTGGTGACGCCATCCAGCCATCTCATTCTCTGACACCTTCTTCTCCTTCTGCCCTTGATCTTTCCCCGCATCAGGGGCTTTTCCAATGAGTCAGCTGTTCATATCAGATGACCAAAGTCCTGGAATTTCAACTTCAGCATCAGTACTTCCAACAAGTATTCAGCGTTGATTTCCTTTAAGATTGATTGGTTTGATCTCCTTGGTGTCCAAGGGACTCTCAGGAGTCTTCTCCAGCACCACAGTTCAAAAGCATTGATTCTTCCACTCTCTGCCTTCATTATGGTCCAGCTCTCAAAATCGTACATGACCATTGGGAAGACTATAGTCTTGACTATATGGACCTTTGTCAGCAGAGTAATGTCTCTGCTTTTCAACACACTGTCTAGGTTTGTCATAGCTTTCCTCCCAAGAAGAAAACATCTGATTTCATGGCTGCAGTCACCACCCACAGTGATTTTAGAGCCCTAAGAAGAAATCTGTCACTACTTCCACTTTTGCCTCTCTATTTGCCATGAAATAATAGTGCCAGATGCCATGATCTTCATTTTTTTGATATTTAGTTTTAAACTGGCTCTTTTACCCTCCTCCCTCACCCTCATCAAGAGGCTCTTTTAGCTTTCTGTCATTAGACTGATATCATCCACATATCTGAGGTTGTTGATGTTTCTTCCGCCTATCTTGATTCTAGCTTGTAACTTATCTAGCCCGGCATTTCTCATGATGTGCTCAGAGTACAGATTAAACAAACTGGGTGACAGCAGACATCTCTGTTGTACTCCTTTCTCTATCTTAAACCAATCAGTCGTTCAATACAGGGTTCTAACTGCTGCTTCTTGACCTGGATACAGGTTTCTCAGGAGACAGGTAAGATGGTCTGCTATTCCCATCTCTTTAGGTTCTTTCCATAGTTTGTTGTGATCAACACAGAGGCTTTGATGTAGTCGATGAAACTGAGGTAGATGTTTTTCTGGAATCTCTAGCTTTCTCTATGATTCAGCAGATGTTGACAATTTGATCTCTGATTCCTCTTCCTTTTCTAAACCCAACTTGGACATCTAGCAGTTCTCGGTTTGCATAATGCTAATTAATGTGAAAACATGAAAATACAACACACCAGTAAAGGTAAGTATATATTCAAGTTTGCTGCTGCTGCTGCTAAGTCACTTCAGTCATGTCCAACTCTGTACGACCCCAGAGACGGCAGCCCACTAGGCTCCCCCGTCCCTGGGATTCTCCAGGCAAGAACACTGGAGTGGGTTGCCATTTCCTTCTGCAATGCATGAAAGTGAAAAGTGAAAGTGAAGTCACTCAGTCGTGTCCGACTCTTCGAGATCCATGGACTGCAGTCTACCAGGCTCCTCTGTCCATGGGATTTTCCAGGCAAGAGTACTCGAGTGGGGTGCCATTGCCTTCTCCAATATTCAAGTTTAGAATACTGTAATATATAATATGGTGGCAGGTTAACCAGTTACCTCTAGTATAGATGTTAAAAGACAAAAATATTAGAAATAACTAGGGACTTCCCTGGTGGTCCAGCAGGTAGGACTAAATGCTCCCAGTGCAGGGGGCCCAGGTTCAATTAGAGAACCTGATCCCACATGCTACATCATTAATCATTGGGGAAGTGCAAATCCAGCCCATCAAGGAACTATTACTTCATGCCCACTAGAGTGGCTATACTAAAAAAGATAATACCGAGTGTTGGCAAGGATGCAGAGAAACTGAAATGGTCATACATTACCAGTGGGGATTTACGGTATAGCTACTTCAGAAAACAAATTGTCAGTTCTGCAAACTATAAGCCATAGAGTTACCTTTTGATCCAGAAATTCTACTGGTAGGTATATAACCAGAAGAACTGAAAACATATGTTCACCCAAAAGGCTGTACACAAATGCTCACAACATCATTAATCATAATAGCAAAAAAGTGGAAGCAACCCAAATGTTCATTACCTGGCTAAGTGAATAAACAGTTTGTATTATGTTCATATATGAGCTGTTATTCAGCTATAAAAAGAACTGATGCATGCTACAACATGGATGGATGTTAAAAATGCTATGCTAAGTGAAAGAAAACAGACATAAAAGGCCAAATATTGTACGATCCCATTTACACGAAATGTCCAGAATAAACAAGTCCACAGAAGGAAAAAGTGGATTAGTGTTTGCCAGGGCCTGAGGGAATGGAGAGATGTGAAATGACTGATGATGGCTGTGGGGTTTCTTTTGCTGGTGGGGGTTGGGAGGGGAATTAAAATGTTCTAGACTTAGACAGTGATGATAGTTTCACAATATTGTTAAAATGTGAAAAGCCACTGAACTGTACAATATAAAAAGATAAATTTTATGTGAATTATATCTTAATTATGCTATTACTTTTTAAACAATAAGACCTGTTGAAGGGTATAGGAGAAGACTTTAAAAGACCTCCCAAAGGCTTCAGTTTGAACAATTTGAACTGCAAAATAAATAATGAGTATTGGATTATAACCCATACAATAAAATAAATATTTACCAGTTCATACTAACATAAATATATAAGTGAATAAATAAATGGGAAGGAGGGACAGCCGTTACTACAGTAGAATTTCAATTTTAAAACGTAAAAGGAGAGACTGAATTAGTTAATCACCACTAGGCAAACATCACCATAATAAGTGCTGCAGGCAACAACTATTGATGAATGCCAAAATCGGTAAAACATAAGAAATCGGATATGTGCAAAATCTCAAAGTATCTCCACAGAAGATGCTTACTAATTACAGAGGGGAAAGATAGTAACTTTAGAGCAGAGAAACCTGATAGCTCCTTAACCAAGAGGTCAAAGTTAGCATTAGTGAAAAGTGAAAAAGTGGAAACATTAGTTGCTCAATCGTGTCAGATTCTTGCGACCCCATGGACCCCTCCAGATTCCTCTGTCCATGGAAATCGCCAGGCAAGAAAACTGGAATGTGTTGTCATTTTCTTCTCCAGTGGATCTTCCTGACCTAGGGATCGAACCCAGGTCTCCTGCATTCCGGTAGATCCTTTACCATCTGAGTCACCTATAAATAACACATATCAACATCAGTATACTATCCAAAATAAATTTCTTCAATCTAATCATGGGACAGTATCACACAAACTGAGGAACATTATAGAAAATTAACTGACTAGTACTCTTCAAAAGTGTTAAGGTCAAGAAAGACTGAAGAATCGTGACTGTTGGAGGAGACTAGGAGACATGACAATGTGAGCCCTTGGACTGAATTCTGGGCAAGAAAAAGGATATTAGTGGGAAAACAGTTAAAGTTCAAATTAAGTCTTTAGAGTAGCTAAAAGTATTGTGTCTACATTAATTTCCTGGATTCGATAATTGCACTATGGTTATGTAAAATGCGAATATCAGGCACAGCTGGATAAAGGGTAAACAGGACTCCCTGTACTGTTTGTGCAACTTTTCTATGTGTCTAAAATTATTTCAATGAAAAAGTTTAAACTATTTGATTTAAACAACTATGTCCAAATTCATTTTTCTCTTAAAGTCCAGTTGTGGGTTCTTTCTTTGCTTCATAGGTTGCTAACAGAATAGTGTGAAAAGCCCAGCCCAGTCACTTAGAGCAAAGCACCTTGACTTGGAAACTTTGTCGTTTTGTTCAATCACTCAGTCGTGCCTGACACTTTGCGACTGCATGGACTATAGCACACCAGGCTTCGCTGTCCTTCACTATCTCCCAGAGTCTGCTCAAACTCATATCCATTGAGTCGATGATGCCATCCAACCATTTCATCCATCACCCCCTTTTCCTCCTGCCCTCAGTCTTTCTCGGCATCAGGGTCTTTTCCAATGAGTCAGCTGTTCTTATCAGATGGCCAGAGTATTGGAGCTTCCACTTCAACATCAGTCCTTCCAAAGTGTAATCAGAGTTGATTTCCTTTAGCATTGACTGATTTGATCTCCTTGCTGTTCAAGGGACTCTCAAAAGTCTTCTGCTGCTGCTGCTAAGTCGCTTCAGTCGTGTCCAACTCTGTGCGACCCCGTAGACGGCAGCCCACCAGCTCCCCCGTCCCTGGGATTCTCCAGGCAAGAACACTGGAGTGGGCTGCCATTTCCTTCTCCAATGCATGAAGGTGAAAAGAGAAAGTGAAGTCACTCAGTCATGTCTGACTCTTAGCAACCCCATGGACTACAGCCTACCAGGCTCCTCTGTCCATGGGATTTTCCATGCAAGAGTACTGGAGTGGGGTGCCATTGCCTTCTCCAAAAAGTCTTCTACAGCACCACAATTTGAAAATATCAATTCTTCAGTGCTCAGCCTTCTTTATGGTCCAACTCTCATATGACTACTGGAAAAATCATAGCTTTGACTAGAGGGACCTTTGTTGGCAATGTGATGTCTCCTGCTTTTGAATACACTGTCTAGGTTTGTCATAGCTTTTCTTCCAAGGAGCAAGTGTTTCTTAATTTAATGGCTGTATTCACCATCTACAGTGATTTTGAAACCCAAGAAAATAAAGTTTGTCACTGTTTCCATTTTTTCCCCATCTGTTTGCCATGCAGCAATGGGACCAGATGCTATGATCTTAGTTTTTTTGAATGTTGAATCTTAAGCCAGCTTTTTCACTCTCTTGTTTCACCTTCATCAAGAGGCTCTTCAGTTCCTCTTCGCTTTCTGCCATTAGTGTGGTGTCATCTGCATATCTGAGGTTGCTGATATTTCTCCCAGCAATCTTGATTCCAACTTGTGCTTCATCCAGTCCAGCATTTCTCATGATGTACTCTTCATAAAGTTAAATAAGCAGGGTGACAATATACAGCCTTGATGTGCTTCTTTCCCAATTTGGAACCAGTCTGTTGTTCCATGTCCAATTCCAACTGTTGCTTCTTAACTTGCATAAGAAGTTTCTCAGGAGGCAGGTAAGGTGGTCTGGTATTCCCATCTCTTTAAGAATTTGCACAGTTTGTGTGATCCACACAGTGAAAGGCTTTAGTGTACTCAGTGAAGCAGAAGTAGATGTTTTCCTGGAATTCCCTTGCTTTTTCTGTGATCCAACAGATACTGGCAATTTGATCTCTGATTCACTGCCTTTTCGAAATCCAGCTTGTACATTTGGAAATTCTCATTCAACCTACTGTTGAAGCCTAACTTGAAGGATTCTGAGCATTACTTTGCTAGCGTGTGAAATGAGTGCAACTGTGCAGTAGTTTGAGCATTCTTTGGCACTGCCCTCCTTTGAGACTGGAATGAAAACTGACCTTTTCCAGTCCTGTAGCCACTGCTAAGTTTTCCAAATTTGCTGGCATGTTGAGTGCAGCACTTTCACAGCATCATCTTTTAGGATTTGAAATAGTTCAACTGGAATTCCATCACCTCCACTAGCTTTATTTGTAATAATGCTTCCTAAGGCCCACTTGACTTCACACTCCAAGATGTCCGGCTCTAGGTGAGTGACCACACCATTGTGGTTGTATGTGTCATTAAGACTTTTTTTGGAGAGTTCTTCTGTGTATTCTTGCCACCTCTTCTTAATTTCTTCTGTTTCTGTTAGGTCCATACCATTTATGTCCTTTATTGTGCCCATCTTTGCATGAAATGTTCCCTTGGTATCTCTAATTTTCTTCAAGAGATCTCTAGTCTTTCCCATTCTATTCTTTTCCTCTATTTCTTTGCACTGATCACTGAGGAAGGCTTTCTTATCTCTCCTTGCTATTCTTTGGAACTCTTCACTCAAATAAACATCTTTCCTTTTCTCCTTTGCCTTTCACTTCTTTTCTCAGCTATTTTTAAGGCCTCCTCAGACAACCATTTTGCCCTTTTTAAATTTCTCTTTCTTGGAGATGGTTTTGATCACTGCCTCTTGTACAATGTTATGAACCTATCAGACCTAATCCCTTGAATCTATTTGTCACTTCCACTGTATAATCATAAGGGATTTGATTTAGGTCATGCCTGAATGGCCTGGTGGTTGAGAACCCAAGGTTTTTAACATTTTCCAGGCTGCAACTCCTTAGTTATATACCATTTTGCCAGCAGGTGGCAGCACTTGATTAGTTTCTCATCAGTGAAACCCAAGAAGAGAGATGAGCTTAAGGAGGTAGTTAAGCAGTGAGATGTCCTGGAGATGGCGGATAAAGGTGACATTGTCATTATTTGATATAGGGTGATGCCATTATTTATGAACACTTAAGTGATGAGGCATAGAGGAAAGAACTTGTAAACAGTGATCTAAGGCTTGAAGGCAAATTTATCCACTCCACCCTATCCCCAGCCTGCTCCCACCCTAGCCTGCGGCATCAGGAAGGAGCCCTGGGCACTGCCTCCACCAGGTGCTAATGCCACATTTGAGAGACTTTTAAAGAAACTGTAAATCAGTAATAGTATAAAAGTTTAATAATAATAATAACAATAAAAGTTTAATAATTTTTAAATAAGATTGTTACCAAATGTCTTGCTGGTTTTTCTGAGAACAGTGGGCCTAGGAGGAACTCCACTCATTTCTCTTTTTCTCTCTGCTGTCTTCTCTCCCAAACCCCAGAACCACTCCCATCATCAAAAACCTGACCTTAGTGTCTTAGCCATCTTTGCTAGCTGTGAACCCCAAGTAGGCAGGAGAGATCACAGCCAGCAAGTACTAGAACTAGAACTTCAAGCCAAGACTTTGATGAGTCCAGTCCCCCTTCCATGGGGCAGAGGAAACCCATCCTAAGTTCCTGCCTTTCATCTGTGCCAGTGAGGGCTCCCAGGTGACAGCTGCTACTGCTAAGTCATTTCAGTCGTGTCCAACTCTGTACGACCCCATACACGGCAGCCCACCAGGCTCCCCTGTCCCTGGGATTCTCCAGGCAAGAACACTGGAGTGGGTTGCCATTTCCTTCTCCAATTCATGAAAGTGAAAAGTGAAAGTGAAGTTGCTCAGTCGTGTCCCACCCTCAGGGATCCCACGGACTGCAGCATTCCAGGCTCCTCCGTCCATGGGATTTTCCAGGCAAGAGTACTGGAGTGAGTTGCCTTTGCCTTCTCCGCCCAGGTGACAGGGGGGTGATGATTTCTGGTTCTGGGCACCAAGGAGTCCCTGATGAAGTTTAGGTATGCTAACTAAGATGAACCTCCCCATAATGGTTAGACATATAAGATATGGTTATTCCTGATTTGGGTTTGAGGATTTTAAAATATTTTTTTGTTTGGTTGGTTGGTTTTCAGTGTTTTTGGCCAAGCCACATAGCTTGCAGAATTTTAGTTTTGATCTGCAGCCCCTCCAGTGGAGGGCTTCCCAGGTGGTGCTAGTGGTGAAGAATCCACCTGCCAATGCAGGAGACTTAGGTTCGATCCCTGGGTCAGGAAGATCCTCTGCAGGAGGGCATAGCAACTCACTCCAGTGTTCTTGCCTGCCCATGTATAGAGGAGCCTGGTGAGCTACAGTCCATGGGGTCACGAAGAGTCGGACACAACTGAAGCAACCTAGCACACCTCTGCAGTGGAAGCTCAGAGTCTTAATCACTGGACTGCCAGGGAATTCCCTAAAATATGTATTTTAATGATGCATTGTATTCTGATTTTCCGAACCTGGGAACGTTTGTTCCTTGTTCCATTACTGAACCTGACTTAACTTTTCTTTACCCCACTGCAGTGGAAGGATAATTGTTGTGAAACATAGAGCCCGAAACTTGTGACCAGGCCTTCCTGGTACTTCTGAAGCTTCTCCCAGACTTCAGTCACTAGTCCCGAAACCAAACAAACGAAACAGAAGTCTATTTAAAGATGCCCTTTCTACCACTCCTAATCCATAACCTCCTGCTAATGAACAGATGAGCGTTGTGCTGCCTGTCCAGGGAACACTTATCACCTGGTGTCCTAACTGCCCCCAGCCCCTCAACAAAGCAGCAGGTTAAAAAGATGTTTGGAAGAACACGGCCTTCAGAACCAGCAGGGATCCTGGCCTGAGAGGTGTTAGGACTGACAGGGAGGAACTTCAGGAATGAGCCACAGCAGGAGAGGCTCCTGAGTGTCTGATCCAGTCCAGGTTGGGAGCCACCACAGGCAGCCGTCGCTGCGAGTGTCTCAAGATCTAGTCCAAGCCAGTCGTCAGGAAGCTGGAGGGCCCAGATCACAGGTGGTCCTTCTCCTTGGCTCCTCCCAAGAAAGGATCCTTACTTAGAATGTCAAGGCACAGACATCATCCTGAGGTCTGTCTGCTTGGGGGACACTGAAGAGCAAAAGTGTTAGTTGCTAAGTGGTGTCCGACTCTTTGCAGCCCCATGGAGTATAGCCCGCTAGGCTCCTCTTTCCATGGGATTCTCTGGGAAAGAATACTGGAGTGGGTAGCCATTCCCTTCTCCAGGGGATCTTCCCCACCCAGGGATGGAGGCTGCGTCTTCTGCACTGCAGGCAGATTCTTCACTGTCTGAGCCACCAGGGAAGCCCTGAAGTCCCACACACCCCGTTCCTGCCTTCCCTCCCACCCAGAGTCCCTGCAGTTCACTCGGACCCACAGTAGCCTGAGGCCCAGACTGGTTGCCTGCTGTCCAGGCCTTCTGTGCTGCCTCTGAGGCTCTTGCCACATCTGCAGCTGAATGAGACAGGATGTGGGTAAGAGGGCTTGAGGAGTGTGATGCCAGAACCCTCGGTTTTACATAACACACGTCCAATCTGCTGAGTGTGCAAAACTTAATACAAGAACTCAACCCCTTCAAAGAGGCAGCTCAAGAAAGAGCCAGGCAAGGCTGCAAACACACCCCACCTGAGATTGCCCACGGTGACACTTGTTTTCACCAGGATGAAAGTGAAAATGTAGCCCCGTCCCATCACCCTATCCTGATCTGGTAACCTTCATTTTAAGAACACCAAGGTCTTGGGGTGGGAGGTGGGGGAAACCCACAGTTTGTTTTTTAACTTCAGTGGACATCTTTTTTAAATAACATTTTTTAGAGTCAAAAGAACATTTTCACATTTAGCCAAGTTAAATTATATAATTATATTCCTTAATATATAATTTCCAGTTAAAATGAAAATTTCTCAAACTGTCCTTAAAAATATCTTTTATAGCTGGTTTGTATAAACTAGGACCCGATAACAAGATCCCTCATTGCACATTCTGTTAAGCCCCTATTGTCTTTTTTTTTTTTTTTTTTGCTGCAAACACACCCCACCTGAGATTGCCCACGGTGACACTTGTTTTCACCAGGATGAAAGTGAAAATGTAGCCCCGTCCCATCACCCTATCCTGATCTGGTAACCTTCATTTTAAGAACACCAAGGTCTTGGGGTGGGAGGTGGGGGAAACCCACAGTTTGTTTTTTAACTTCAGTGGACATCTTTTTTAAATAACATTTTTTAGAGTCAAAAGAACATTTTCACATTTAGCCAAGTTAAATTATATAATTATATTCCTTAATATATAATTTCCAGTTAAAATGAAAATTTCTCAAACTGTCCTTAAAAATATCTTTTATAGCTGGTTTGTATAAACTAGGACCCGATAACAAGATCCCTCATTGCACATTCTGTTAAGCCCCTATTGTCTTTTTTTTTTTTTTTTTTAAGATTATTTTGGCTGCGCTGGGTCTTCGTTGCTGAGCACAGGCTTTCTCTAGTTGTGACAAGCAGGGGCTTCTCTTCGTGCCAGAGCACAGGCTCTAGAGGCCATGGGCTTGGTTGTCCTGCAGCACGTGGGATCTTCCGGAACCTGGTATCGAACTTGTGTCCCCTGCATTGGCAGGCGGTTCTTAACTACTGGACCATGAGGGAAGTCCCCCATTGTCTTAATCTACAACATTCCCTTTTCTCATGCTGCTGCTGCTGCTGCTAAGTCACTTCAGTCGTGCCCGACTCTGTGCGACTCCATAGACAGCTGCCCACCAGGCTCCCCCGTCCCTGGGATTCTCACTGACTATTTGGAGACATGGAGTCAGTTGATTGCAGAATGCCTGCCTCCTGAGTGTTTCTAAAGACTTCTAGGTGAGGTTTGGTTTGTCTCTCTATCCCTTGACTTTCCTGTAACCTGGAAGTTATATCTGAAAGGTAGAATTTCAGGTGAAACCTGAATCTAAATGTATTTTGTAAAATGGAGAAAGTGTCCCACTGAAAAGCCAAATGGCATAAATGACAATCGTATTAATACTTAAAGTATTACAGCTGCATGAACTGCTACCACCAGGCCACACTTATCTTCGTCTCCTGAAACACAAAAGCTAGTTCCTTATCCATTTTATCAATGGAGTTTACTTTTAATTCTATCTTTAAAATCTTGTAAGTCACAAACTTTTAGTCTCATATGGCTTAGAAGAAATTGACATAAAAGAAATCAGGAAACATGTCTGTTTTCTCTTAGGAAATGGATCTGTCTCCAGTTTTTGACTCACAGCCCTAGCCCGACCCAGCTCCTGGTTCTGGCCCCCGTCTAGCCCATCCACTTCACGCCTGCTCTGCCCAGTCCCTACATCACCCTCACCCCATAGGGGACAGGTCAAGAGACGCAAACACAAATCCAGACTGAAATTCTACCTCGTTCTCACAGTTTTCAAGTCCTCATTTCAAAATTTCATTTACCCCAAGTTCTAAATAATATCCTGTGTCTTGTGGCATGAATAATTCATTCTTCGAGCTTGTGTCTTACAGGAACAAGCCAATTACAAATGATCTCGGCCATTTCTTCTGTTCAAAGAAAGATGGAGCCTCTCGACCTTCCTTAAGCAGGGTCAGCTTTGCTTTCTGTGACGGTAATAATGGAGCACTGGAGAGCAGCTGGGAGGGAAGGATATGCTCCTTCTTCAACTGCTTAGTTGCCCTCAGGTTAAATTAGTGAGTAGAAAAAAAAAGTCAGGGACCAAAAAAAAGGGGTGGGGAATGGGGCAAGGAGGCACACCTGTGCGCTCACAAGCAGGTAAAAACTGGAGGGTGGGGTGCTATAAAGGAACATCGATTTTACATATGCCTGCATATACATGGTCTATTTCTGGGAGGATATGTAAGAACCCGATGGGTATAATTTCAGGGAGATTGAGGATGAGAATTCCATGGACAGAGGAGCCTGGTGGGCTACAGTCCATGGGGTCACAAAGAGTCAGACACGACTAAGTGACCAACTTTTGAGGATATGAGGTAGAAGATTAATTTTACTGTATAATCTTTTGTACTGTTTTATTTCTTTTACCATGTGCACATATGACTTTTTCACAATCATGAGTTTGTTGGTTGTTTCTTTGGTGCAAGCATTAAACAAACCATCCATGAGGCAACCACTCTCCAAAGGAGTTGCTTTTTCACGTCTTCAGCTAAAGGCATTTGTCAGTGATAGCATTTCAGGTGGCTGGCTATCAGGGAAGGGAAAGTATACTATTCTACCCAGAAGAAAGTCTTTCCCAACTCTCCACAACTTTTGATGACATCTCAGGACTGGACTAGTCCCACAACACTTCTGAGAGAGTATAGTGGGGGCTGTGCTTGTATTAATATTTGGGCAGCCTTCCAGAAGGAGAATGCCCTGGTTAGGCAGGGGCAGCTTGGCCTTTGCCACCCCTCAACGGAGTAAAGCCCTGCTCTCTCCCAGCCAGAGCGCAGAGTGGTATTTTTAACCTTGGTGTTGGCTTACACAGAGGTTCAGGTATTCTCTGGGTGTACTCTGAGACAGGAAAGCTGAGATCTGACACTTAGACTCATTTGCCTTACCTCAGTGTACTGCTTTTATGCTCCTTGGAGAATTGGACTGTAAAAGCTGTAATAAGTGAAAACTATTTATTGTGCTTCCCCTACCTCCAAAACACTTTGGATATCATCTTTCTTTTGTTTCTGACAAAAGAATGGGAATAGTCCAGCTTACCAGAGCCCCCATCCCCATGGGGAAAGGGAGAGAAAAATTACCTCCGTATCACCCGCCTTAACCACACCAGGAAGACAAACCAGATGTGGGTCTATTACAAAAGAACTAGAATTACAGGTAGGCTATTGAAGTCCTCTTGAGAAGGTGGTGTGCATTAGTCATAAGATATAATGGCACAGGCATGAGACAAATCAAGTCAACAGGAAATTGATCACGGTGTCTATAAGATGAAGACAGAAGTTGAAGTATGTGTGCTGCACAGATTCTTAGGAAATTGGGATCATGGATTTCTTTTCCCACCAAATGAGAGAGTGAAGGGATTTCTGTAAAGAGTGATTTACAGATTTATTAACAAAGGAGGGATGCAGACATATCACTTAGTCAAAATACATCTCTGTAAGCCACTAATGACACAAGAGTTAGGCTAGAAAGGAGCTTGTCTGGGCCCTTCCCTTAGATGAAAGGAAGGTAAACTAAAGGAATTAGTGAGTTTGTTTTGAAAAAAAATTATATATACGCCTATAGAGATCATATATATATATGCCTATAGAGATCTCTATATACGCTTATAGAGATCATCAAAATTTTGACTAGACTGCTACGTGATCCTTTCATTCTACAGCCTTCTAGAAAATGGAGCCCAGTGAAAAATCTAAATAAAATTCACTCCAGGATTTTTGTGTTCACACTGGTCTAAGGATAAGCTTGCTTCTAGTAGTTTCTCAGATCATGGCAAACTAAACACTGGCTGCTCACCTGCCGCTGACATAGAATGCTCCCAGTTATGGGCCAGGGAAGGGTAATATATATTTTCTAGCTATCTGCCTTATTCCAGATTCCAGATACCTTTTTGGAACCTCTCAAGGAGTCCTCAGGGCTGGAAGGGAGGGAGGTCACTTCCAGATTTCTGAGTCACCTCCAAGTAATAACCTTGGTTTCCAAGGGTTCTCGGCTGAGGCCTCTCTCTATCTCTCACCTCCATTCCTGCTTCTCCATTGCTCATCTCTCTTCTTTATGTTGGATCTTGTTGTTAACCTTTTAAAAATCAAGCTCTAAAATCATAAAATAATTTTGGCCATGTGGTTCTATAACTATTAAATTTTTACATTCCACCTAACTTTTGTTTTTATTTCTTCAGCAATGTAAAATGACACAATTGCTAAAAGACATCTGAAATCTCAGTAACTTTAAAATTCAGAATTCATTTATGGACTAAGTCCCTATATGACAGAGGACTTCATATGGTTACAGTCTAATATCTATTGCCACACAGACTTAACTAAAATACTTTGGTTCTTCTGTCTTACTTCTTAATTGGAAGAGAACCTGGAAATCATTGCCAAATAGGCTGCATGAGTCATGGCAGGTGACTGTATTCTCCTTTCTAGTATGAGGCAGTGCAGATAAACTTGGTTTCTATTACTTTTGTTATTTCTCAGTAAGAGCAGAGCTTGCAAAATAGCTTAGGTTTACGGATCTGACTTACTTCAATGTTCATGTCCTTACAGGGTTGTTTCTAAGGACTAATGCAAGATCTTTTCATTAACTCCTCAAAGGCTCTGGGAATCAGGCCTCAAATGTGATCTTTTTGTTGTTAAAACATATTTGGACCACTTAATAGCCACCATCAGTTCTACGACTCATGTATTTTGTTCAATGAATGTAGTTTTAACAGCCAACATGTATATATATTTTTAAGTGTACATTTTTTTTTAGAAAATATGCTTATTTATTTTGGCTGTGCTAGGTCTTCATTGCTGCATGTGGGCTTTCTCTAGTTGTGGTGAGTGGGGGCTACTTTTTGATGGGGTGTTCAGGCTTCTTATTGCAGTGGCTTCTGTTGTTGCAGAGCACAGCTCTAAGGGCATGGTTTGACAGCGAACAGATTTTTGGTCCTTTGTGTCTCATTTTACATTTACTCATTTCATAAACATGAAATCAGTGCCTACAGTGTCTGGGATTACCTTATGAGCTGTGGGAGAGAGGAAGGTATAGGATTTGACCTCTGATTTCAAGGAAATAGTTGGGGACTAATTCTAGGGTACCATAAATGGCAATGCATAATGTATGTATAAATGCTGAAAGTTTAAAAAGGAAAGCAGTTACCGTGGGAGATGACTCAAGCAGATGTAGAAGAAAAAACAGGGAATTTGGTACTCAAGAAAACAATAGAATTTGAGGCACTGCTGGCAGTATGTCAGACAAGATAGTCTGAACAGATTCTCCAACAAAACAACTAGACCTACAATGAAATATACTCTCCTTTGCATCAGTGAGCTTGCAGAAGTAAGGGAAATTTCCGTGGAGCAGAGATTAAAATGTTGGCTAAAACCAGAGTGGTAAATGAGGACACAGGAGGGAAACTGTGGTTGCCCTGGGGGGAAAATCCTAACGAAGGAGCTATGGAGCCTATGGAGCTGGTACAGTCTGCTCAGGCTGCTGTAAGAAAATACCACAGATGGGGAGGGGGTTGAAACCCAGAATGTATGTTCTCACAGTTCTGGGGATTAGATGTCCAAGGTCGAGGTGCCAACTCCCAAGGTTGGGTTCTTCTGAGGTTTCTCTCCTTGGCCTGAAGATTGTCGCCCTCTTGCTGTCTTTTCACATGGTCGTCCCTGTACTCAGGCCTCCCTAGCTCCTTTTCTTCTTATAAGAACACCAGTCATGTTGGATTAGGGTCCCATCCTAACAGTCTCTTTTTAACTTTATCACCTCTTCAAAGACCTTATCTCTTAGCATGGTTACACTCTGTGGTATTGAGAACTAGGACTTCAACACAGAAATTGAGAGGTAGAGGGAGGCAGAGTCCAGCCCATAACAGAATCTAAGCCCTGAGTCCTGGCTCCAGATTAAGCCAAAAACCCTGGAAGGGACCAAAAGGTCCCAGTCAGTAGTGCTCCCTGTATGCAGAGGTAAATGAAAACATTCCCTGAAAGAGAGTAACCCAGTCTTAGGCCGTAAGCGTCCTTGTAGATTAACAGCAAATACATATGCACTCCAACGATCAATAAGAAAAAAAGGCACCATGAGTGAGCATCTGCAAAAACAACAGACAACAGGGTTAGAAACGCTCAAAATTTTAAATAAATGTTAGTGTCAACAAACATTAAATTAATTATCAAGTTAAGAAAAAGGGGGAATTTTATTTGACTCAAACTGAGGATTATAACTTAGGAAGCAGATTCTCAGAAAGCTCTGAGAACTATTCCATCAGTTAGACGGTACAGTCATATACATTTTCAAGACAAAGGATCATATATCAACATGATATACTGACACTTTATGTAAAGTTCACCAAGGATCGGGCTTCCCTGGTGGCTCAGATGGTAAAGAATCTGCCTATAGTGCGGGAGACATGGGCTATATCCCTGGATTGGGAAGCTCCCCTGGAGAAGGAAATGGCAACCTTCTCCATTGTTCTTGCCTGGAGAAACCCATGGACAGAGAGGCTGGCAGGCTACAGTCCATGGGGTAGTGAAGACTCAGACACAACTGAGCAACTAACACTTTCACTTTCACCAGGGATACATAGGCCTCTGAAGAAGGCTTTCTTATCTCTTCTTGCTATTCTTTGGAACTCTGCATTCAGATGCTTATATCTTTCCTTTTCTCCTTTGCTTTTTGCTTCTCTTCTTTTCACAGCTATTTGTAAGGCCTCCCCAGACAGCCATTTTGCCTTTTTGCATTTCTTTTCCATGGGGATGGTCTTGATCCCTATCTCCTGTACAATGTCACGAACCTCATTCAATAGTTCATCAAGCACTCTATCTATCAGATCTAGACCCTTAAATCTATTTCTCACTTCCACTGTATAATCATAAGGGCTTTTATTTAGGTCATACCTGAATGGTCTAGCGGTTTTCCTTACTTTCTTCAATTTAAGTCTGAATTTGGCAATAAGGAGTTCATGATCTGAGCCACAGTCAGCTCCTGGTCTTGTCTTTGTTGACTGTATAGAGCTTCTCCATCTTTGGCTGCAAAGAATAGAATCAATCTGATTTTGGTGTTGACCATCTGGTGATGTCCATGTGTAGAGTCTTCTCTTGTGTTGTTGGAAGAGGGTGTTTGCTATGACTAGTGCATTTTCTTGGCAAAACTCTATTAGTCTTTGCCCTGCTTCATTCCACATTCCAAGGTCAAATTTGCGTGTTACTCCAGGTGTTTCTTGACTTCCTACTTTTGCATTCCAGTCCCGTAGAATGAAAAGGACATCTTTTTTGAGTGTTAGTTCTAAAAGATCTTGTAGGTCTTCATAAAACTTGTTCAACTTCAGTTTCTTCAGCGTTACTGGTTGGGGCATAGACTTGGATAACTGTGATATTGAATGATTTGCCTTGGAGACGAACAGAGATCATTCTATATGATATTTCTCCTTCTCTATCTTACTTCACTCAAGATGATATTCTCTTTCAATGTTGCTGCAAATGGCATGATTTCATTCTTTGTAATGGCTGAGTAATATTCCATTGTGTATCTGTACCACATTTTCTTTATCCATTCCTCTGTCAATGGACATTTAGGTTGCTTCCCTGTCTTGGCTAGCTGAAATATGCTATAGTGAACACTGAGATGCATGTATCTTTTTGAATTCTGGTTTTCTCTGGATATTTGCCCAGGAGTGAGATTGCTGGGTCATACTATAGTTCTTTTTTTTTTTTTTAAGAAACCTACATACTGTTCTCTATCATGGCTGCACCAATTTACATCTCACCAACAGTGTAGGAGGGTTTTCTTTTCTTCACACCCTCTCCAGCATTTATTATTTGTAGACTTTTTGATGGTGGCCATTCTGACCAGTGTGAGGCAATACTGCATTGCAGTTTTGACTTTTATTTAGCTAGTAATTAGCAATGTTGAGCATCTTTTCATCTGCCTGTTGGCCATTGGCATGTCTTCTTTGGGCTTCCCTGGTGGCTGGTGGTACAGAATCTGCCTGCCAGTGCAGGAAGTGAGAGGTCCATCCCTGGGTTGTGAAGATCCTGTGGGGGAAGGAAATGGCTACCCACTTCAGTACCCTTGCTTGGGAAATCCTGTGGATGGAGGAGCAGGGCGGAATAGAGTCCATGGGGTCACAAAAGAGTTAGACATGACTTAGTGATAAGCATCAACAACATTGTCTTCTTTGGAGAAATGTCCTTGGTTCTCTTGTATTAAGACATGAGCAAAGGAAACCATGGTGGCACTAGTGGGTCCTACACAGGGAGGCCCTGGTAGGCTGACTGTCCATCCTACCACTCAGGGTTTTGTCATCTGCTGGCAAGGGAGTTCTTCTTAGGAGCCCCACCCTTAATGCAGGCTGCTGCAGCTGACATGCCTCTCCCACCTACCAGAGGGCGGGCAGGGAGGGTCAGGCCCATGCAGCCCCAGGCTCTTGGTTCTACTCCAGAGCCTCATTCTTGTTTTCAAAAAAGATCCCTCTGGCTGCAGCTGGGAAGTGAAGTATGAGCACTGAAATGGATAGTGTTGCCTGCTGGGGGACCCTTGCTGTGGTGTGGAACTGAGGAAGGAATCTTGTACTACGGTGGTGATGACAGAGACAGAAAGGAGAGCACAGAGGTAATCCAGGGTCAGAAATGGGCAGTACTTGGTGTAGCGTTGCCCACACGTGTCAAGAACACGTCTAGGCTCCTGGCTTGCATGTGCACTTGAATGGTGCTACCAGAAGAGGAGCTGGTTTGAAGGAGTAAGCCCTGGGGTCTGGTTTTGGGTAGGTTTTATTTGAGGTATTCTGAGATGTCTAAGAAGCAGTTACCATTTTCCACTGTATCTAGTGAGACGCAGCTCACAAGCATATTTATCAAGAGCATTTTCAGTGAGAGATGGAGCAAGAAGCTTGTCAAGGGGCACAAAGAGACTCGTGATGGTGATGGAGATGTTTATTATCTTCATTGTGGTGGTGGTTTCATGGGCGTAGACATGAAAGTTATCAAGTTGTACACTTTCAGTAAGTGCAGTTTATAGTAGGTCAGTTATATCTCAGAAGCTGTCAGAAAAGGTGAGTGGAATGAAGATGTGAGACAAAATGCAGGCAGCTTCTCTGAGAAGGTCAGCAGGAAAGGCTGAGAGTGGTTGCTGGAGAAGATGTGAGGTTGAGGATGCTGGCTTTTCTCTTTGTTTAGCAGGTGATTTGATCTTGTTCAAAGGCTAACAGGAAAGATGTGATGGAGAAGTAGAGTTAGGGAATTCCCTTGTGGTCCAATGGTTAGGACTCCATGTTTGCACCGCAAGGGGCACAGTTTTGATCCATGATTGGGGAACTAAGATTCCTCAAGCCATGTGGTGTGGCCAAAAAAAAAAAAAAAAAACCCAAGGGGAAGATAGGATAAAAAAATTTACAAGATTTGCAAAAGACAACCCTCAGAATAGGAGAAAATATTTGCAATCGAAGCAACTGGCAAAGGATTTATCTCCAAAAATATACAAGCAGCTAATGCAGCTAAATATCAAAAAAGCAGACAACCCAATTTAAAAAATGGGCGGGAGACCTAAATAGACATTTCTCTAAAGAAGACGTACAGATGGCCAACAAACACATGAAAGGATGCTTAACATCACTGTTTATTAGAGATATGCAAATCAAAACTACAATAGGGTACCACCTCACACCATTTGGAATGGCCTTCATCAAAAAATCTACAAACAATAAATGCTGGAGAGGGTGTGGAGAAATGGAACCCTCTACATTGTTGGTGGGAATGTAAAGTGATACGCTATGGAGAATAGTGTTGAGGTTCTTTAAAAACTGAAATTAGGCATATATAAAATAGACAGCCAATGGGAATTTGCTGTATGACTCAGGGAACTGAAACAGGGGCTCTGTGACCATCTAGAAGGATGGGATGGGGAGGGGGATAGGAGGGAGATTCGAGAGGGAGGGGACATGGGCGTACCTAAGGCTGATTCTTGTTCATATTTGACAGAAAGCAAAACTCTGTAAAGCAACTGTCCTTCAATTAAAAAATAAAGAGACAAAAATCCCTAAAATTTAGAACTAATGTACAGATAGAGATGGTGTGCTTTAATTGTGTCCGACTCTTTGCAGCCTCATGGACTCTGTCCATGGGATTTCCATATGACCCAGTAATTCCACTTCTGGGTATATATCCTGGGAAAATCATAATTCAAACAGATACATATAGCCCAATGTTCATAGCAGCAGTATTTCCGATAGCCAAGACATTGAAGCAGCCTAAATGTCCAGCTGCTGCCTATCACTTCAGTTGTGTCCTACTCAGGGATGGATAAAGAAGCTGTGGTACATATACACAATGGATTATTACTCAGCCATAAAAAAAAATGAAACTGGGTCGTTTGTAGAGAAGTGGATGAACCTAGAGTATGTCAGACAATGTGAAGTAAGTCAGAAAGAAAACCAAGTATCATAAATTAATGCATAAATGTGGAATCTAGAAAAATAGTATAGATAATCGCATTTGCAAAGCAGAAATAGAGACAAATGTAAAGAACAAATGTGTGGATACCAAGAAGGAAAGGGAAGGGGTGGGAGGAATTGGAAGATTGGTACTGACACATGTTCACTATAAATACTATGTATGAAATAGGCAACTAACGAGAACACACTGCGTAACTCGGGGACTCCGCTTACTGCTCTGTGGTGACCCGGATGGGAAGGAAGTCCCAAAGGGAGTGGATATATGTATAAGTATGGCTGATTCATTTTGCTGTATAGCAGTATCTAACACAACATTGTAAAGCAACTGTACTCTATTAAAAATTAATTGAAAAATACAAGATTCCTGAGAAGAGGAGAGGCAGGGCACCAAAATCCAGGTGGAGAACTCGCCTTGCTGCTGCATCGCTTCAGTCGTGTCTGACTCTGTGCGACCTCATAGACGGCAGCCCACCAGGCTCCCCCGTCCCTGGGATTCTCCAGGCAAGAACACTGGAATGGGTTGCCATTTCCTTCTCCAATGCAGGAAAGTGAAAAGTGAAAGCAAAGTCGCTCAGTCGTGTCCGACTCCTAGCAACCCCATGGACTGCAGCCTACCAGGCTCCTTCGCTCATGGGATTTTCCAGGCAAGAGTACTGGAGTGGGGTGCCATTGCCTTCTCCAAACTGGCCTTAGGTGAGAATACTAGTTCCTGTGTTGAAATAGAAGGGGAAAGGGAAGAGGATGGGTGTGGGGTTGTGTGTGCGTGTGTGTGTGTGTGTGTGTGTGTGTGTGAAGATAAGGGACAGTATTTTCATTCTCTGTACAGGAGAAGGTGGGGTCGTGGCTGAGAATGAGGAAGCAGGTTTGCGGAGCATGATGAAAGCATAGCGTGGCCCCTGGAGGGTGGATGGTTATGGGCAGTGTCCAAGGCCCACTGGAAGCGAACACCTAGAGTTAGGGGAAGCCCTCTGTCCTGTGGTATGCTGTTCTCCACAGTGTTTGGCTGCTAGGTACAGGAAGGAAACCACAGGAACAGACGGGAGAGGTTTGCTCAACTGGTGAGATCGCAAGACCTACGGGCAAGAGAATTTGTAGCAACAATAAGCTGTTACTAAAATGCTGGATCACCATCTGAGCTGTAATAAAGGACATGACTCACATCTACTAGAATTTATGATCAAATAGATAAAAGATAACGTGTTGGTGAGAAAGTGGAGAAAAGGGAACTCTTGTCCACTCTTGATGGAAATGTAAATTGGCATAGCCACTATGGAAAATAGTGTGGAGGTTTCTCAAAAAATTAAGAATAGATCGGCCATATGATCCAGCTATCTTGTTGCTGGGTGTATATCCAAAGGAAACAAAATTCACTCCTGTGTTTGTGCAGCAGTATTTCACAAAACCAAGATATGGAAACAGGTTGAGTGTGTGTCAGTGGATGAATGGATAAAGAAAATGTGGTATATATACAACGGAATATGACTCAGCCATGAAAAAGAAGGAAATCCTGCCATTTGTGATGGCAATGGATGGTCTTTGAGGTCATCATGTTAAATGAAATAAGTTAGGAAAAGACAATTGCTCCACAGTATCACTTATGTGAGTAATCTAAAAACACAATAAAACAACAAAGTCAAAATATGAAAACAGTAGAAACGTGCTTGTGAGGGGCTAGGAGGAAGAGAAGAAGAAAGACATGAGGAAGAAGAGGGTGATGGATTGAAAGAAAATAGAGTGCCGGTGGCTAGAGAAGCCAGTGATGAACAGGTGGAGGGGCCTGTGTAGCTCGTCATGCGGTGGAAGACTGGCGGATGCGATCAGGTGATGGGATGTTTGCATTGTGATCCTTTAGAGCTGAAACTATTATGGCTGTGGCAGTGGGGCTGTTGGAAGTGGTGAATGACACAGCAGGTGAACGAGTGAATACATGTATATGGTCACCTGAGCCATTTCTTTCTCCAGTTAGCCCAGCAGCCTGTCTTCTGTGTCTCATCCTTTGATTCAAAATATCCTGGCCCCAAACCCCTCAACTGCTTCAATCTTTCTTCATGTTTCAGCTCCCAATGTCCCTTCCACTAAGAAATATTTCCTGATTCCTACTCCAGGAGCAATACTTATGAGAATTAAACACCCTCTGAAGTAAAGAGACCCCCCCCCCCGACACACACACAAATCTCCTCATCTGTATTCCTATTTGTTCCCCACTCTGGTTGAAACCCCATGGCAGGCACATGTTCTTATTAACAATCATAAATGGCAGCTCACATCTACCGATTGCTTATGCATCACGCTCTGTGCTGGGCTGGACCACACATTTCCATACTTCATCCCCATTTCACAATAGCTTTTTGGGTGTGTGGTACTATCACACCCTCTTTATCAGATGAAGAAGTTAAGACGACAAGAGGGCAAGTGCCTTGCCAGAGCTGAGTTACCACAAGTAGTGGTTTTGCCTATCTTTGCATCTCTACTCCCAGAGCAGAGGGGGCTGATGTGTGTACCACCCAGGCATTCTATCTGGTTCCCAACTCCTCACCCAGCCCAGGTTCAGCTGCCTCCCAGCTGGCCCTCAGGACAGGGTCCACGTGCCCTCAGCTTGTACAGAAGCAGAGAGCTGAGTATAGAAGGACTCTGCAGTGAGTAGTCCAGCTGCCCTGCTCATGCTGAGGCCCTGTTATGGGTCGAATGTTTATGTTTCCCCCCACCCCAAATTCATATGTTGAAGCCCTAACCCCCACGGTGAAGGCATTTGAGGATGAGGCCCTTGGGAGGTCATTAGAGTTAGATGAGGTTCTGAGGGTAGGGCCCTTCTGATGGAATTAGTGCCCTTGTGAGAGGAGACACAATAGTGAGAGTTCTCTCTCTCTCCATACGCGTGCACTGAGGATAGGCCATCTGAGAACACAGTGAGAAGGTCACCCTTTGCAAGTCAGGAAAAGAGGGCTCACCAGAAACCAAACTGGTTGGCACCTTGATCTTGGACTTCTCAGCCTCCAGAGCTGTGCTGAATAAATGTCTACTGTTTAAGCCACTTGGTGGCATTTTGTGGTGGCAACTTGGGCAGACAGATACAAGCCCCTCTTCTGTATCCTTTCAAAGTGCTCACACTTCCTTTCCCCTTGTGATGGCGAGCTTTCTATTCCCTGAGGCAGACATCCATCTGCCTGTGGGTAAGTTCCTGCATCTTCAGGGAGGAAATCTACCCACCAAGGCATCCACAGAACAATCCCAGCTCTGTCCGTGGGCCTTTCACAGAACAAGACCACTCACTTTTCCCCAGTACCCCTTCAGATATCTGCAGGCAGAGGCCTCGACCATCCCAACCATTTCAGGTTTCCATGGGGACAGAGGCCACATCTGCCCTATTTTTTTTTTTGCTTGCCCTCAGCACCTTGTACACTGCTTGCCCCAGAGGAGAAGCTTTTCACATATTTTCTAGTTGAAGTTCAAAACTACTTTTCTCCAGGTCAAGCATTCCCAGTTCCTTTAACTATGCCTCTAAGAACTTGTTTTCAAGCCTTTTACCCATTCTCTTTCCCCACCATGCTTCCATGCTTTTTTCAGAAACTGAAATTTTGTTTCTATTGAAGAATGAGGTGTTGATTCCTGTTGTTTTTGTTCAGTTGCTAAGTTGTGTCTGACTCTGGGCCCCTAAAGACTGCAGCACGCTAGTCTCCTCTGTTCTCCATTACCTCTGGGAGTTTGCTGAAATTCATGACTAGTGAGTTGCTGATGCTATCTAACCATCTTATCCTCTGCTGCTCCCTTCTTCTTTTGCCTTCAATCTTTCCCAGCATCAGGGAAAGATTTTCTAATGAGTCAGCTTTTCACATCATATGGCCAAAGTGTTGGAGCTTCATCTTCAGCATCAGTCCTTCCAATGAATATTTATGGTTGATTTCCTTTAGGATTGACTGGTTTGCTCTCCTTTCAGTCCAAGGGACTCTCAAGAGTTTTCTCCAGCACCACAATTTGAAACCAATTCTTCAGCACTCAGCCTTCTTTATGGACTAACTCTCACATCCATACATGACTACTGGAAAAACCATAGCTTTGACTATATGGACCTTTGCTGGCAAAGTGATGTCTCTGCTTTTTAGTATGCTGTCTAGGTTTGTCATAGCTTTCCTTCCAAGGAGCAAGCATCTTTTAATTTTATGGCTACAGTCATTGTCTGCAGTGATTTTGGAGCCCCTCAAATTAAAATCCATCACTGCTTCCACTTTTTATCCTTTTATTTGCATGAAGTGATGGGACTGGATGCCATAATCTTATTTTTTTAATGTTGAGTTTCAAGTCAGCTTTTTCATTCTCTTCTTTCACCCTCATCAAGAAGTTCTTTAGTTCTTCTACACTTTCTGCTATTAGAGTGGTATCATCTGCACATCTGAGGTTGTTGATATTTCTCCTGGCAATCTTGATTTCAGCTTGTGATTCCTCCAGGTTGACATTTCACATGATGTACTTGCATAGAAAAGGAATAAGCAGGGTGACAAAGTACAGCCTTACTGTATTCCTTTCTCATTTTAAACCTGTCCATTGTTCCATGTCTGGTTCTAACTGTTGCTTCCTGACCTGCATACAGATTTTTTAGGAGACAGGTAAAGTGGTCTGGTATTCCCATCTCTTTAAGAATTTTCCACAGTTTGTTGTGATCCATACATTCAAAGGCTTTAACATAGTCAATGAAGCAAAAATTGATGTCTTTTTTGAATTCTCTTGTTTTCTCTATGTTCTATTGAATGTTGGCAGTTTGATCTCTTTTTCTCTGCCTTTTCTAAATCCTGCTTGTACATCTGGAAGTTCTCAGTTCATATACTACTAAAGCCTAGCTTGAAGGATTTTGAGCATAATCTTGCCAGTGTGTGAAATGAGCACAACTGATGGTAGTTTGACCATTCTTTGGCATTGCCCTTCTTCGGGATTTCTTTTCATGTGGATGGTCCTGATCCCTGTCTCCTGTACAATGTCATGAACCTCCATCCATAGTTCATCAGGCACTCTACCTATCAGATCTAGTCCCTTAAATCGATTTCTCACTTCCACTGTATAATCATAAGGGATTTGATTTAGGTCATACGTGAATGTTCTAGTGGTTTCTCCTACTTTCTTCAATTTAAGTCTAAATTTGGCAATAAGGAATTCATGATCTGAGCCACAGTCAGCTTCCGATCTTGTTTTTGCTGACTGTATAGAGCTTCTCCATCATTGGCGGCAAAGAATAGAATCAATCTGATTTCAGTGTTGACCATCTGGTGATGTCCATATGTAGAATATTCTCTTGCAAATAGCTGTGAAAAGAAGAGAAGTGAAAAGCAAAGGAGAAAAGGAAAGATATAACCATCTGAATGCAGAGTTCCAAAGAATAGCAAGAAGAGATAAGAAAGCCTTCCTCAGTGATCAATGCAAAGAAATAGAGGAAAACAACAGAATGGGAAAGACTAGAGATCTCTTCAAGAAAATTAGAGATACCAAGGGAACATTTCAGCAAAGATGGACTCAATAAAGGACAGAAATGGTCTGGACCTAACAGAAACAGAAGATATTAAGAAGAGGTGGCAAGAATACGCAGAAGAACTATATAAAAAAAGATCTTCATGATCCAGATAATCACAATGGTGTGATCACTCACCTAGAGCCAGACATCCTGGAATGTGAAGTCAAGTGGGCCTTAGAAAGCATCACTACGAACAAAGCTAGTGGAGGTGATGGAATTCCAGTTGAGCTGTTTCAAATCCTGAAAGATGATGCT
This sequence comes from Aepyceros melampus, assembly GCA_006408695.1. NCBI lineage: Eukaryota > Metazoa > Chordata > Mammalia > Artiodactyla > Bovidae > Aepyceros > Aepyceros melampus. The sequence goes on along the minus strand of SJXQ01010146.1, from coordinate 42,969 downwards.
GTGAAAGTGCTGTACTCAATATGCCAGCACATTTGGAAAACTCAGCAGTGGCCACAGGACTGGAAAAGGTCAGTTTTCATTCCAATTCCAAAGAAAGGCAATGCCAAAGAATGCTCAAAGTACCACACAATGGCACTCATCTCACATGCTAGTAAAGTAAAGTTCAAAATTTTCCAAACCAGACTTCAGCAATACATGAACCGTGAACTCCCTGAGGCTCAAGCTGGTTTTAGAAAAGGCAGAGGAACCAGAGATCAAATTGCCAACATCCGCTGGATCATGGAAAAAGCAAGAGAGTTCCAGAAAAACATCTATTTCTGCTTTCTTGACTATGCCAAAGCCTTTGACTGTGTGGATCACAATGAACTGTGGAAAATCTGAAAGAGATGGGAATCCCAGACCACCTGACCTGCCTCTTGAGAAATATGTATGCAGGTCAGGAAGCAACAGTTAGAACTGGACATGGAACAACAGACTGGTTCCAAATAGGAAAAGGAGTACATCAAGGCTGTATATTGTCACCCTGCTTATTTAACTTCCATGCAGAGGACATCCTGAGAAACGCTGGACTGGAAGAAACACAAGCAGGAATCAAGATTGCCGGGAGAAATATCAATCACCTCAGATATGCAGATGACACCACCCTTATGGCAGAAAGTGAAGAGGAGCTAAAAAGCCTCTTGATGAAAGTGAAAGTGGAAAGTGAAAAAGTTGGCTTAAAGCTCAACATTCAGAAAACAAAGATCATGGCATCTGGTCCATCACTTCATGGGAAATAGATGGGGAAACAATGGAAACAGTGTCAGACTTTATTTTTCTGGGCTCCAAAATCACTGCAGATGGTGACTGCAGCCATGAAATTAAAAGATGCTTACCCCTTGGAAGGAAAGTTATTACCAACCTAGATAGCATATTAAAAAGTAGAGACATTACTTTGCCAACAAAGCTCCATCTAGTCAAGGCTATGCTTTTTCCTGTGGTCATGTATGGATGTGAGAGTTGGACTGTGAAGAAAGCTGAACACTGAAGAAGTGATGCTTTTGGACTATGATGTTGGAGAAGACTCTTGAGAGTCCCCTGGACTGCAAGGAGATCCAACCAATCCATTCTAAAGGAGATCAGCCCTGGTATTTCTTTGGAAGGAATGATGCTAAAGCTGAAACTCCAGTACTTTGGGCACCTCATGTGAAGAGTTGACTCATTGGAAAAGACCCTGATGCTGGGAGGGATTGGGGGCAGGAGGAGAAAGGGACAACCGAGGATGAGATGGCTGGATGGTATCACCGACTCGATGGACGTGAGTTTGAATGAACTCCGGGAGTTGGTGATAGACAGGGAGGCCTGGCGTGCTGTGATTCACGGGATCACAAAGAGTCAGACACGACTGAGCGACTGAACTGAACTGAACTGAACTGAACTTCTTTGGGATTGGAATGAAAACTGACCTTTTCCAGTCACTGCTGAGTTTTCCAAATTTGGTGAGATATTGACTGCAGCCCTTTAACGGCATTATCTTTCAGGATTTTAAGTAGCTCAGCTGGTTTTTACAGCTTGACAAATTGTCAAACATTTCTCTTACATCTTCCCTCTTTCAGTACGCCTCTACCTGCTGTACCTTTCCATTTACACACTTCCTGAATGTTTAAAAGCAAGGAGAAAGAAAGACGAGCTGGCATTTGTTTATGTTGACTAGTGCTACCCCCAAGGTGCTCCACACTGCTCACAGGAGTCTAACCTAGGATGGGAGGAGAGCTGGGGCATGCAGGTGTTTAGGGCCAGATTCTGGAGCCAGCAGTGTTGTATGTGTGCGTGTTCAATCGTGTCTGACTCTTTGGGACCCCATGGACTCTATCCTGCCAGACTCCTCTGTTTGTAGAATTTTCTAGGCACAGATTCCAAATCTCAGCTCCATTATTCCAGTGCTGTGTGACGGGGCAGGTAGTGACCTGTCGAGCCTGGGATTCCTCATTGGTAAATACACCATCTACCTCCTGCCTCCACCTCGGGGGAAGAGTAAATGAGATCACTGATAACCTGAGACAATACCCTTAGCAGGGTGTCAGAACTTGGTGTTCAGAATGCTGATAATGGTGAAGGAGGTGGGGGAGGCTGTGGGTCCTGAGGCAGAAGGGTGATGGCATCTCAGTGGGTAGGAGCTGGCTTCAAATCCCAGCTCATTCTCTGACAGGCTGGTCTCCTTGGATACGCAGCTTTACTTCTCTGAGCCTCTCTGTCCTCATCTGCCAAAATGGAGATGCAAGGTAATTGGGAGGACTCACTGGGTGGCTTGGAAGCCCCCAGCATGGTGACAGGTCCTCAACAGAGGTTTGTTCTTGGTCCTTTCCCATGTGGTATGAGCTCCTGTGTCTCCCTCTCAATGAGTCATTCAGGAGGGAGGTCTGATTCCCTTGAATAGACATGGAGCTACATAACTGTGGAGGAAAAGGTGCAGGTTTGCTGGGCTGTCACAAGGAAGGCCTTGTGTCCTTTATAGCACGAGGCTGGTCCCCACCTGTCTTCTGAGTCCCGTTACCTGGAGCCTCCCACCGTCTTCCCCTTCATAATGATGTTCTGGATTGACTGAACTTGCTGCTGAACAGAAGTACCTAATATGTAAGTGAATATTTATTGAATAAATAAATGAATGTGATAGAATAAAACTCAGTCTTTTTTTTTTAACTAGTAAGCCTAAATCACTATTCATCTTGCATTTGTGATTATTTTTAAATTACAAAAGAAAGGCCTGTTGCTTCTAGAAAAAAAATTAGAAAATACAACTGATCAAAAAGGAAGAAAATAATACCCCATGCAATCCTACTGTCCAGCCATACCTACTGGTGTTAATAACTATAGAGCCTTCCAGGGATTCTTCTAAGCAATCACATTCCAATATCAGTTATTTTGGGAATTTCAGATTTTAAGAACTGGCTTTATTTTTCTTTCTACCTTGGAATGTTGTGGATGCCTCTCCATGTCATTGTGGATTCTTGCGAGAAATCTTTAGATTTTACTATTTGTGCAATGTTGCATTGTATGAATATTCCATGTGCTTAGTCACTCAGTCGTGTCCGACTCATTGTGACCCCATGGACTGAAGCCCTCCAGGATCCTCTGTCCATGGGGGTTCTCCGGGCAAGAATACTGGAGTGGATTGCCATGCCCTCCTTCAGGGGATTTTCCCAACCCAGAGATTGAACCCAGGTCTTCCGCATTGCAGGTGGATTTTTTACCAACTAAGCCTTCAGGGAAGCCCTATCATTTAAAAAGCAAACATTAAAAAATCCTTTCCAAACCTGAATCTCTAGCTCTGCTTCTCAGTATTTGATCTGGTTTCTAGCAAAGCCAGAGGGCAATAGCGTTGGTGGACCCCGTGTGTCACTTTACACACAAGCCCCTCTTTGACCCGCCCCACAGGTGCTGAGCAACAGGTGGTATGTATGGTAGCAGACAGCAGGGCTGCTCTGACATCAGGCTGCCTGTGGATGCCCCCAGGATGCCCTCAGGATGCCCAACAGACACTCCTCAGTTTCCCCATCTGTAAAATGGGGACAAAAATACATTTTTATGAACTTGTCGGGAAGATGATTAATATATGAAAAGTGCCAAGCACGAAGAATGCCTGGTGTGAAGTACATAATCAACAAATGGTAGCTATTATTCTTCATATAGTAAGGAAGTAATGCTTAGCTCCAATTGATAGATGAGGGATCACCTCACAAATAGCTGAAATGACTTGCTTATTAACACACTTCAAGATAATCTAAATTCTGGCTCCAAAATGAACTAGAATCCATTTAACATCTGTAAGATACCATGCACTACAGGGGCATTTTGCATAATTTTGGATGATGTCACCTCGCTTCATTTAGGGTCCTGCAAATATGGCACATAGAATATCCTAAATCACACTATTGCATGGATATTGTTGTCCTTGTTTGGTGGAAGATAACTTGAAACCCATAGAAGTTGAGGGACTTTCACAAGTTCACACAGTGAGCAAATAGCAAGGCCGGGACTGGAACCTCCAGTGCTTCCCAGCCTTTCAAGCAAGTCTTGGAAATGGCTTGCTTAAGGTTTTTTTACTCAGTCAGACTACCTCCTCCAAATAGTCCTGTGGAATTTTCCAGGAATCTGAGGCTGGAAGTGACCTCCTGGGTTGTTAGACACTTGAGGAAGATGACCAGGACAGCAATATCCTGACTGTCAGAAGATCACACTTGGGGGCCCAGAAGGGCGAGTAAGTGAAATGCAAGAATCCTAGGCTGGAGATCAGAAGTCTGTCTTTGCAACCCCCACCCCCTGCCCTGCCTGGCCCTTCCCTCTCCCTTTAGCCCAGCAGGAAGGGAGCAGGAAGGGGCTGCTGCTGTTTGCTTCAGGAAGAGCTCACACAAACAGACAGTGCCACACCTTTCCCTGGGCTCTCGTTTTTCCCTCTACTCCAAATAGTGGAAGTACGAGGAATAATAATGATCACAATAACACTTATTGAATGTTTATTATTTATCATGTGCTAAGGGCTTTTCACACGTTCCACCTGCCGCCCGTCCCTGCAGTAGCCTCTAAGGAGCAGGGCTGTCATTGTTCTGTTGAACAGAGGAGGAAACTGAGGCTTATAATGAGCAAGTGGTTTGCTTAAGCGATGGGGCCATGGCTGGACCTGATTTCTCTCTGTAGTGCCCTTGATCTTAGTGAGTATCCAGGACTGCAAAGTCAAAATGGGTACTGGGGACACTGTGGCGAAGGGACGTGGGATGCCACAGCCTCACAAGTGCAGCTGGAGGAGAAAGGAATATGAAAGAAGTCCCTGAAATGGGCTTCTGAGCTGTGGCTTGTTCCTGGTTTCCTGATGACCTTAGGCAGATGACTTAACCTTTCCGGGTCTTGAGAGACCTCAGCACGACAGGGGTGACACTAAGAGGCCCCACGGCCACCTCTGGGCTGTGTGTCAACGTCAGGAGAAGGAAAGCAGGCGCAGGAGGACACCTCCAAGGGCTGAGTGAGTGAGTGGGACCCGCCTGGGCCCCGCTGCCGTCTCTGTGACCTCCATTCTGTGTTAAGAGGATTTATCTAAAGTTTATTTCTACCTGAAGTTAAGTTGTAATAAAAACAATGCTGGTTGGGAAAAAAAAGTACACGTGAAATATTTCTTAAAAAAAAAAAAAAAGCACCTGGCTTTGGGTCAGAAGGTCTGTGTTTTGGCCTGGGCCTCATTACTGAGGGTGTGCAGTGAAGTCCAGTCTCCCCAGCTGCAGCTGGGCCCCCAGGTGCAGTGCCATCTCATCTCTGGCCTCTCGCCATCTGTGAAATGAGGGCATCTTTCATGTGGCATCTGACACGCGTGCCCTGGCACTTCCCTGGGAGGCCTACCTCACTGCTTGTCCTGATGGCCCTCTCAGTCCACCTTGCTGTCTGGGGAGGTGGAAGGGTCTTGGCCTCGGTGGGGAACAGGGCCTGGGGGCTCAGGTGGGCAGAAGACTGGAGGGGGCACAGTGCCATGAGACAGACCGCCCCTGGCTTGGCCCCTGCGTCCCCCCTGAATGGTGTAGGGGGCCTGGCCTGAGATCAGAGGTCCGCCCGCGTCAGCCCCGGCCCTGCCCTCGCGTCAGGAGGCGCCTTCTCAGCGCAGAACAATGTGAGCTCTTTGAAGGGTTGGGCAGCAGGGGATGGGTGTTTCTCCAAACACAGGGCCTCCTTTGCAAAACAGGCTTTGATTCCCAGGCCCGGAGGCCCCAGGTGCCTGTTGGGCGGCAGGCGGGGGCTGGGGGCTTTGTTTGGCAGGAAGAGGGGCCTTGGAAACTCAGGAACAAAGCCCGGGGCAGAGCTGGCCGGGGCTGCAGGCCGGGCCGGGAGGATAGTCAGGGCTGGGATCCAGCAGGGGACGTGGTCCCTGTGTCTCAGACCAGCCCCTTCAGCCTGGATCGCGCAGGGTGTTTCTGGCCTCCTCTCACAGTGGGTCCTGGCTCTCACTTCCATTTAGGAAGGAGGTGGGTAAAATGTGAAGTCTGGGACAGAGAATCCAAGAGGTGGGGAAAGAGTCTAGTGGCCTGCACTCAAGGACCTAGGTCTTCTAGACCAGACACTAGGCTGGGTATGTGACATGCAGGTGTCTCTGAGTTAATCCTCACTTTCTCAGTTGACAGTAACCTCTAAAGCCCCACAGGATCTCTCTGAACCCCCTTCCTGTCACTCTCCGCTCCAGCTACCTTGGCCTCCTTTCAGTTCCAGAACACGCCAGCATGCTCTGCCCTTAACCTTTCCACATTGGCAGGTCCCTCTGCCCAGGATGCTCTGGCGTGGCTGACCCCTCGCTCCTTCATGCTGGGGCTCTCAGTGAGGCCTACCTCCCCTGACCACTCTGCAAGCCATTCCTGCCAGTTCCCAAACATTCACCTTCCTTAGCCCACTTTTTTCCCTCTTAACGTAATACTCAGTTACTTATTTATTGTTCTGGTTATTGACTTTCTGTCTCTCAACTAGAATGTAAGCTCTGCTGGGTCAGGCACCTTTGTCAGTTTTATCAACTTGTGAACCCTTATTGTTTAGTCACTAAATCATGTCTGACTCTTTGCAACCCCATGGACTGCAGCACATCAAGGCCTCCCTGTTCTTTTTTTTTTTTTTT
>SJXQ01010146.1:6990-26680 GCA_006408695.1 Aepyceros melampus | reverse complement strand
ACAATCCTTTGCCCAGTTTTGGGCCTGATCCCGATTTTAGATTTTTGTGTTAGTAGAAGGAAGAACCTATTGTGCCTCAGGAGGAATTAACTGGTTGTACTAAGTTATCTTCAGAGAGATCATGAAAAGTTGATGGCTTAAAAAACTTAAAAAACAAAAATGAAGCATGAAGGGGCTTTTAGGTAGTTTACAAATAAGTCTTTATTTCCTGCAGAGGGAGAGCAGCAATAATTTATGATCCAAATGAAGACTGAATGGCAAGCACGTCCTCTAAGGATCTCCCCAGTTCTTCCCTAAAGAGACTGATGGCTATTTACTCAGAATCAATTTACAGTTGAAATGAGAATACCCAGACACTTCTAGGACTATTGGACCCAGAGTCTGAGTTGACACTGACACCCAGAAACTGGAAGTGTCATTATGGACCTACTCTGAAGGTCAAGTAATAATGGAGTCCTCATCAGGGTCCAGCTTATAGTAGACCCGCTAGGATGTGAGACCACTGACCACTCATTTCTCTGATCTCTGAATGTTTAACCAGGCTTGACATACTTGATATATAATGTAATTCTTACATGAGGCCTTTGACCTGTGGAGTAAGAGTTATCACAGTGGAGAAGGCCAAGTGGAAGCCTCTGAATCTGTCCTCCTTCCTCTCCATACCCAATTCCCCACCAAGAAAGTAAATCAAAATCAATATTGTATCCTAGGGGAGGTGGCAGATATTAATGCGATCACTTAGGTATCTCAAGATACAGGAGTGGTGGTCCCTATAATTTCTATGTTTATCAGTCTAGTCCTGGCAGAAACCAGACGGATCCTAAAGTGTGACTGTAGACAATTGGAAGTTCTGCTAAACAGTAGCTCCAAATGCAGCTGCCATGCTCAACTCAAGTCTTTGCTCCAGGAGATTAACATGGCTTCAGGTTCATGGTGTGCTGCTGTTGACTTGATCAATGTGTTATTTTCGATTCCAATCAGAAAAGAAGATCAGAAACAGTTCACATTCACATGGGATAGACAAGAATATGCATTCATAGTTTTATCCCAGGGCCATGTTAATTCTCTTGCTCCTTATCACAGTGTAGTCCAAAGAGCTTGGACCACTGGGGCACCCTGCAGAGCATCACATTGACCTGCGAGATTGCTGACGTCATATTAACCAGGAGGATGAGCAAGAGGCGGCTTGTACACTGGAGGCTTTTGTTCTAGAGAGTGGGAGACAAGCCTTGCAAAGATTCATGAATGGCTGCCTTTTGCTTCTTACTATAAAGAAGGAAGCACAGTGCCAGTTAGGCCATTTTGGGTTCTGGAGGCACACATTCCATACCTGGAGATCCTGTTCCAGTCCATATATGGAGTGACATGAAAGGCTCCCAGCTCTGAGTGGGGCCCGGAACTGGAGAGGGCTCTGCAGCAAGGCTGCAGGGCAAGCAGCTCAGCCACTTGGGCCATATAATCCAGCAGGTCTGCTGCTGGAGGTGCCAGTGTAGAAAAAGAGGTGGTGTGAAGTTTGTGGTGAGCCCCGGAAGAAGAATCACAATACAGGCCCTGGGATAAGGGTGGAGGGCTTGGGTCACTCAAGACGATAGCTCAGGGGAGGGGAGGGGGAATTCAAAATGGGCATTGTCGGAGGGAGATGGTGAGCACCAGCTGAAACTCTAAGATCAGCTCTAATGATGGGAGCTGAAGTTTGTTCCACTAACCTCCCTTTCTCAAGTCTCTCCCCTTCAGGAGGAGTGGTCCACAGGAAGCTTGGAGAAGTGTATCCCTTCAGGGAAAAGGTGGACTGAGTGAGCCAGAGGGGTGCCGTACACAGACCTCCCTGCAGTGAAGAACATTCCATTGAACTGCGAGGGGAGCAAGAGGTGACAGCTTCCAGCTGTTGAGACTTCAGGCTGAGGTTGTGTTCTCTGGGCAGATCTAAGCCAACGAGAGGCATGTGGGTTCTAGAATCTGGCCATTTCTACCCAATGTGGGACTCTTTAATGGGTAGTCTTTGCTCGGGAGCTCCCCATCGTGTTGGCGTTATTTGCATCACAGTCTGACAGCAGCCTGAGTAACTTGTAAAGTCTGGGATCACAGGAGCCACCCTGGGTTTTTGGTGTCCACTAATGTATCTGGACAGTAAGAGAGTTGTCCTTGGTTCCCTTGGGAAGGCCACACCTTCTGCCTGAACAGCCTCTGTAAGTTAAAAGGGCATGGACTTTAGACAGACATACTTGGGCTCCAATCCCATCTTCTTCATTGACAGGTCATGGAGTTTTGGTCTCTGGGCTTCCTGAAGAGGCCTCATCTTTATCATCTCTCAATTCCACTCTCTTTTTCATCCACATCACAGGCCCAGCTAGAGTCCCTTAGGGCCAGATTTTCTGCCAGGAACTGCCAATGAGTTATTGAGGTGGATCACAGGAGCCACCCTGGGTTTTTGGTGTCCACTAATGTATCTGGACAGTAAGAGAGTTGTCCTTGGTTCCCTTGGGAAGGCCACACCTTCTGCCTGAACAGCCTCTGTAAGTTAAAAGGGAATGGACTTTAGACAGACATACTTGGGCTCCAATCCCATCTTCTTCATTGACAGGTCATGGAGTTTTGGTCTCTGGGCTTCCTGAAGAGGCCTCATCTTTATCATCTCTCAATTCCACTCTCTTTTTCATCCACATCACAGGCCCAGCTAGAGTCCCTTAGGGTCAGATTTTCTGCCAGGAACTGCCAATGAGTTATTGAGGAAAAGTCTCTATTTCCAAGACCACTCACTTTCTTGCTGCCCCTTCATCTCCATACACACACACCCCTCCCCATCCCACAGCTCAGAATACCTGCCTCCTATAATTCTCAGAAGGACACCAGGCACTCAGACATCAAGGTTGAAACAGAGCCAGCTTTCTTGATTTCCTACTTTGTATCAGATCTGAGCTGGGTACTTTCCCGTAATAACTTTCATAGGAACCCAGTGAAGCAGGGTCTGTTATTTTGAGCACACTGAGGCTCAGTGGAGAGTCGGGATGGGCCCCTAGTCCATTGTCCCCCAAGCCCAATGCTCCTCCTATAATGCAAGCATGGCTGGATGAGGTCCCTGCCAAATCTGTAAGGACAGAGATCTGAGAAGCCTGATTCATCACTAGGGAACTTGGGAGCCAGGGCCATAGTGAGCCCAGCCTGCTCTGGCTTGTGGTGTTTAAGTGCTGGAGGAGGCAGAGGGAGGAGATCTTAGGGCCAGAGAAGTCACAGTAGGCCCGGAAAGCTTGCTGGAGAGTTTGGGATAATCAGAGCTCTTTAAATCACAGCAAAAATAATTAAAACTAGATCAACTGCAATTTATTAAATCCTTACTATGTGTAGGGTTAACAAACAAGATCTCATTTAACCCTTCCAGCAATTCTGAGAGTGGAGAAATTGTTATCCGGAATCATTTGTCTGGGCCTGTGTGGCTCCAAAGCTCATGGACTTTCCTGTTTTCTTTTTTTTTTTTAATATTTATTTGGCTGCTTCAGGTATTAGTTGCAACATGCAGGATCTTCGTTGTGTCATGCAGGCTCTCTAGTTGTGGCATATGGGCTTAGCTGCCCTGTGGCATGTGGGATCTTAGTTCCCGGACCAGGGATCGAATCAGCATTCCCTGCATTGCAAGGCAGATTTTTACCCTCTGGCCCACCAGGGCTGCCCCTCATGCACTTCCCTTGATACAGCTCTGCATCTCCCCCTGATAATGACTGATGGGCCCTTGCCCCAGCAGACGATGCCACTGCCAGGTGCCTGTCTGGCTCCCACTCCTCCCTTGCTCGGGCTCCTTATAGCCAGCCCCAGATTTGTGGCTTAGACCATGGAAAAGATAAACCCTTCCTAGGTATAGCTGAGGCCCATCTCCCTGAACCACTGAGACCTAAAGAAGATGGAAGAGACTTTCTGAACCCTGTTGAGTACAAGAGAGAGGAAAAGAAAAAAAAAAGGCACAGGCTTAATCTTTATAGAACAGAACAGCATGTTATAGAGCCGAACATAACCCAGTGGACCCTGCCTTCTCTATGAAGAAAAACACTCTTCAAACCAGAGAAGCAGAACAATCCCTGCTACCAGTAAGTTCAAGATTTAGCTACCCCCCGCTTCCTTTGCTTTGTTCCAGGCCCCTCAGGGCAGAGATGGGTCATTCCAGGGGCCATTCTGGGGAGGTGAGAGTTTCCAGGAAGGAATTTATAAAAAAAATGCTGCCTCAATTTGAGCATGGGAAAAATATGGTACATTGAGCTTATGATAATCCTAGGCAAAATTCCAGAAGTTCCTTTTCTAAGAAGGGATTATTGGAAGCCAAGATGGGTTCATGTAGGTCAAGGCATACCTAACTCTCCAGATTTCCCCTCTAGGAAGGACTATCTGAGCACATTGTGGGAAAAGCACCACAGATACAGAATCTTAAAAGAAGACTTTGCTGTTATAAGAACTGCATTGAGGAGGAAAAAAAGAGAGTTCATCAGCCAGGGTCTGGAATCTACCACACCCCATTTCCTTATATATCAAAATTATAGGCTCCTCTTTATAGCAGAGTAGATTCAAGTGCTGTTAAAATTTATCTCGTGGTTGACAATGGAGGAGGGGGACTTGGGACACGTGAGTGAAGAAGCTGAGCTGAGACGTTCTGAGATGATGACTGTTGGTAACATACATTTGAGAGACAGTGATAGTATTTGTCTGATAGAGCACTTAGGATCTAGAAAGTCTTAGCATGTCCATGAGACTAAAGCATCAAGAATCCCTTAGAATATGGGACATGGATTACGGAGGAGCCAATTTTCTTGTCAGGTACCAGCAGCACTGAGGTCAATTTTGCTGCTGCTGAGGCTTTTGAAATGCCTTCCACACATATCTTTGCCAGTCAGTGGAGGAACATGGACCAAATCGTAGGGTAACTCAGCCTTCACATGCTGGCTAAAGCCCTCTGCCCAGGGTAGAAGGAACAAGTTGATTCTGTGAGGTGGGACACTGCCTCTTACGACCCAGAGTATCAGCAGCATGGTCCTTCCACTAGAGCTCACTGGCGTCTACATGTGCCCCAAGAGGAAGAGAATGTGAGTCTAGTGTGGGAGAGGAAAATCCTTCTAGGTGCCCCAGGTCCAAGACTGGTCCTGCACTAACCTCTGCTTGACTGCATGGCATGCTTGTCTCTATTCTGGAACCCATGGAGTGGAGAGGTTCTAAGTTCATGCTCTGGGATCACACCGCCTCTTAACCTTCACCCTCCCATCCTGTTTCAGTCTCAGCTCTGCCATTTACTGGCTGGGTGACCTTAGGCAAGTTAGTAATTGATCTGTGTCTCATTTTTTCCATCTGAAAATGGGGATCATTGTGATGCCTTATTCATGGAGTTGGGGCTTCTCAGATGGCACAGTAGTAAAAGAATCTGCTGGCCAGTGCAGGAGATGCAAGAGACGCAGGTTCGATCCCTGGGTTGGGAAAATCCCCTGGAGTAGGAAACGGCAGCTCGCTCCAGTAGTCTCGCCTGGAAAATTCCATGGACAGAGGAGCCTGGTGGGCTACAGTCCACAGGGTCACAAAAAATCAGACTGAGCACACACACACACTCATGGAGTTAGAGCACTGGTGTCATTTTAGTTTTGACTTGTGACTGACAGTAAGAAATGCATTCTACATCATGATCCAGTACACACATTCCTACACACACACACACACATGTGTATGTATAACTGGAAAAAGTTGATGATTCTGTTCTTCCGTTAAACAAACTGATGACTGAGAACCATTAAACTGATTTTCACTAGTTACACGGATTTGAAAAACACTGGGTTAAGGTCTTTTTGGAGTATTGTGTTCCGATCCCAAAGCTATACTTTTCTTATATACGTCACGTTTTAAGAGGACTGTTTTCAAGTGACAGGATGTCCAAAAGAAAATGGGGGAGAGGGTATTTCATTCCACTGTTTTTTCTCTTTCTTCCTTTTCCAACCTCCAATCCACTCTGTCATTTGGTTATTTCTTCATCCATTTACCCATTTATCATAGGTTTAAGCACCTGTTTCATCTGGTTAGGAGACTCCAGGAGAGATTTGCTCTGTGAATCATATGAGAGAGGAACTAGACCTTTTCCTTGTAGTCCCCTAAGCAGAACTGGGATTTCTGGGTGAAAGTGACAGAGAAGTGAACTGGGGTATCACTTAGGAAGTGTATTCCAGTCTTGGATACCACTGGGCATTGGGTCTGGCTGCCTGTGAGACTTTTCTCTGTGAGTGTTCAGAGGTGGGAGGAATGGAACCATGAGGTGACTTCCAGTGTTGGGTAGAGAGTAGGCTGAGGTTGGTTCTTCACCCCTTGCTCCACTGATCCTGCGGTTTGCTTTCCTCACTGCAAGGGCTGCTGTGGCTATGGGAGAAGAAACCATCTAGTTGGGGTTCTGTACTACCCACCTCCCGACAGCTAAAGCAACTCCATTTCTGTTTTACATGGTGGGATTCTCTGTATAAAAGAGAAGAAGGGCAGGAGACACGTTCCAATGATGCTAAAATAATTTTTTTTTTTAATCTTTAAACTAGGAGCACATTAAGTCCCTGTGAGTCTTAGAAGTAATCATTTCTAGGATTCTAGGACTCATTTTTTCCCTTAAAAACAAGTCCATTAAAATTACAGCATAAGCCTTTGTTTTGCACCCTTAAATCTAGATATAATTGAGAGCAAGAGTTAAAGAATGACAAGGGTGGCAGGATAATGGATTGAGATGTTATTTGTGTTGGTGGTTTTTCTTCTCTTCGTCCCTCCTCCCTATCTGGCCATCCTTCCTGCCAGGCAGAGAGCAGAGAGCCAGTGCCTCTATACCCCATCACCTCAGGGGGTGTTGATGAAGCTGCAATTCCAAGTCCCCAGTAGATAACTGGTCTTTCAGCCTTTTGTTGATTGAAAGCCTGAGATTAGGGAGAGGGCTGTGATGAAAGACAGGGAAGGAGGAGTGAAAGGGAGGTGGTTGGGTAGGTTCTGGGAGGAATGAGGAACCAGCAGGATTAGGGAGGGCAGTATCTGCTGTGGTGTTCCATTAAGGAGGCCCAGCCCCAGGCATCCACGTTCCTTTGATCCACCAAACCAGTGCTGTCAGCCTCTGGTGGGTATTTGGAGATAGTCTGCAGTAATTCTCAAACATTAACATTCATGTGAATCACTGGGGATCTTGATATAACACAGATTCCGATTCAGCAGGCCTGGAGTGGATCCTGAGATTTTGCTCTTCTAATAGGCACCCCAGGACTCTGATAAGGTCTGTCCTCAGACCACACTTGGAGCTACAAAGAGCTCCAGAGGCTGTTCCCTTGTTTTCTGGACATAACCTAAGCCTTTCAGACCCTTGTGCCTCCTTACAACAGGGAAGACCTTCCCACTAATAACGGGACTGGAATTTTCCATCAGCATAGCGTAAAGAGATGCGCCGTTAGTTTTGATTTGGAAGAATCACAGGCAGTGTTGAGCTTGCGACTGCAAACCCATAGGCCCCTTGCTGGTTAGGCTGCATCTCCATGGGAAATTCAAGGGTCAAGGCTGAAATCTAACTGCTGTTCCTTCTCAGGTGAGAAATCGCAGTTCTTTGTTTGGTTTTCTGAGAGACACTTGAGGCGGGAGAAGAGCCCTCTTGCATCCCCCTCTTTCCCACCCCGGGGTGGGTGGTGGGTGGTGGTTAAATCCCTTACTACCTGCTTATCTGAGTCTATCTGGGAGGAATTTTATCTGTTCCCTATCTTGCTTTGCTTAGAGGCACAGAGTCCATCTGTTTGTGTCCTCTTCACTAGCCTGGGATAAGAGATAAATCTAGGAGCCTCAGAGGAATGCAATGAACACAGCAGGCTCCTCTGTTTCTTTGTCTCTTTAGGAACTGGTGTTGGTATCAATCAACCCTGTTTACCTGTTCATCTCTTCTTCCTTGGCTTGCTTTCTGTCTTACCTGGGAATATACATTATTTTGCAAAGAATAGAAAAAAAAAAAAAATCTAACACTTCCCAGCCTAGCCAACCTCAGGGGAACTCTTATTAAAAGGGACTCTGCCTCCTTTCCTCAGAAGGCCTAAACACACATTTTTAAAAGAAATAGTCTGTAAATGCTCCTTGCCTAGAAAGTAACTCCTTGTGTTTACATAGCTTTTTAGACTTTGGAAACGATCTGGCATTAATCAAGCATCTGCTTGTGCTGGGACAGCATCCTGTTTAATCTTCCCAACAACTCCTACAAAGAGGTATTATCATTCCTTCTCTATGTATCCACCAAGATTTAAACAAATAAGGCTTCCTTGTTCAAGCAAAAGCTATAGAAACAAAAGCAGAAGTATTCATTGCAAGAAGGAAAAAAATGAAGTGTCAAGGTGCAGAAAGCCAGAAACCCGCCTCCCTGGTCACTAGGGATGCCCAGAGGGTGGTTTCATCCTTCTCTTGATAAACGTGATCGATGGAAAGTTCAGGGGTGATGATGGTGGGAAGGAGGTTTCCGAGCCCCATGGAGGGATTTGTTTGGATCTTTCTTTGGATTTTCAGCAAGTCAGTTCTCAGGGAGGTGGGAAAGTCATGTTGAGCACATTTCAGCTGTGGCAGGAGCTGGGTTTTGCATCTGAAGAGGTGAGAGAAATAGCACCAGGCTGTGCCCAAGCATGGAAAGCAGGTAAGAAGTCCTGTCTGACGGCTCTAGCATCAGGAGACCTGGAGTCTAGCTCAGCAGTTCCTACTGACCAATGGCCAGAACCTTCCAGGCTCTACACCTCCATTTCCCCTTCAGCAAAATGGAATGTTTAGACAGGTTGCTTGCTTTCCAAGGGCTGAAAGCCTCTGATTTTCCAACTTGAGTTTGGTTTCCTTGCCTGAGAGGCTGCTGTGACCTCTATATGTTTTCTATATGGGGTGGAGATGATGATGTGAAGGTTGGGGACACACACACACACACACACACACACACACTGGGGTTATCATAGGTAGGTGCTGGGGATGCAACAATAGCAAGATGGACTCAACTGTCCTTGACCTCGTGGAGTCAGGAAAGGCAGACACTCAGCAAGTAATTCAACAGTTATGTCTTCAATGATGTTAGGACAGAGACCAAAGTGATGAGAAGGAGCAAGTGTGTGAAGGGCAGAGGTTTCCAGGAAGAGGGAGCAGGGCGGGCCAAGGCCGTAGGCAGAAACAAGATTGCCTTGTTGGTGGGTACGGAAGAAAGCCTGAGGGGCATAGGGGTGCGGGGAGGTGGATGGGCAGTGATACCTCTTTCATAGTCTGGCTCCTGCTACAGAGTTCTGTTTGGAGTCCAGAGACTGGGCTGGGTGTCCCTTTGCTTCTTCCTCTGCTCACTCCATCACACACGCACATGTGCCTGCCCTCTGTGCTCATACACACACACCAGCCTTGGGGAGCCTTGGCTATCGCTGGGCAGGGGCTTTGTGGTAGGTCATTCCAGGCAGGAAAAACTCTGTTCTTCTCCCCCCACATTGACGGGTGGAGGGGACCTTGGGGTCTCGCCCAAGGAAAGGAAGCACTGCTTCCTGGTTTATGTTGAGATGGGAAAGACTTGCCCAAGAACAATGGCGTTTTCGTAAAACACCACTTTGTTCTGGTGAGACCAGGAGGGGATTTCCTTCGGGACCTAGCCTGGTCCCATTGCCCCGGCCTGCCAACCACAACAGCCACATGGCGTTCTCTGGGACCAGTCTTTCATCTGAGAGGTTTGGTCGCGCACAGCCCAGACTGCTTAACCCTTCACATCCCACCCCACCCAGGCAGCAGCATCTCAGGGCTCCAGGAGGTCTCCCTGGAGATCCTGGGACATGCTGGTCAGGGGAGTCTATTGGAGACACCAAGAAATGACTTGCAGCCTCTGTTTTTCTCATTTGAAGGGACCTTCTAGAAAAAGGGCTCAGATTTGTCCTAGGAGTGTCTCAGTTCAAAACACCATTCAAGCACCAGAGTTGAAGTTCCTTCTTTTACAGGTGGGGAAACTGGGCAGAGAAAAGGAAGTGAGTTTGCTAAGGTCACACAGTGAGTTAGTGGTGGAACCAAGGCTGGGATCTAGGGCTCTCAGACCAGCCCTCTTGCTACATTCTGTTCTGTTCTTCTAGAGCAGAACCAAAGTTGGGTAAAGGAAGGGATCAAGTCTACTTTGGACAGACAGACACATCTACAGAGCCCCAGAATGTCTGAGGGAGGTACGGAGGGAAAAGGGTGTGTGGTGTTGAGAGCTGGACTCCTTGATGTCACAGACAGTAGGGGGTGACTCCTGTAACCGCTCCTATGTTTTTCAGGCATGCATGGCTGTGCCTCTGTGAATCGCTAAATGGACCATTTTAGCAAACAATCAAGCCTATTTGGAGGAGGATATTAATGGGAAGTGAGTGGGCAAATAATTATATAGTCAGAACAATAAGTTAGAAGAACTCTGCTTTCCTTCAATGGTTGTTTTCGATTTTGCCTGGCATAGAAGCAGGCTCAGGTAAAGAGCAAATGCTTCTCATCTTAATAAAGGGGTGATGGTGGTGGCAGTTTGGGGGTGATGGAGTATTCATGTTGGGGAAGGTATTGCTGACCACTCTGTGGCGACTGTCTCAGTTATAGAGACGGTGGTATATAGATGTTGGTAGTACCATGTTTAGTGGTGTTTACTGAAGTTATGGTGACATTGACATTGTTTCCAGTTATGGTAGTGACTACGCTGATGGTGATGCTGGCATTGCTGGTGTCCAGCTCACTCGTGCTGAGTAGAGTTATGGTGAGGATAGAAGCCATAATCGTGGCAGTGGGTAAAGTGGCAGTGATGATGGTATTGATTATGGTCGTGGTAAGAGTGATAGTGATGGTGTTGGGCATAAATGATGTTGGTATTGGTGATCATGGTAAAGGCAAGGCTGGTACTGGAGTACCAGCAAATGATGGTCGTATTTTTGGTGGTAAGATGACAGTTGCCTTGGATAGTGGTGACTGTGAGAGTGCAGTTGGTATAAGAATGGTGTGATGCTGTTAGTCAAAGTATTTTACTGATGTCTTATGTTGGTGGTGATGATACTGATATTGGTGGCAGTACTTTTTTGATGGTCTTGGTGACACCTGCTTGTCTTAGCTGATAGAACTGACCAACGGAAGGGTGGTGGCATCAGTGGTGAATCTACAGTAGCCTCGCCATCAGGTAGTGCTGACCGTGATGGTCCCGGTGACAGTGGCAGGAATAGGGAGGGTGGAGGCAGGGATGATGAGCAGAATGGTGTCGACTACCCCAAGGGTGGCACTACAGCTAGCAGGCTCCCCTAGATTACCTGAGCTGCCCGCAGCCCTCCT
This sequence comes from Aepyceros melampus, assembly GCA_006408695.1. Taxonomy (NCBI): domain Eukaryota; kingdom Metazoa; phylum Chordata; class Mammalia; order Artiodactyla; family Bovidae; genus Aepyceros; species Aepyceros melampus. The sequence continues at coordinate 15,385 of SJXQ01010146.1, read as the reverse complement.
CTCCGGACCTGACAGTGTGGCTGGATGTGGGGAAAAGACTCCCTGTATCCCCCAAGCCCTCCTTCCTCCTGAGGCAGTCCTGGTGAGGACTCGTTGTCTGTGCTGGAGGAGGTGGCTGTCTATGGGGGCCAGTGGGGATGGCCCGAGAAACAGGTCTGTTGCTAGCAGAGGGGCAGGGCAGGAGGCTCGGGACTGCTGAGCTGGGGAGTGCTCTAGTGGGCAGGTCAGCAGGAACAGGCGCGTGGGGGCGTGCCCACGGCGGGGGGCGCGCCGGGCGGTGGGCGGGCAGCCTGGTGGCCGTGCAGGGGCTCACGTAGCTGGCAGAGCCAGGGCTGTACTTCCTGCTGACTCAGCACAGCAGGCTGGGACTGATTCTTCTGGACTAATGGGTCTTCTCCCCAGGATTAGCTCACTCAGCTCTGGCGGGGAAAGCAAGAGGGAGGTGGCCTCTCCCATCTCCCTGGGCTTAGGGGCCCTTGGGGAAGCTATGGGCAGACTGACCCTGTGTGTCCTTGACCTCATCTGCAGTGGGCCCCCAGGTGACTGGCAGGACGCCAGGGTCCCCAGGTGCCAAGGAATCCAGTACCCTACCCCCGACCTCCTAGTCCACTCCACATGACTGGCTTACTCTGGAGAACGCGGCATGGCATGGGAGTGGGGAGAGGAAGCCCTGGAACCAGACCATCTAAGCTCAACTTCCGTGTCCCCCACGTGTTCATGTGTGACTCTGGGACAGTCACTTGCCCTCTCTGCATCTTGGCTCACCAATTGTGAGATGCGGCAGCAACCACGCAGCTCAAAGGCTGTGGTGGGATCAGCTTGTTAAGGTCTACAGAGTGTCGGAGGTGTTGATAGGGAGCAGGTATTCAGAAAGTACTCGCTTTTATTCATTTACTGAGAGTTGAGTCACTTTAAGACTCTTAAACTCTCCGAGTCTTAGTTTTCTCAGAAGCAAAATGGGGATAATCTTTAATGTGCATACTTGACATGAGAATTGAAAAGGAATAAACAGATGAAGGCATCAGTAGTTATTGTGCTTGTTGCTGGTACGAGGGCCAGTGCAGAGCAGGGCTCTCATATCACATGGGTACCTCCTAGTCCACTCCACATGACTGGTTTACTCTGGAGAACGCGGCATGGCATGGGAGTGGGGAGAGGAAGCCCTGGAACCAGACCATCTAAGCTCAACTTCCGTGTCCCCCACGTGTTCACTGTGTGACTCTGGGACAGTCACTTGCCCTCTCTGCATCTTGGCTCACCAATTGTGAGTTGCGGCAGCAACCACGCAGCTCAAAGGCTGTGGTGGGATCAGCTTGTTAAGGTCTACAGAGTGTCGGAGGTGTTGATAGGGAGCAGGTATTCAGAAAGTACTCGCTTTTATTCATTTACTGAGAGTTGAGTCACTTTAAGACTCTTAAACTCTCCGAGTCTTAGTTTTCTCAGAAGCAAAATGGGGATAATCTTTAATGTGCATACTTGACATGAGGATTGAAAAGGAATAAACAGATGAAGGCATCAGTAGTTATTGTGCTTGTTGCTGGTACGAGGGCCAGTGCAGAGCAGGGCTCTCATATCACATGGGATTTGGGAATCCCTGAAGTGATGGATGCTAACCTGTGGCTCCAGGAACTTGTGCCAGGGCCAGCTGCCTCCTGATAATGGAAGCAACACTTCCTCATGATGGGAGGATTTGAAGAGATCAGCCATCTAGTTTTTAGCCCTTTGCCCTTCGCCCTTCTGCCCCTGCCCCAGCCCTGGACTCACACCCAGGATAGGGGTGGAGAAAAAAAGAGAGTGTCCTAGGAGAGTCCACCCATTCTTCAGGCTTCTGAGGAATCTTGTTACTTCATCCCTACCTCTCTCTGTTTCTCTTCCTTCCCTTCCTCATTCACTCATTCATTCATTCACTTATTCATTCATTCATTCCTATGCAGGATATGAAAGTTGTGGGGTCTGCCCTTGTTTCAAGGTTCAGTCTAGTTCAGGCTTCCTTTAGGGCCTCACTGAATGATTCTTAGAGTAAGAACCAGATAATAAGAGGGGGATTGCGAGGGAGGAGAGAGAGAAGAAAGGGAAAGAATCAGATGAAAATTAAACTTGTCTTTGCACTAAGGAAAACTATCAGCAATGATGCTGTTTAGATGCCCTAAAGTCAACATCTAAATAAAAGACAGACAATATGACTAGTTTATTTTTTCAACTGTAAGAGAGATAAAAATGATACACTTCCCATGGATCTGATTTTGTTTGTTTGTTTGTTTGTTTGATTGGACTTCAGGTGCACAGAGTTGAGTCCTCTTTGCCAGTTTAATTTTTCCCCTCTTCCCAGATCCTGTTCTTATTCCGTACTTCCTTCTTCAATCTAGGAATCCACTCCAATATGTATTTTAAAAGTATGTCCTTGAAAATATGTCTGTCTTGGGACTTCCCTGGCGGTCCAGTGGCTAAGATGCTGTGCTTCCAATGCAGGGAGCCAGAGTTCAATCCCTGGTTGGGGAATTGGATCCCACATGCTGCAACTGAAGATCTTGCATGCTGCAACTAAGACTCAGTGCAGTCAAATAAATACATAATATATATATTTTAAAAAGTGTTTGTCTTTATAAATACGCCTTGGGGAGTTCACTTGCAAAAATGATACTGTGCCGTAAATCTTTCTGGTCCCTAATTTTCTTACTCACCACCATGATTTTGAGGTCTGTCCAAGTTCCTGGAGATAGATTGCTCTGTTCCTTCTTGCTCCTGCATAGTAATGCATTGGAAGCATCCACATGCTTCCCTCATTCATTCCCCCCAGCGATAGATGCATCACCAGCACAGCCAAACAGCATTGCTGAAGCATTAAGCAGAAAGCCCTTAATGCTGAGCTTGCCCAAAGTTCCCATTCCCTATAGTCAGCTATCATTACAGGAATATTATGATTGTTTCTATCTGTCCTCTAGGCTACATAGTTTCCATAACCTTTAATAATCAGTTGCACAAGTGCCTCTTATTGAGTCTTCATTATGATGTAACACAATTTTCCTCCTCACATACCACTGACGCTTGCAATGACCCATGGCCAGTGTTGGGTATAGGATCGGAGATGACTTTCCTGAGGCCCCGTGTTCTCCAGGGGCTCACAGGTTTAGGAGATGGACAATTCAGGGCAGGGTGGGATGTAAAGGGGTCAGTAATCAGCTCTGCTGGTGGAGGCCAGGGCCCCCTAGAGCAGGGTTTAACCAGGTGAGGAGGAGCTCATCAGGTGGATGGGAGGGGGGAGAAATGGGGCAGAGTTGGTTCCAATAGAAGGAATATCCTAAGCAAAGGGTCAGAAGCATGAAGAAGCTCGGCACTTTTAGAAAAAGTCATGGTTTTGATACAACTGAGGAAAAGGAAATGAAAAGGGAAGAGGCAAGAGGCAACAGCTATGTTGTTGAGTTCTTACAACATGTCAGGCATTGTTGAAGCAGATAAGTACACAACCTCATTGAAGCCACACAACAGCCCTTGGGAGATACCACTACCATCGCCCTTTGACAAGAACAGAAATGGAGGTCCGGAGAGGTTAGTAACTTGCCCACAGACACATAGCTTTAAGTGGGATCCCTAAGAACTGAAGCCAGGCTGTCTGGGTTCCAGTCACAATGTTATGACCTCCAAATGATGAGGAAGGTGAGGAGCTCGGTGAGATGGCAGAAGGATGCACCGGAGCCTCATGTGAGAGCCAGGCACTGTGGTGTGAGCCTGTGAGAGGGGAGTGTGTGAGGGGTGTGTGTGCTGCAAGTGTTATAGGTGGGTGTGTGCAAATATCTGTGTGCATGAGTGTGTCCACATGGGTGTGCTTGAGTGTGCCAGGGGAGACGTTTCTGTACTACAGGGCAGGTCCCACTAGGACTAGGTGAGTGTGCGAGTGAGAGTGTTGCATGTAAATGTGGGAATCTCTGGCTGCCCATGGGGGCCTGGGCATGTGTCCTGCGGGCATGAGAGAGGGCCTTGGTGTCCTGCCATCCTGGGGCCCTCGGGAAGCTGTCAGAGACCATCAGTCTGGCCTGTTGTGAGGGGTCTGGGCTTGGCCTTAGAAGCTAAAAGGACGCACATCAAAGGCAGTCTGAGCCTGGGACCAGTGGGGCAGAATAATTTAATGAAGGTCCAGGAGGGAGGCTGTGGCTGGTGGGGAGTGGGAGGGGCTGCCGGGATGTGCCTGGGGCAGCTCCCAGGCTCTACTCCAAGCATGTGGGGTCTGCAAATGTGTCAGGGAGGGGACGGGCCACACTGGGCACCTGGCCATGCTGCCCTCCTTCTCTAGCCAGTGGGAGAGCTGCTTCTGAAGCCCAAGTTCAAAGCTCCTCACTCCTGCCTGGATGCCAACCTAGCTCCCAGTTTCCTGGTTTCAGAGGAAGCAGGACGCCAAGTCAGGCACTTTCATCTTTCAGGCCATTCTGACATTTCCATGAGTGGAACACACAGAGAATCATTTCCTGGTCAACTTGTCTAGGCCCCTCGCCTTATAGAGGTTGTGTGTGAGTGTGTTTGTAACCTGTCCTTTGTGAGGGGCTTGGGTCAGAAAGAGAAGTGTGGGAGGACCTCGTGTCATCAGCTTTTCTCTGCAAGATGTGGGTAGAGAAAGGAGGATTTTTGGTAGGGTAGGAGGAGGGGCCGAGGATGAACATGCACGTGGGGACAGAGTGGCCCTTGCCGGGAAAGAGTTGTGATGGGGGCAAAGCAGAACGTTGTCCTTGTCATTGGAAGTCATGGGCAACAGGCACGCAGCCCCTTTTGGTCCAGTGACCACAGTGTGAGAGCGTCTCCAGGAGGCTCCTGTGACAACGCCTTTTCATGGCAAGAATCTCCCGTGGGTTTTGGGACCATCTACAGGGCGAGGCTCAAACTCCTTCGCTCCCCATGTAGGCTTCCTCTAACTTCAGGGTCTATCATCTGAACCCATCCATAAATCAGTGTTTTTGGCTGTCATGGATTGACACATATTCTTGAACAGAAATGCTTTCGACAGGACATGGACTCTCCTATTAGACACAAGCCCCACCACCCTCTGTTGTTCACACCCCTGTCTGTCCATCTACACCACCTGCTTATCACCAGAAAGCACTTGAATTTGGGACCCTGGGACTTGGGCTCTTCGAGGGAGAGGCTTGTACATTCTGTGTGTCATCATCTAGCACGTAGTAGACATTGATGAATATGTGCTGAATAGCTGACTTCCACTGGCCTCATTTCTTCTACCTCTAGCCTACCCTCTCTACTCCTCCACTTCAGCGCATACTCCTGCTGGTCTCCATTCCCTGAAACACAATTTTTCATCTGAAAAAAAGTGTCTTGGTGAATTCCTACTCACCACTTCAGACCCAGATCAAGTGGCCCTACCACTGGTCCAAGGTGGCTGCACCCTGCCCCGAGCTCCCATATGCTGTGTCTGTCTCTACATGGCAGCCCCTCAGCCCCAGCACTGTAATTGTTTTTGATGTGTCTGGTCTGCCCAGCTCAGAGCATCTGTTAGAGGACTTTGACAGCTGTCTCTGTTCAGGGACTAGGCTTTGGGATTAGTCTGTATTAGATATATACATTAGTTGGCTTACCAACTTTGGTAAATCCCATTAGCAGCTCTGGGTGCTTTGCCCCCAACTCCTGGCGTCTTGATCCTCACCTTCAGTGGGTGTTGGAAGAGGCCTCATGACTCAGGGTCTGGCCCTTTCAAAGAGGAACATCCCTAGTGTGGCTCCAGGCAGAAGAAAAATATTAGCTTGCAAGCTGGGACCAGTTTTGCCGCCAGCCTGGCCTGGCCAGGCCACTCCTGGCCCATGACTCGGCACTTTCTGGGGCTACCTGCTGGGTTTGGCCAAGACAAGTTGCCTGGGCCTGTGGGGAACTGCTGGCAGTGCACACTTCCCAAAACTACCAATGGTGATGCCAGGGTGCACCCACACAACACCAAGCTGGTTGCAGGCACCTCCTCTTAAAGGCTCAGTGCGTAGTTCCCATCCCAGGGTCTATAGCCTTAGCTACGCGGGGTCCCAGATCAGGGTCAACTCATCTCTTCTGCAACAGGAGGGTGGTACATGTGAGCGTGAGAGTGAGAGAACATGGGTGTCTGAGTACATGTGAGTGAGTCGATAGATGAGTGAAAGGATGGTGTGTGATGAGTGTGAGTGAACGTGTGCTGTGTGTGACCACATATGACTGTGCATGTGTGTGTGATGAGGGGACATGTACAGACATACAGCACTGACTGGGGACGTGTGTGGTGGGAATGGCTATCTGTGTCTATGTGTACATACATGGGTTTGTGTGTAACAGTCTCTGGGTAAGCTGTGCGGTGTGTGGATGTGTGTACATGTGACTCTGTGTAACAACAGAGATGTGAATCTGAGTCCTGGTTCTGCCACTTCCTAAATGTGCTGAAAACTTAACTAAATCCCTTCCCCTCCTTCTGTACAGTGGGATGGCATAGACAAGATGATCTCTTAAGTCCCCTTCTAGCCTGGTATTCAATGACTAGTGTAGGAGTTGAGCACAAATGTGTGAAAGTTGCGTGTGCATTTGTGCGTGTGTGTGTGTATGTATGTGCATCCTAGTGGTGCCAGGCAAAGGGCATGGCTTGAGTTCTGATTCCACGTTTGACAGCTGTGTGGTCTCACTTAGTCCCTTCCCCTCTCTGAGCCTCAGTTTCCTCATCTGCAGATGGGGCTAGTGATTCTCGCAGGGCTGTTCTGAAGACTAGGAAATGTTGGTGATGGAAATGTCTGGCTCAGAATCTGGCTTAGTTCTGTCAGTGTGCATGCGTGTGTGTGTGTGTGTGTGTGTGTGTGTTTGCACATCTGAGTGTATGTAGATGGTCATGCTCACACGCTTAACTATGTAAGCTGGCCTGGAAAACAGGGTGAGTGACCTAGATCACGCTTGCCCTCTGGGGTTTCTGATTTCCGTTTGCTTGGGGCATAGCTGCCAGGAGACCCAGGGCTGGGCAGTCAGTTTCCAGCCACCTGCCGGGGCCCATGTGATTCTGAGGGCTTCCTGGTGCCCCAGACTGTCTGTCACATGGGCGCAGTGGCCTGGAAAGAAGGATTGGTGTGGGCAGGAGACAGGCCGCCTAAATCCGCTTAGTGCCCACCCCACCATTTGGGGTATTAGAGACTAAAGAAATTCTTCTTCTTCTTAGAGGGCCAACTGCCAACCTGAGAATGAGCCCCCGATCCCCATGTTCATCTAGAACGAGGCTTCAGAGTGGTGGGCCAGGAGAAGATAGGACCCTGTCTTCAGAGAGCTCCCAGATGAATGGAGAGAGTCAGGAGAATCAGGCTGGAAAGTGGGGCTGGGGTAAGGAAGGCCTTCTCACAGAGGCTGGAGAGGGAAAAGAGAACACATTCTGGGTGGGAAGGCCAGTGTGAACCAATGTGGGGAGATGGGAATGAGCACCGTGTGTGTGTGTGTGTGTGTGTGTGTGTGTGTGTGTGTGTAGGGAAGGACCGGGAGAGGGCCGTACAGGGAACCTCAGAGGATATCAATCCAACTCTTCCATTTTCTTGGTGAGGAAATGAAGATAGAGAAGGGAAAGGACACACATCTGGACAGACTGCCGTCGCTCCACTTCCCAGCTGGAGTCCAGGGTCTCCCTCAGTTCCTGGGTTCTGAAGAGGGGTGTCAAGCTGAGCTGCCACAGGCCCTCCATTAACTTGTCCCACAGGGGTCTCGATGATCTGGGGCGGATGGTGAGCCGGGATGTCTGCCTTCAGATCAGTGGGAGGCTCTGGGGCTAAACATTTTGTCCAAACAAATCTAGAGTGGCTGATAACACGTGGACCTAATTTGCCTGGGCAGGTGTCCAAACCCAGACCCTTGACACCCAGAGAAGATTCCCCAACATTTTGCAACAGCCACACCAGAGAGGGCCCGAACAACCTGACCTAGAGAGGAATACCTCACCCAGACTGGGAAACTAGGGAAACAAGCCCCACACCTGGACCACATACCTCTGGATCTGCTTCCATTGCACAGTTGGCCTGAATGAATCCCTACAACTGCATCCAGAAATTCAGTGAAGATCCCACAACCAGAGAGGGTCGCAGCACCCAGAAGATCCCAACCCTGCACTTGATAACATCTGATTGGCTTCCAGCTCAGCCCCAGAACAGTGTGTATCCAGCAGCCTGACCCAGCATGCTCTGAGCCGGTCCCAACACCGAACACACAGCCAGGCATCATCCGCACCCCATTCCCTGCCCCCACGCCACCCTCCCACCTCCTGCCCCCGCGCCCTGTCGCGGTCCAGCAATCCATCTTCAGCTGAGTTCATCCTGTCCCAAGAGGCTTCCCAGGTTCCAAGGCTTTTTCTGGGGAAATCTGTGGTCATCCTCCAGATGCCTAGGAGAAGCGGGGAGGAGGCCAGGCCCGCGCCCTT
>SJXQ01010145.1:283445-306357 GCA_006408695.1 Aepyceros melampus | reverse complement strand
CTCCTCCATCCATGAGATTTTCCAGGCAAGAGTACTGGAGTGGGGTGCCATTGCCTTCTCCAAGAGAGCCTGGAGAGGGTGCCTAACCCAATGTGGGGAGCTGAGTCTGAATGGTGTGCAAGAGTCAAGGAGGTAGAGGGCAGAGTGAGGGCTGACCGGGAAAAGATGCCCCAGGGGAAAGGGTCTGTCTGGCAGGGCCTGCAATGCAGCAGGGAGACATTTCCCAACAGAGTCGGCCTTTGGCGCTCTTGCTGGGAACTGGCATGTTTCTTGCGGTTTTTCGGCATCCCAGGCCACTTGCTCATCTGGTTCTTGCCATAAAGCGCTCACTTTGTGCCAGGTTAAAATGGAGCCTCCTTGTCCTCCTTCTGCTCTTCCCCTCACCCTGCTTTGGCACGTATCTCCTTCAGGAAGCCTGAGCCAATGGGAGGGCCTGGGAAGAGGGGTCCCAGGGGACGCAGGCAGGCCAGCAGGGGCCACCTCTACAAGCTGGCAGTCAGCACGTGCCAGGCTGTCATCATCCACAGAAACCCGGGCCCTCGGTGCAGGCTTAGGTGTTCTGCCTTGCTCTTCCCATCTCTAAAGCAATCGCCTTTGCATTAAATGTGATTCTGTGTCTCCTTAGTGGCTCCTGCGGTATGGAGGTGGCCAGAGTAGGTGCAGTTTCAGCCCCACCCAGTCCTCAGTGTGTCTTTCCTCATCTCGCATCTTGGCTAAACCTTGTCATCTTTATCTTTCTTCCTTAGAGGGACTTCCCTGACCTCCCATCTGAAGTAGAGCCTTGAAACTTTTTCAGTACACCTCCCCCTGCGCAGCCCTGAATGCAATCTGTAGTCACAGCTTTATTTCCACCTGATACCTGTTCCAGCCTGTCTCCTTCAGTGGGCTCCATCCATAGGGTTTATCAGCCATCTTATCTGTGAACCCGGCACAGGACTGAGCCAGAGTAACAGCTAAAACACGTTTGTTAAATAAAAGCAAGGTTTGGGGAAGAGAGCTGTAAAACGCGTGATTACAGTGGGAGGAAACCCTTGGGGGTGGGCGGCGCTTCCCTTTAGGGTCTCCTGAGGTTTAGCTCTTACCAGGGCCTTTCCCTCGGGGTAGAGACTGCATTTTATGGGACACAGCAAGGTGCCTGGGAGGGCCAGTGAACAGTTAGCAAACAGTCCATCCTGTCCCCCCACATGTTTCTTGATAGATATCTCTCTTAGTTTGCACCACCGCCCCTTGCACAGCTCAGAGTACTGAGGCTCATACATAAACGGCACCCCACAAACATTTATAGTTAGATCAGATCACTAGGTTTGATTTAGACCAGAGATTGTAGAAAGATTTCATTGCATGGGCCAACACTGCCTAGGGTGGGTCAGTTCCTTTGAACACTATACTGGGAAATGGTCTGTGGCCGTAGTGGGTTGAATGGTGACCACTGCCCAGAAGGTTCACATCTGAACCCCTGGAGCCTATGAGTGGGATCTTATTAGAAAATAAGGATGAGAAAATCTGGAAAACTGCATCTCTGACGTAATTAAGTTAAGGGTCTTGCAATGAGCTTATCCTAGAGTTTCCAGTGGGTCCTAAAATCATTGGTAAGTGTCCTTATAGGAAGGAGAAGAGCAGAAACACGACACACAGAGGGAGAGCTAAGAGTGATGGAACCACAAGCCAAGGAAATCCTTGGCTTACTGGCAACTGGAAGGGGCAGAGAAAGGCTCTCTCTCAGAGCCCTATAAAGAAAGCCGAGCACCGAAGAATTCACGCTTTTGAACTATGGTGCTGGAGAAGACTCTTGAGAGTCTCTTGGACTACGAGGAGATCCAACCAGTCCATCCTACAGATTAGTCCTGAATATTCATTGGAAGAACTGTTGCTGAAGCTGAAACTCCAATACTTTGGCCATCTGATGTGAAGAACTGACTCACTGGAAAAGACCTTGGTGCTGGGGAAGATTGAAGGCGGGAGAAGGGGATGACAGAGGATGAGATGGTTGGATGGCATCACCAACTCAATGGACATGGGTTTGAGTGAGCTCTGGGAGTTGTGATGGACAGGGAAGGCTGGTGTGCTGCAGTCCATGTGGTTGCAGAGTTGGACACGACTGAGCAACTGAACTGAACTGAGCTGAGAACTGTCAGGGGGAGTGAGAGCCTGCTGATGCCTTACGCTTGGTTTCCAGCCCCTGGAATGTGAGAGAATAAATTCCTGCCATCTTCAGCCACCCGTATGTGGCAGTTTGTTGAGGCAGCACCAGGATAGGAATATCTGGCCTTCTCAGATCTTAGAGGAAGGGGCACCATGATCAGTTTATGATGTCTGCATGGTCGAGGAAGAAAGGGTGGCAGGCACATAGCCATCAGCCAACGTTGACTTAGATTAACCATATCTCTTGGTTGGGGGATTCCTCTGTGTCAGCAGATACCAGATCATTCTATCACAATCATTCAGCACCAAAGGGTTCAGAAAGCCATCAGGATTTCTCTCCTTTGGCTGAGGAGAGGCAGGTGGAGGTGTGGGAAGCAACAGTAGATTCATTGGCAGTGATGGAGGGGGTCATCCTGAAAGTGGCAAACATTTTGGGAACTTGGGAGAAGTGAAGCATCCCACATTTCCCCTCCTGCCTCCTCTCAGTGGGACCACAGAGAATCTTTCGGAGAACACAGGCCTGACGGGGGGACATCAGCCTGCCTCCCATCCTGACTCCTGAGAATCCTCCTGGAGTTCTGCTTTTGTTGGCATCACTCGTTCTGCATCTAACAATCCCCCTGCTGGTGCCTCCTCATCCCCTTTGAGCCCTTCAAGCCACCATTGAAACCTTGGTTTTCTTGTTCTGTCCACTGCAAAATGAGAGCCAAACTCCCTCCTCCATGTAATGAAGGGGCAGGCCAGTGTGGGGAGGATCATTTGGGGACACAGTCTTCTATCCTTTCTTGCTGTGTGATCTTGAAGAACTTTCTATCACTGGCTCTCAGTTTGCTCATCTGCAAAATGGGAAGAAAATAACAATACCTGTTTCAAGATGTTGTTTCAAGGCGTTGTTTTGTGCCCAGTACAGACACTGTACAGAGATATTTTAAAACAAAACATTGAGACAGACACACAAGATCCATTGTCCTACTGAATTCTAGACACTTCTACCTTGTCCTTAGCAGTTGTCTTTCCTGGACCTGTAAGTAACCACCATTTATGGAGTGCTGACTGTGCCGGGCACCATGTCACCTTATTCAGCTCTCACAGCAGTCCACTGAAGCGGGTACTGTTGGTATGCCCATTTAACAGATGAGGAGGCCAGGACTTACAGAGCACAGTGGCTTGACAGCATGAGTGGAAGGTCTGTGTCCAGACTGCCCTAGGTCTGAGCTTCCACACTGAGGGGCACTTCATGCTCTCCATCACTGGGCCCGGACCGGCTGGGGAGCCCACAGCCTCTGTGGCCCCGAGACCACAGACTCTTTAAGGAGAGGGAATGAGCTCCCTGTCTTTCCATCCCAGGTGCTCCACGCTGAGTCTGGGGCAGGGTTGCAAATACTAAGCTTGTCAGACCAGGTGAATAGTGAGGGTTTGGAAAAACTGTCATGTTTTAACAAAGTGGAAACCTCATGCTCTGACAAGGAGATCTGAGTTATCATCCACCTTCACCCCTCGTGTACTCTCTTCTGCAGCACATAAACTAAAATTGGGTGCTACAGAGAAGGTTAGCATGGCACCTGCACAAGGATGACACTCAAATTCGGGACGCATTCCTTATTCTGGGCTTCCCTGGTGGCTCAGCTGGTAAAGAATCCGCCTGCAATGCAGGAGACCTGGGTTCGAACCCTGGGTTGGGAAGATGCCCTGGAGAAGGGAAAGGCTACCCTCTCCAGTGTGCTGGCCTCGAGAGTCCCATGGACTGTGTAGGCCATGGGGTCGCAAAGAGCAGGACACGAATGAGTGACTTTCACACTTTTCGACTCTTGTATCCTGGGTCACCTTGAGTGTGTGTGTCAGTTGTTTCTTTTGTAAAATGGGGACAGTCTTGGACCCTCTGCCTTGGCCTGGAGGGGTCAGTGAAGAACCTTGAGCTGGAGTACAGCTGGAGGATGCCGATCTTGTTCACACAGTCAGTCCAGCTCCAACAGCGCCCAGCACACAGTAGGTGCAGTGTAAATGACTCAGTGCTTTTTTCAGCCATTTTATTAAAATCTGCAAAACCAACTTGACATCAGTAGGACCATGTCAGAGCTAAACTGTCTTGGCTGGAGCAGGGCTCTGCCATCTTCTGCAGGAATCAGCTGAAAATATGGGGGTTGGTTAGGGCTGGTCCTTTAATTGAGGGTGTGCTTACATTAGGGTGGTGCAAACATAATTGCAATTTTGGACTGTGAATTTTAAATCATTATAGCTAGGCTCAAACACATCTTTATTAATCAAAATGGGAATCATTACAATCAACACATTTTTGCCAATTCGAAATAAATTTGTTTATTCCTATAGGGTAAAAACCCACACCTCAGGATTCAATAAACTCTTGGAAAGCATTTTCTGCCTGCTGCTGGTTATGGAAGTGTTTTCCCTGCAAAATGTTGTCGAGAGGCTTGAAGCAGTGGTAGTTGGTTGGTGAGATGTCAGGTGAATAATGGCAGGTGATGTAAAACTTCATCGCCCAATTCATTCAACTTTTGAAGCGTTGGTGGTGTGACATGCTGTCGGGCGTTGTTGTAGAGAGGAATTGAGCCCTTTCTGTTGACCAGTGATGGCTGCAGGTGTTGTAGCTTTTGGTGCATCTCACTGATTTGCTGAGCATACTTCTCACATATAGTGGTTTTGCCAGGATTCAGAAAGCTGTAGTGGACCAGATCAGCAGTGGGCCACCAAACAGTGACTTTTTTGTTGCAAGTTTGGCTTTGGGAAGAGCTTTGGAGTTTCTTCTTGGTCCAACTACTGAGTTGGTTGTTGTATGAAACTCACTTTTTATTGCATGTCATAATCCGGTCGAGAAATGGTTCGTTGTTACATAGAATAAGAGACGATGACACTTCAAAAAGATGAGTTTTTGATTTGCAGTCAGCTCATGAGGCACCCACTTCTTGAGCTTTTTCACCTTTCCAATTTCTTTCAAATGCCTAACAACCATAGAGCAGTTGGCGTTGAGTTCTTCAGCAATTTTAATCATTCTCAGTTGGTTCTTGTCAGCTTCCGATGGCTGGCACTGCACTTCTCCTCTTCAAGGGTCTCATCTCCTTTGCAAAACTGCTAAACCATCACTGCACATTAGTAGTTCCTGGGCCAAGGCATTGTTGATGCTGCGAGTTGCCCCACTCTTTTACAACCCATTTTGAACTTGAATAAGAAAATCACTCAGATTTGCTTTTTGTTTAACATCATTTCCCTAGTCTAAAATAAATATAAAATAAACAGCAAGTAATGGCTCAGATTGTAAAGAATCTTCCTGTAATGCAGGAGACCTGGGTTCAGTCCCTGGGTCAGGGGAATGGCAACGCACTCCAGTGTTCTTGCCTGGAGAATCCCATGGACAGAGGAGCTTGGTTGACTGAGCGAAAACAGTACGTCTACTCCAGTATCAAACAGTAAAGTTCAGTAATGAAAAACTACAATTATTTTTGCACCAACCTAATATATTTACCCTCTGCTTTCCTAGAAAGGGTTACACCTCGGGCGGCCTGGCCTGGGTGTTCTCCAATTCTGCTTTGCCCCATTACCTTGCCTCCAGCTGAGCTAGGCCCTGAGTTTACCCATAAACAGGTGCCACACTCCCCTGAGAAGCTAGAGATAAGGGCTATCTCCACGCCCAGGCACTCCATGTGTTCTCCATGTCCCAACCGACCCTCTTGCCTGGGTCTCAGCTGTCTGGGAGGTTATCCTTTTTAGGCAACTTGGCCCCATCCTGCGGAAACCCCTGTGTTAAGTATTAAGACTGTGGGGGCCTGGAGTGACCGCAGAGACACATGGAACCGATGATCAGGCTTCCAGAATCAGTCTTGGGCCAAGCAAACACTGGCAGGTCTCACCAAACCCACCAAGTCTGGGGGCGATCTGGAGAACCTTCATTTCAGATCTGAGGCAGATATCCTCCCAAGGCTCCAGGAGCTTCGGTAACTCTTTATTTCTAGTTCCATCTATGCTATCAGATACTTCCTCGCAGCCAGTCAGTTATTAGGGATAATATCAGAGCTGGCCTTCGGCCATTCTGCTCATGAACAGCTGAATTGTCAGGCTAAGCCTGATTCATGAACCCGAGTCATTCACTCCTTGTTTTGTATCCCCACCACCCTGCCACTTCCCCAACCCAGAGCTAGGAAAGACTTTTGTATCCTAAACAGTAAAAAAAAAAAAAAAATCAAAGAAGAAGATTGTGACTTGTGAAAATTATATGACATCAAATTTTCAGTTCAGTTCAGTCGCTCAGTCGTGTCCGACTCTTTGCAACCCCATGAATCGCAGCATGCCAGGCCTCCCTGTCCAACACCAACTCCCGGAGTTCACCCAGACTCATGTCCATCGAGTCAGTGATGCCATCCAGCCATTAAGTGTCCATAAATAAAGTTTTATTGGAATAGACCCGTTCCTTGGTTTGCCCTCCATCTCCGGGGCTTCTGTGCTTGGCAGAGCTGAGCAGCTGCTGGCCTCTCAGAGCTTAGCACTCTTGTTTGGTATACTGCCAATCAAAGGGATAGTGTAAGTGTCACCTCTCTGCATAAAAGACAGTCAAATATGAAGCAGATGGGGACTTCCCTGGTGGCACAGTGGTTAAGACTCCATACTCCCAGCGCAGGGGCATAGGTTCAATTCCTGGTCGGGGAACTAGATCCTACAGGCTGTGGGGCCGAAAAGTAAAACAACAAACAACAACAAAAATATATGTAAGGAACAAATTGGGAAGAAATACTGGTAAAATATATAACAAATAATATGCAGCATATAAAATCCACTACCGATCAGCATTAACAGACGAACATTTGCGATTGCCTTTGAGGACAGGTGGCTCAGAGGTTAAAGAGTCTGCCTGGAATGCAGGAGACCTGGGTTTGATCCTTGGGTCAGGAAGATCCCCTGGAGAAGGAAATGGCAACCCACTCCAGTACTCTTGCCTGGAGAATCCCATGGAGGGAGAACCTTGATAGGCTACAGTCCATGTCCATGGGGTCGCAAAGAGTCGGACACAACTGAGTGACTTCACTTCACTTTGAGGACACATGACAGCCACTTTGAGCCCGTTAGTGAAATAGTACTCCCCAGCACACTCCCATCTTCTCATTACTAGAACTGGGTTTCAAACCTTGGGACTCTCTTAGTTTATTTTTATTGCATTTTTCATTCATAAAAAGTAGCACCTTCATCGTATCCTGGGTTTTGCCTCTTGGCCTGTAGAGCTAAACAAAGAAGTTTGCTGATCTTTGACCTAAGCCACTGGACTGTGCCAGAAATTTCATTATTTTGGTCTCCCAATTCCACATCTTTGGTTGTTGTCTTACCTCCATACAGAGTCTAGGAATCCTTACAGACCATAGTTAAGTTTGGCTTCAAATATAACCACTTCAAATCTCACCGCTCTTTAAGATGCATCCAATGTCCTGCCCCCCGGATACTCTCTTCTCCCCTCCGGGTATATGCATTCCCTCCTCCACCCCACCGCTTTCTACTCTCAGGGAAGACTCGGACTTGTTAAGGCTTCACTGATTTTCTTCTCTGCTCAGAATCCCCATAGGAAATATTCAATTCATCCTGGTGACTTGATGGATCAACTGATACCAAATGAAAAATTAATGTGTGTGTGTGTGTTAGTCGCACTGTCGTATCCAGCTCTTTGCGACCCCATGGACTGTAGCCCACCCGACTCCTCTGTCCATGGGATTCTCCAGGCCAGAATACTGGAGTGAGTTGCCATTCCCTTCTCCAAGGGATCTTCTCGACTCAGGGATCGAACCTGGCTCTCCTGCATTGCAGCACATTCTTTACCGTCTGAGTCACCAGGGAAAATGGATTCCCTCCTATTATTAGCAAACACTGTGCTAGCAGCTAGATCAGTGGGAGATTCTCCGTGCCATATATCGCTACCCCAGGACCAGCAGCTCTGGGCCCCAGGGCTCCAGCGGCAGTCGGGAACCTTGAGGCCCATTTAGCTTGTGCTCCATCACTTCCTAACAGCGTGACCTTTTTCAGCCGCCCCAACTTTTGCGGTCTGCATTTCCTCGTCTGCAAAAGATGGCACTCAGGTTGGGTTCCCTTCAGGCTAGCCTGAAGATGTATTTAAACCAAGTAAGTTGGCAAGAGGGCTCATCTGCAGGGACAATGCTGAGTCCTGCCAACATCTTCCTCCCTTCCAAGCAGTAAAACCCAGTCCTCTCAATTTCCCCAGCCCCAGGCCGAGACAAAATGTCTCTTTAAGCAGTGGTGGCCCCATTCCTCCCCTCCTTCCTTCTCACCCCTCAGCCACATGCCCCTGAGGAATTCTGGAGCAGACTTACCTCCCGAAGCCCCAGGCTCAGCCAAGCCCAGTTTCTTCATCCAGGATCAATTATTTTTTTCCTTCTCACCTTAAAGAATAATAATGAATCACCCTGTCAAACACAGAGTCCTTTCTATTATTCTCTTTGTCTGCCTTTGGATTTCCTCTTTGGTTGTGCAATTTGGCCTTTACAATATCCTTCCCTTGCTAACAAAAATGAAGCACTTGGGCAGAGGTGTTTGGAGATGTTTGGTCTCCTCTGGCAGGAATCTGGTGAGTTCTTGATTCTTACTTCTCCCTCTCCCACCATGTCCCTGTAGCTTCAAATCCTGCTGCCTTCTTCTCTTAAGAATGTCTCAAGTCCGTCTCCTCCATCCAAACCCCACCCTACTGTCTGATTCGCCACCTCTCTCATCTCTGGTTCCGTGTACCCTCCACCCCAGCTTAAATCCTTCTGTGGTTTCCCATCACCCAAAAGATAAAAGTCTTAGGTTTCCTTCCACATTGGTAACTCACAGCTGAATCTGACATACATGTCTGTGTGCAAAGTCACTTCAGTCGTGTCCAGCTCTGCGCAACACTATGGACTGAAGCCTGCAAGCTCCTCTGTCCATGAGGATTCTTCAGGCAAGATTTCTGGAGTGGGTAGCCATGCGCTCCTCCAGGGGATCTGCATGACTCAGGGATTGAACCTCCATCTCCTGCATTGGCAGATGGGTTCTTTAACACTAGCGTCAACTGGGAAGCCCAATCTGACATAGTTTGTCCAGGAGAGTCATTTCTAATACTGTTTGGATGCCTTTAGTATAGACTTTGGAGAAGGAAATGCAACCCACTCCAGTGTTCTTGCCTGGAGAATCCCAGGGACGGGGGAGCCTGATAGGCTGCCGTCTATGGGGTCGCACAGAGTCGGACACGACTGAAGCGACTTAGCAGCAGCAGCAGCAAAGCATCAGAACTCCCACACGGTTCTTACTCTGCTTGCCTCTTCAAATGTTACGTTGTTTTTTTCCAGTCAGCATCTGAGCCCTCAACTTTAAAAAAATTAACGAATTACTCGTATTTTTGTTGTGCTGGCTCTTCGTTGCTGTGCTTGGGCTTTCTCTAGTTGCACTGCTGTAGCTTCACTTGTTGCTGAGCACAGACTCTATGGCGCAGGCTCAATAGTTGTGGCAAAGGGCCTTGGTTGCTCTGCAGCATATGGAAGCTTCCTGGACTAGGAATTGAACTTGTGTTCCCTGCATTGGCAGGCAGATTTTTATGCACTGGACCTCTCTAGAAGTCCTGAGCCCCTTTTTATTAGGGAAGAACTCTGTGTTAGTCTTAGATGGCAGAGCCCAGATGCCACCTCTCCCTACTCTGGCAGAGTGGGGATACAGGACCTCAGCTTGATCATTCGCGTGTTCCCCTTGTGCTTTGGGTCTTGAGGAGTGGGCCAGGTAAGAGCTGCTCCGGTGGAGTACTCTGGTCCTCACTGCCGGGCCCAGGGGCTGGCCTGGACTGTCATTCCTGCACTTGGTCCTCCTTGGCATCTATCTTCTGTGGGCACCTGGTTCCCCAGTCCTATGTTTGATTCCTTAAGCCACTCAAGACCCTTCCCCTCTGTCCTTTTTCAACTATTGTTACCCAGAATGAGTTTCTGTGGCAGCAGTGCAGCCAAAAATAAACAAACAAATTTTAAAAATCAAGACATTAAAAAAAAACAAACTGATCTTGATCAATGACCATGAGCCACTCTGGAAATGAGGCACGCATAACCCCCTTGTACGGAGCAGAGAAATGACTCACCCAGTTCACCTAGGGGTAAGTGGTTGGCCGGGCTGGGGTTTATTCGCCTCCTCACTCAGGGAACTGTTTCCCTCTTTGTCTGGCACATGCTACACCCAGAGACTCAGGAGGAAAGAGTCAGAGGCTTTGTGACTGAGATGGAGCTGGAATTTTGCATAAGAAGGATTTACTGAAACCAGAGCAGGGGTCATTGTCATCCTGCTGGAAGCCAGGCTCTCAACACCTGTATTTTGGAAAAAACAACCACAATGAGAAGCACTGCTGGGCACACTTTAATTGACAGACACACTCAGGAGGACAGCGGGCTGCTCCTGGGGTGGGTGCTAAGCCCTGTGATAACCCTTCAGAGAGCCCTGAGCTTACTCTTTTCCATCTCTCCCTCCACAAAAATTCTTGCCCCGCCATTCTCCTCTTTAGGTAGAATGAGACCCACGCTGTCGCCCAGGCCTGTGAGGTCCTACCAGTGTCTCGTCCTTAACATCAAAGGTGCCGAGAGCTCATTCCCTCTCCAGTGTCTTCGCACTTGACTATTTCCGTTGCCCTCCTGGACTAGTCTTCTTCCAGTTCCTTGTGGGACTGGCTCCTTCACACCCACTAGTCTCTACTCAAATGCCACGTCTTCAGAGAGACTCCTTGCACCTCCTCATTTAAAATAGCGTCCCCAGTCACTGCTGAGCCCTGACTCTGCTTCAGTCTGCTTCGCAGTGATGATCATTAACTGGCACGATATTAGATGTTCATGTAATTATATAACCTGCTTATGTTTAACTGGCTGTTTCTCCCATTAGGAGGTAAGTTCTATTAGTATAGGGATTTTGCTCATTGCATATTAAAAAGCAGAGACATTACGTTGCTGACAAAGGTCCACCTAGTCAAAGCTATGGTTTTTCCAGTGGTCATATATGGATGTGAGAGTTGGACTATAAAGAAAGCTGAGGGCCGAGGAGTTGATGCTTTTGAACTCTGGTGTTGGAGAAGACTCTTGAGTCCCTTGGACTGCAACGAGATCCAGCCAGTCCATCCTAAAGGAAATCAGTCCCAGATGTTCATTGGAAGGGCTGATGCTAAAGCCGAAACTCTAATATTTGGGCACCTGGTGTGAAGAACTGACTCACTGGAAAAGACCCTGATGCTGGGAAAGATTGAAGGCAGGAGAAGGAAACGACAGAGGATGAGACGGTTGGATGACATCACCAACTCGATGGACATGAGTTTGAGCAAGCACCAGGAGTTGGTGATGGACTGGGAAGGCTGGCATGCTGTAGTCCATGGGGTCGCAGAGTCAGGGACATGACTGAGTGACTGAACCGAAAAGTCGGATGTCTCCTCCACTTAGATCTGCGCCTGGCACATAGCAGGCAATAGGGAAGTTTTCATTGACAGAGATGAATTCCCAACGTTAAAGGGAGTTCCCCTCTGCCATTGGCTATCCTACCCTTCCGTTTTGCAAGACCCAAGAGGGCACCACTTACCTTGTGTCCTGTGTGAGTGGCGCCCCCTGGAGCCCACGCAGTTCCATGGCATTCCATGGGAAGCCTGCTTCCTGGAATTGCCCAGCGGGACTTCCTGGGAAATGCATGAGCTCTGACATCAGATGGCTCTGGGTTTGGATATGGCTTCATCACTTAGTGCCTGTGTAAACATGGACGTGTATTTAATTACTCTGTGTCTCGGCTTTCTCAGCTACACACTGAGGGTGATTATAAGACCTGCTTGGTAGGGTGGCTCTGAGGATTTCGTGAGATAATATACACAACGTTCTCCAATATGACACTGAAACCATACATCTGAGCCTGGTAAGGATGAGAGTCAGATGCTGAGGATACATACAGAAGCTCTAGGGGCTAAATTAGATCAAAAGTGAGGATTAGTTCTATCACTCCGGTCAGTGGGTCACAAACTCAAAGGCATCCAGGGCTAGACAGGTCACTCACACAAGTGAAGTTTGCAAGGTGGTCGCGGGAAAGCCGGTGCTCCGTCTAAAGGGAGCAGCTGCTACTTGCTCCAGCCGTGGTTTGGTGGGGGCAAGAATACGGCAGAGGAGGGACAGAGTGGCAGAAGGGTCGGGGGTGGCGGTGGGTCTTGCCTTAGTATCGCCAGAGCTTTTCCTTTTCAGAGGAGCCCAAGTCTTCATATTTGCCTGAAATCTCGCAGGTTTTAAATATTGGCAACTAATTAATCCAGTGTCCTGGAACCAGTCTCAACTAGCGTTCTGACCAGCTTTGTCACTTCCTGGTATACATTCCAAAAGTCTCTCTTAATTTTAATCCACTTCATTCAGGTATAATTTACCTCCAGGAGAATGTTCATATCTTAAGTGTACAGGTCCATGAACTTTGACAAATAGATGTGCCCATGTCATCACCACAATAATCAAGGTATACAGTGTTTCCATTATCCCAGAAAGTTCCCTGGGTCCCTTCCCAGCCAATCTTCACCTCTGCCCTCACCCTAGCCCTGGACAACTACAGGCCTCCCTTGTTTAATTGCTCTTCATTTCATTGTGCTTTGCAGATATGTTTACAAAACGAAGGTTAGTGGCAACCCTGAACCCAGCCAGTCAATCGGTATTATTTTTCCAGCAATATTTGCTTACATCCTGTCTCTGCACGACGTTTTGCTAACTCTCCACCAGCAAAAAAAAATTAAGACTCACTGAAGGCTCATATAAAGCAATCAATAACATATTTTCAAATTGAGGTATAAACATTGTTTTTGTAGATGTAACACTTTTGCACAGTTAATAGACTACAGTATAATGTAAACATAATTCTTATATGTGCTGGGAAACCAAAAAATTCATGTGACCAAAAATCCATTGCTGTATCTGCTTTATCCTGGTGGTCTGGAGCAGACCCACAGTATTTCTGAAGTATGCCTGTATTGATCTGCTTTATGTCACTATAGATTGACTATTCTGGAATTGTATATAACTATTTATGTAAGTATTTATTAATGCTCTTTGTGTCTGGTACCTTCCACTTAGCACAGTGTTTTAAAATCCTTTTAAACTCTGTGAGACCTGCTTCACGGCCCAGCATAGGGTGAACATACCATCTGCCCTGGAAAACAATATGTGCGCTACACTGTCGAGTGCAGGGCTCCAGAAATATCCACTT
The DNA here is from genome assembly GCA_006408695.1 of Aepyceros melampus. Lineage (NCBI taxonomy): Eukaryota > Metazoa > Chordata > Mammalia > Artiodactyla > Bovidae > Aepyceros > Aepyceros melampus. The sequence continues at coordinate 293,007 of SJXQ01010145.1, read as the reverse complement.
GCCCCGGTGCTGCTCGTGTTGTTCAGGCGCTTTATGTCTTGACTATTTATTCCATCAGTTGTTGAGAGAGCATGCAACATCATGCTGCTGACTACACAGCATGCCAGCCTCCCCAGCCTCCAACCAAGACTGGGAGATTGCTCACTTTTCCCTTTCATTCTGTCAGTTTCGCTTCGCATAAGGTTTTTCCATTTGTAATATTTGTCTCTCTGATGAGCTGACCATTTTATCACTTCGAAAGTGCCCACTTTTTATCTTATTTGCAAAACAGATATAGAGACACAGACATAGAGAACACACAGACACCAAGATGGGAAAAGCGGGAGGGATGAATTGGGAAATTGGGATTGACATACATGCACTGCTTTTTTTTTTCAAATAGGCTTATACATTTTAAAGAAATTAGGAAGCAAAAACAGACTTTAATAATATTTACCGAGAATTTTATCATTTCTGATGTTCCTCACTCCTTTTGGAAGATTTGGGTTTTCAATACTATCATCTCCCTTCAGTGTGAACAATTTCCTTGAATTTAGGTCTGCAAGTTATAAATTCTCTTCAGTTCAGTTCAGTTTAGTTCAGTCACTCATTCATGTCTGTCTTTGCGACCCCACAGACTGCAGCATGCCAGGCCTCCCTGTCCATCACCAACTTCCGGAGTTTACTCAAACTCATGTTCATTGAGTTGGTGATGTCATTCAACCATCTCATCCTCTGTCATCTCCTTCTCCTTCAGCCTTCAATATTTCCCAGCATCAGGGTCTTTTCAAATGAGTCAGTTCTTCACATCAAGTGGCCAGAGTATTAGAGTTTCAGCTTCAGCATCAATCTTTCCAATGAATATTCAGGACTGATCTCCTTTAGGATGGACTGGTTGGATCTCCTTGCTGTCCAAGGGACTCTCAAGAGTCTTCTCCAACACCGCAGTTCAAAAGCATCAATTCTTCAGTGCTCAGCTTTCTTCACAGTCCAACTCTCACATCCATCCATGACCACTGGAAAAACCAAAGCTTTGACTAGGGGGATCTTTGTGGCAAAGTAATGTCTCTGCTTTTTAATATGCTGTCTCGGTTGGTCATAGCTTTTCTTCCAAGGAGTAAGCGTCTTTTAATTTCATGGCTGCAGTCACCATCTGCAGTGATTTTGGAACCCCCCAAAATAAAATCTCTCACTGTTTCCATTGCTTCCCCATCTATTTGCCATGAAGTGATAGGACTGGATGCCATGATCTTAGTTTTCTGAATGTTGAGTTTTAAGCCAACTTTTTCACTCTCCTCTTTACTTTCATCAAGAGGCTGTTTAGTTCTTCTGCACTTTCTGCCATAAAGATGGTGTCATCTGCATATCTGAGGTTATTGATATTTTTCTGGGCAATCTTGATTGCAGCTTGTGTTTCATCCAGCCTAGTGTTTCTCATGATGTGCTCTGCATATAAGTTAAATAAGCAGGGTGACAATATACAGCATTGACGTACTCCTTTTCCTATTTGGAACCAGTCTGTTGTTCCATGTCCAATTCTAACTGTTGCTTCCTGACCTGCATACAGGTTTCTCAGGAGGCAGGTCAGGTGGTCTGGTATTCCCGTCTCTTGAAGAATTTTCCACAGTTTACTGTGATCCACACAGTCAAAGACTTTGGCATAGTCAATAAAGCAGAAATAGATGTTTTTCTGGAACTCTCTTGCTTTTTGTATGATCCAGTGGATGTTGGCAATTTGATCTCTGGTTCCTCTACCTTTTCTAAATCCAGCTTGAACATCAGGAAGTTCACGGTTCATGTACTGTTGAAACCTCACTTGGAGAATTTTGAGCATTACTTTACTAGCATGTGAGATGAGTGCAATTGTGTGGTAGTTTGAGCATTCTTTGGCATTGCCTATTTTGGGGATTGGAATGAAAACTGACCTTTTCCAGTCCTGTGGCCTCTGCTGAGTTTTCCAACTTTGCTGGCATATTGAGTGCAGCACTTTCACAGCATCATCTTTTAGGATTTGAAATAGCTCAACTAGAATTCTATCACTTCCACTAGCTTTGTTCGTAGTGATGCTTCCTAAGCCTACTTGACTTAGCATTCCAGGATGTCTGGCTCTAGGTGAGTGATTACACTATTGTGGTTTTCTGGATCATGAAGATCTTTTTTGTATAGTTCTTCTGTGTATTCTTGCCACCTCTTCTTAATATCTTCTGATTCTGTTAGGTCCATACAATTTCTGTCCTTTATTGAGCCCATCTTTGCATGAAATATTCCCATGGTATCTCTAATTTTCTTGGAGAGATCTCTAGTCTTTCCCATTCTGTTGTATTCCTCTATTTCTTTGCATTGATCACTGAGGAAGGCTTTCTTATCTCTCCTTGCTATTCTTTGGAACTCTGCATTCAAATGGGTGTATCTTTCCTTTTCTCCTTTGCCCTTCACTTTTCTTTTCACAGCTATCTGTAAGGCTTCCTCAGACTACCATTTTGCCTTTTTGCATTTCTTTTTCTTGGAAATGGTCTTGATCCCTGCCTCCTGTACAATGTCATGAACCTCCTCCATCCATAGTTATTCAGGTACTCTGTCTATCAGATCTAATTCCTTGAATTTATCTCTCACTTCTCTTAGTTTCCTTGGTTTTTTTGGACATTGAGATTGACATATATATGCTACTATGCATAAAATAGATAGCTAATGAGAACCTACTGTGTAGCTCTGGAAAATTAGTGCTCTGTGGTGACGGAAAGAAAATACAAAACAGATGCAATATATGTGTGTGTGTGTGTGTGTGTGTAGCTGATTGCCTTTGTTGTAAAGCAGAAATTAACACAACATTGTAAAGCAAATATACTCCAATAAAAATTAATTTAGAAGTCCCATTTTTCTCTGATAATATTCGTGGTCTTCTGGTCTATTTTATCTAATAGCACCATCTGCTTCTTGTGTTTACTCTTTTCATCCATTGATCTTTAACCCTCCTGGGTCCTCTGCTTAAAGCCTGTCTCGTATAGACAGCTTATAGCTGAGTTCTCTTTAATTAACCCCACAAATCTCTGCGATTTCATTGCAATGTTTAGTTCATTAACAGTTAATATAGTTACTATGTGACTGGATTTAGATCTATTATTTTATCTTTCCTCTTCTGTTTGCTTAAGTTTTTCAGGTGTTTTGCAGTTTCTATATTTTAAAGAATTATTTGAATATTTTTAAAGGCTCCATGTCAGTTTATCTATTGGCATTTTATTTCCACTTCTTTGCATTATTTTGCATTATTTGCTCTAGAGATTATACTGACTTCCTTAACTTTCCTTAACAGTCTATTTAGAATTAAGGTTGTACCGCTTTTACAAAATATGCAGGAAAAAACCCTTGCACCTATACAGATCCACAAAACCCTATTCCTTAAAGTTCCCATTTGAAAATCTATATACACCTACATACATTTTAGACTCTACAACACAATGTTACAGTTTTTTTTTTTTTCAAACCGTCTTGGGTGTTTTAAATAAATTAGGAAGAGAAAAAGACTTTAATAATATTTACCCAGAATTTTTATCCTCTCTGATGTTCCTCATTCCTTTTGAAAGATCTGAGTTCCCAGTGCTATCATTTCCCTTCAGTCTGAACAGTTTCCTCGAGTTCAGGTTTGCAGGTGACAAATCCCCTTGGTCTCCTTTTATTTGAAAATCTTTGTGTTAGTTCGTTTCAACCATCCTTCAGCTCCTGTCTCACCTCCTCCATGGAGCCTTCCTGGGGTCTCTAGCACGCAGGAAGCCCAGTTCTCAGACCTCTTATTGGTGTTGGAGGATGTGTCTTTAATGTAGAGCCAAACTGTAGGAGGCTGAGAAGTCCACATTCCACTCACAGGATTGAGAGCTTGTGGATGACCAGTCCTCTTCCCCTTCCACCCCTCCTTCCCTTACCCTCTCTTTCTTCCTTCCCTCCCTCTCTCCAGATCCCATTTCTTCTCAGAGGAAGAGAAGCAAAAGAGGGCAAGAAGCAGAATGCAGCTGCTGACTGGGGAGACCCCTGTTTGACCGGGTCCCACCCCAGGAGTGCACACTGCGCTCCACGAGCTGCTGGTGCTGCTGCCAGGAACGTCGCAGTCACAGACAGGAGTTGCCGCACCCTGCAGACACTCCCTTTACTGCCGTGCCCGTTACATTCTGGGCTGATGAGGATGGGGGCTGAGGACTGTGGTCCTCAGTCCTCAGCATCCGCCTCCCTCCCAGGGGCAAGGCTGGGCTCTGTTCGGGCCCCTTCCCAGGTGGGGCCTTGCCCAGAGTGCATGCCTCGCAGACCCATCATAGGGGAGGAGAGAGGCTGGAAGAGCAGGCCCGGAGCTCATTCGTGCAGACCCCAGACTTTGTTTGGGCATATTTGGTGGCAGTGGGATCTAGCGTGATGAAGCACCCTAGTCTGGGCTTCAGGGACCTGCATTCCAAGTCTGCCTCTGACTCCATCTCCCTGGAGACATTTGTGGAGTCCCTGCCTCTCCCAGTCTCTGGTGTCCATTATCTTGAGCAAGGGGTCAGCTTGTTCCAAGTGTTTATGTTTTATGGTCTGAAACTGTATCCCTTCCCTTTACCTCCTCAGCCAGGACTGCCTCTGCCTCTCCTGCCAGGAGAATTCTGGCTCTCTGTGGAAAAGGATTTCCCAGGAAAAATAAGAGAGGTTTTTAAGGAGGCCAGCTTTTCCCTTACTTCATTTTTCCTGGTTTGCTCACTCATGGTAAGTCCAGGGCTCCCCAGCACCAGGCGCAGTGGAGAAGTTTCAGCCATGGCATCGATGGTCTGTACTGAATCCTGACTGTGGGTCCTTGATCAATTACAGAATCGCTCTAAGGCTCAGTTTTCTCATCTATACAATGGAGATAATAGTATTGATTGTAGTGGGCTATTTGGAGGATTAAATGCAGTGAGGCAGTTCAAGTCCTAACACAGTGCCTGTCACACAGTAAACCTACAATGAATACTTTTATTATTATTACCATCAACAGCATTATTTACCACCTCCTCTAACTCTAGGCCTCCCTGGTGGCTCAGACAGTAAAAGAATCTGTCTGCAGTGCAGGAGACCCAGGTTGGATACCTGCATTGGGAAGATCCCCTGGAGAAGGGAATGGCAACCCACTCCAGGATTCTTGCTGGAGAATTTCATGGACAGAGGAGCCTGGCAGCTACAGTCCACGGGGTCACAAAGAGTTGGACATGACAGAGCAACAAACACGTTCTCTTACTCCAGGGAAAGACAGCCTCCCAGAGCCTGAGAGAGCTGCTTGGCATGGCGTGATGCAAGCACGTCTGCGGAGGTCTCTCCAACTAGAAGACCTCCAGCTTCTGTGCGCAAGCCCTCTAGCGGTCACTGTGCCAGGCCCCCAGGTGGCTCGCCTGGGTCTGTACATACGCAATGCTGTGAGTTCAAAAACTCCCTCTGCATGGCACTTGGCCCAGCGCCTGCCTACAGCCCTCAGTGAACTGAAGCCAACAGGACTATGGTCACTGCCACTCGGGAGCCACCTCCGAGGCTGCGCTACAGCGTGATGAGGTGCGGGGTCATAGACACGGGCGGGAAGCGGCTGAGGACTTGAGGAAATTTGCTCGAGCACTCCGACCCTCAACTTTCTTGTCTGTGCAGTGATGGGGTCAGTTCCACTCCCTGCACAGGGCTGCTGGGGTGGGGTTATGTGGTCATACTGCAGGGGTGATGGCTGCATGAACTGTAACCCCAGGCCAGATCTGGTGCCCCACAAGCTCGTCTCTCTTTTTGAGGAGTTTTGTCTTGTCCCTATGTCAGTGTGGAGGAGGGAAAGAGACGGATACCTGTGCTTTCTACACCTCCTGTCCCCAAAGCCTTTAGCTCCAGGCTGCACTTGGTTCCATATTGGGTCAACTCAATAGACAGGAAAACTCACAAGGAAGGGACACATGTAGGTTTTTTTTTTTTTAATTAAAAAGAACATAAGAAAACAAAATCACTTTCCAGGGTGTGCTATGATGCGGCATCACTGGTATATAAAGCACGTACAAAAACAGGAAAAAGATCCCACAAGCTGCCCGTGTGGACCCCTCTGTGGCGGTCTGAAGCCCCTCCTGGGCTATGAAAAAGGAATCACTGATTCTCCCTTGTTTTTCTTGGAAGACTCAGCCACCTCCAGCTCACTGGTCCTAACGTGCACACAGGAAGTTAGGCTTTACAACATTTTGCCAGTGGGTGGAGTAGGGGTGTGAGTTTGAGGTGCACACTCCTCCCTTCCCTGCCCGGCTCCTGGTCTATGGGGCTGGGGAGGCAATCTCCCTCTGTCGGGGGAGGTTAGGACGCTGTCCAGCAGGGGCAGGGATCTGGGCTACCCCCTGAGTAGTAGCAAAAGGAATGTTGGCAGGTAAGTTGTGGGCCACAGAGTAAAGGCCTGGACCAAGACAAGATTTACCCAGGGCTGGTACTAAATGTGATGGCTGGCTGGAAGGCAGTGGAGAGATTTTGATGTGTTTGCCATCATCAACTCATCACACTGACTTTACTTGTCTGCCCAACCAATCCCTGCCTTTGTTGGCCCAAACTTTGAGGGGAGTCACTAGAACCTGCACTTGACTCCCTGCTCCACCACTTCCTTGTGTGACTCTGGGAAACTGACTTAACTTCCCCGAGCCTCAGTTTTCTCATCTGTTAAATGGGTAGATTCATATGACTCTCACAAGGTAGCTGGAAATAGAGAAATCATACCTTCAAAGAACCTCATACGGCACCTAGCACAGAAGTGCTCAATAACGGCCAGGGTGGTTACTGTCGTGCAGGTGCCAACATTTCCACTGCAAAGCTGGCTGGGCTGTGTGGGTGGATGTGTGATACACACAGGTTTATACAGCGTTGCAGAGAAAAGATGAACTCCTCTGAGCCTCCTGTGTGTGCTCGGGCGATTCAGAGGCCTGGAGCAGCAGCACGGAGGACTCCGGCATGTCCGTCGGGCCTGGCTCAGGAGCTGCTCCGTTTCTAGACCTCAGTGCCCTCCCTGGGGTAGAGGACGCTGCTCGTGCTGACGCTCCCGTAGAAGGGGGAGCTGAATTGGTTGAGGACAGAGCCCCCATAGCCCAGAGTGGTGCTGGATGTGGGGCTGGCCCACTCGGCCCCACCCGCGGGGCCGCTGATGTTGGTGAGGGGGGTGTAGGAGCTGAAGCTCAGTGCGTTCTGCCCGCCTTGTCAGCGGGCTCCAGGCTCAGTCCCGGCGTGGTTGCCGCGGGGCGGCTCACGGGGCTCGGCCCGCTGGCATAGGCTGACACGGTCGAGAGGAAGCTGCTGAGGCACGGGGTGCCTGGCGGGGGCGGCGCTGGCCGCTTCTCCGGGGAGCTGGTGGGGCCCAGTGCAGCGCCGCCCAAGGTGTCCTGGGCCTCTGCGGTCTCGGGGCTGCCTCCCAGGAGACCAGCCTCTGTCTTCTCTGAGGCCATAGAGCCCGTGCTGGAGGAGACATCTGATTTTCTCTTCCTCTTCCTGCGGAAATTTCCATTGTCGAACATCTTCTCGCAGTTGGGGTCCAGGGTCCAGTAATTCCCTTTGCCTGGCACGAGAGAGGGAGAGGGTAAGCGCAGAGACGGGGCCAACACTTTGCTTCTGGTCCTCCCTGTTTGTCATAAGCTAAAACCAGAGGTAACAGACGCAGAAAGGCAGGGAAGAAAAGAGAAATGCCACAAACTCACCACGCCTCACACCACACGGATCTTTGCTCAAGCACCCACCTCACACCTTGGCACTCTTGGAGCGCAGAGTGAGGCCTGAGCTACGGAGGGTTTACTGTGTGGGCCCTTCAAGAGGTTCGAGTACTGGGGCCAAGGCAAGGGAGGGGCTTCTTCCACTGCTGATGGGAAAGAGAACTCAGGGAGAAACAGGGCTTTCTGAAGGTCCTGAGCATGAGCTCCGAGGGTGAACTTGAGCCCCAGCTTCAGGCTGGGGGCCTGGGGCGGGCCTGCGTTTCCTAGTCTGAGAAGTGGGTCCCCTGGACCCGCGCCTGCTTCCTCAGGCGGGCTGTGAGAGAGGGCTAACGCCAGACGTGGGAAAGGGGCTTGGTGCCCGGGGGGACAACCTGAACCCTGCCTGCCACATCTCTCAGCCGAAGGGAGAACGCTCGCGTTCTTCTGTGGGACCGACAGTCCTGCTCTCACGACCCTCAGGGTGGGTGGGAGTGGGATTCTCCTGAGAGGTGTGCTGCTTCCTGTGGCGTACAGGAGTGCACTTTAATTCTGGGAAACGGCTACACGAGTACTCAAGATATTACTCTCTGTGCGTCTCCATGGGCTTCCCCGTGGCTCAGACAGTGAAGAATCCCCCTGTGATGCCAGAGACCCGCGTTTGGTCCCTGGGTTGGGAAGATGCCCTGGAGAAGGAAGATCACCGGGAGAAGGCAACCCACGCCAGCATTCTCGGCGGGAGAATGCCATGGACAGGGGAGCCTGGCGGGCTACAGTCCCCGGGGTCGTAAAAAGTCTGGCACGACTGAGTGACTAAGCACACACACGCCTCTACGTTCTGGAAACTGCTCGTTATAAAGGAGCGGCTCACGCCCTGGCGCGAGAGGCACCTCCACTCAGACGCTTGCTCCCTCACGTCACATCCTTCTGTGCCACCCTAGGCAGGGCGCTTCACCTCTGGCTGCTGTTTTCCTCAGCTGGTGAAGTGAGGGTAGCGGGAGCCACCCTGCAGGGCGCCCCGAGCGCCGGCCCGGCCGTCTGGGCCCTCCCCGCGGGCCTGCAGCGCACGTGGCTTCGCCTAGGTCCAGCAGGCGCCGCGCCCGGGCCGCAGGAGGCTCCGCGCTGGAGGCCAGGGCCCCAATCGTGGCCACGGTCACGGCAGTCCACGCAGCTTCTGCCAGCACCAGACACCTCGAGGGCATCATCTCATGAGCCCACTGCCCGCAAGCCTGGCAGAGCCACTACTGCCCTGGTCCTGTTTCTCAGATGGGAAACCCGAGGCTCAGAGGTCGCTCAGAGGTCTGCTGACCACCTTCACAGCGACTCCTGCCGCCCACCGCGCCTCACCCCGGCCTCGGGGTGGGCAGGCCCCTCAGGGCGTCCCAGAACGGGGTGCCGGGGCACTGAGCCTCCCGCGGGGATGACCCCGCGCCCGCGGCCCCCTTACCCGGGTCGTCCTCGTCGCGGGGCACCTTCTTGAAGCAGTCGTTGAGAGACAGGTTGTGGCGGATGGAGTTCTGCCAGCCGGCCTTGCTCTTGTTGTAGAAGGGGAAGTGTCGGCCACGTACTGGTAGATCTGGCTGAGGGTGAGGCGCTTGTCGGGCGCCCCGTGGATGGCCATGGCGATGAGCGCCGAGTAGGAGTAGGGCGGCCGCACCAGCTTCATCAGCTCCTCCTGCGAGGGGAGCGGCAGCCAGCCCAGGTCGCCGGCCCCCAGCGCGGGCACGCCGGCGGGCAGCAGCTGCCTCTGCACGCCGCCGTAGGCCTGGGGCAGGAAGGGGCTGCCGCCTGGCAGGTAGGGTGGCGGGGTCACGGCCGGCCCGTTGAGCCAGAGGTAGGGGTTGGGGGCGGCCCCGTACTCCCCGCCACCCTCGAAGGAGGGGGGCCGCTGCGGGCTGGGCGCGCCCTGG